>CM049845.1:15805300-16405300 GCA_027422415.1 Schizothorax lantsangensis | reverse complement strand
TTAAAAGGGTTAAAGAACAACTGCATAGGATTGCTTTTAATTTGCTCGAATTTTCACTTTGTTTCACAAGCTTGGTTGACCGTTTAAGAATTGAATGTACTATAAATAAACTGAATTTGAACAATGCTCACTTTTATGATGTTTGTTTTGTATTTAAGACGTGCAGGTTACCTCTGATTTCACAATGCAACTCTTTTCACATAAATATTAATACTTAAATACTGCACTAGTGGATGTTGCTGAATACAGCAATGTTGGAAAGGCCAAGATTCTAATGGAAATGTTTAAAGAAAGTATATTCTCATTAACAGTATTCATACTAATACCAGATAATTCTAAGCTTTTAATAAAAACTGACACTATAAAATGGTCATGCATGAGTCATATTCAAATCAAATATTTGTCATTAGATCATGTTATATAACCGCAATCGTTTGTATATTCATTTGTTTCAGTATACGAATATTACAGCACAATATATTTTACATATCTATTGTACCATTTATTACTTCTAGCCTGTATAACCCTAAATTGAGCTTGTATTACATTTACGCACATAAAAAAATTGCAGTGTGCAAAATTTACATTAGATTATTCATGAATCACAGATTTTTAGCAAAGACTACAAATGGTAAACAGTGTCCCTCTACACTGCAAGAGTTTAAATAAACTTTATCAATCAATCATAAAATGTTTGCATATTTGTATTCTTTTGAATGAAAGCAATTTGTGAAATGTTAAAAATACATATTCAAGAGATTCTATGTGTAACAAAATGTGCATGTTCCTACCATACATCAAAGAGATAATATCTAACTACAACAATACACAATTTTGAACACAAATAAAGTGGTTATATTGTAAATATAAATATAAAACAATACATATTTTATTATATTTTAAGAATAAATGTATGTCTGTGGTGTCAGAACAGTGAATAGGGATTTTGTTTAGACTACTTTCATTGCAGGTGTTGACTGATCTGAGAGGTGCATACATGGTGAGTTCATTATTTTTTTAATAATTTAATAAGAATTAATTTGATAAATTTGGCAAAATTTCTGACAATTTCATGTGTCACACTGTATTAGAATGGTGTTATGATCATTCCTTGCATATTTTATATAATTTAATCTAAATTTGAATAAATATATTCTTATTGTTTTCAAAATTTCATGTCTTCTTGAAAATGACCCCCATTTTAGAAAAGTCTGGATTTGTGTTACTGTCTCTCTTGAGACATGGTGGTTATAGCACCATTTTTATTAAACACTGGCATTTTGACTAGAATTGATTACAAATCAAAATGTCCTTACTAAATATTCTAAATATAGCATATTTAGCTAAATATAAATACATTACATTTTATTTAAGTCTCTCCTTTGTCATTCCAAATGAAGAAACGTATCTTTAGAAAAATAGTAAACTCACAGCAAAAACACTTTTTTTATCGAAGTGAATGTCTGTTGAGAGACATGTTGAAGATTAGCACCCAGACAGTCCATTTTTTCATACAAACGTTTATTCAGCACACAGTGGCATCTAGTCCGTGATACTACGTATGAACTACATTACCCAGAGATCCAGGGACGTGACGCACGGAGGCAGATGTGGAGAGAGATCCTATTGGTCGATGCCGTGCATGCGTGCAGTCGTGTTGTTGTCAGTGGCGGCAAGATGGCGACTCTCGGAGACGCATCAGCCCCGGGGGTTAATGGGTTAATACAACAGTTCACAGCCATAACTGGTAAATATTGGCATTTTACATTTGTGGGAATTTTTGCGCAGGCCATTTCGCTTGAGTAAAACACGGGGTCTTTAGAAATGCTGTATGTAGGGAAGAGGGCATCATCATTACTGCCCCCTCTGTCACGCAAAGGAAAGAGACTTCGGCTAGCTGCTATCTGCACTTGCTTTATTATGGATCTACATGCAAAATAAAAGAAATCCGAACAGAAAGGGGGCGGTCTAATGTAGACTAATTTCTAAAGTATACTGATGGTAATGTAAAACTCTCTCAGACTGAACTTTGAGCATGTGGTTCTAACGTTACTTCTGTTATTTCACCATCGCTACATGTGTAACACCTTTCAATTCAAAACTGACTAGGGCTGCACTGATTTTCACTCTACGATTATTATCCCCACTGCTAAATTTAAATGCTACAGGTTGATTGTGTGTGTTTGAACGTTTCCAGCCACCGCGAGTGTGTTTAACAACTTCGACAAGTGTGTGTGGATATGAGCCACACTCCACAACATGGCGGTTTGTGTAGGCTGATTCTCAACCAGTTATCCGTTTCTCTGTATGCTTCTCACAACTCACATCTAAGTCAAAGATACACCCATAACTGTGATGTTCTTAAAGCACTCAGACTGTTTAGTTTAGCTGTCATTGGAAGTGTGTGCAAAGGCTGCTTTTGTGCATCGCATGATGGTGTGCATCATTTGATAGTTTCGTTTCTGTTGGTCAGAAAACACAAGCCATGTTTCGCAGCTCGCTACTTTTTCGTAAAGAAAGATGCGCTGGTTATGCGCATGCGCGCTCTCAGAAGGGGCGGGTGTTAAGAACTGAAACGAGCGTGCGCTGCTTCTGTGCGTCTTCAACGTAATATTACAGATTTTCTTCCAGCGCATTTTGTTTGAAACTTACTGCACTGTTATAAAACTATAAGAGTTTGAACAAACGAGGTATTTGTATAAGTGCTGAACAATGTAATATCTTAATACAGGCTGTCTTATCAATATTTACCATGGTTTCCATACCACAATTATTTTAAAAGACCATAATTATACCTTAATTATTGCATTTTTACCTATTTATTAGTTTTATTTGGCATACCATCATGAAAATTATAACATGGGTCTTTTCAAGCCAGAAACTCCCAACCACTACCAAATACATGTACACATTTTTATGCATGATGTAATATATATTACAGAAGAAAAATCTATGTTGAACTTTCTCTCTAGATGGACAAATATGAACAAAACAAAGTTATTTACAATTCAAATATACCACATTGTAGTATCGTGTCACTATTTGGTGAAACAGCACTGCATTAATTTTTTAAAACTTATGTCACCATATAATCAAAGGTAATCCTTGTTATTTAGTGTCTGACACTGTTATTTGAAGACTTTTGTGACCGCAGTATGTTGTTTATGTTTCACCTCACATAATATATGCTGTTGATATCTTTGCATGTGTGTGTTTGTTTGCAGGAGCCACAGAGAGTGTAGGGAAGCATATGTTGGAAGCATGTAACAATAATCTAGAGATGGCCGTCACCATGTTTCTAGACGGAGGGGGCATCGCAGAGGAACCCAGCACAAGTGCCAGTTCAGCCGGGGCGTCCAGCAGCAGACATCCCCCCGTAGAGTGAGTGACTTCATATGACACACCAAAAGCTCTTGGTCTCAAGCTGCTGTATTGTTTTTTTGAGTCACTGCATGCTCTGTGCTTTGAGTTTGAATGTTGTGTTCTCCTCTCTGGCAGAGATGATGTGCGAGCACCCATTCCTCAGAAGCAGGACATTCTGGTGGAGCCAGAGCCCTTGTTTGGAGGTACAGTTCACATTTATACATCTTATCTGTCTAACCCAGGGGTTCCTGAGCTTTTTTTGTCACCCAACCCCTTAAGCCCAGTACACACCAAGCCGACGGTCGGCTGTCGGGGAGCGTCCGGCGGGCTAGATTGTTGGGTGTGTTCCACTCATCGGCTCTTGTCGGGCTCACGTCGGCGGTATGTTGAATCAGCGCCGGGCCGTCGCGGACCGTCGGTGAGAGAAAGAACTGATTGGATGTTCAGTTTAGCGAACGAGTCCGTGCAGGAGAATTAAAGTGAAAGTGATGAAAATGGGCAAGTAAGTGAAGGCGGTACAGACAAAAGGCTGTTTTTTGATGTGACATGATCTTGCCCAAGCATTCCAATATGCGAATGTTTTCATAACAACATAAGCTGCTTAAAATAATGAAAGTTATCAACGTTACTGATATTCAAAATGGTAAGCAATCGCTGCTTCGTTTATGTTTCGTATATCTGCGTTTATCTCGTATATCTTTGTTTCGGTTTCTCCGTTTGAATAACGAATATTTACTATTGATAGCTGCTGATATAGACAGCTAGCTCCTCTCATGCAGGCGCAGAACGCACATGTTCAGTTTGCAGTCGAGTCGGCTGAAGTCTGTGCAGTGTGTTCACGTGCAGCTTTTTTGTCCGACGCGAGGCGATAACACCGGTGGCTTTCGTTGCCACTAGTTCTTTGAAGTCGGCTTGGTGTGTACTGGGCTTTAGGTGTAAAATATTTACTTCAAGTACACCCCTGAGATTTGACTTTATTTCAATAATTTATTAACGTATTTACATGTTCACAGTATGACATGCAAGTACATATATAAAATATTTAATCTAAGTGTTTTATACTAACTTTGTAGCTAGACTTTAAGGTGGAAACTTTTTAGTTGTGATAGTGTCTCAGTCCACATTACATTTACACTGTTTTTTTTTTTTAGAAAACCAGTCAAATTGAATAATAAAAATCAACACCATCATCATAAAACAAAAGCAATAATAAGTTATTATTATTACTAGGTTTGAACTCTTAATTATAACAATGAAGATAGATGTATATTACTTTTGTAATTTAGAAGTGTACAATTTGATAATTATAATAATTTATTGAAAAATTTTCTCTTTTAAAAGTTCAAAGTTAAAGTTTTCATTTAGCCAAAAACACAAAAAAGGAAGATTGCACAGAAAGTTTATTTAATAATCAACACTCAAATCAAAACTTGAGTCATATGTAAAGATTTAACTTGCAGTAGCAAAGAAGAGTATGTAGTAAGGCTGTCAAATTGATTAATCACATCCAAAATAAAAGTTTATGTTTGCATGATATGTGTGTGTATTGTGTATATTTATATGCATATTTAAAATACACACACATAAATATATATTTAAGAAATATTTACATGTGTATGTGAATATGTATGTATGTACAGTATGTATGTATTACATATATTTCTTAAATATATACATGTTTGTGTGTGTATTTATATTAGGGCTGTGCGATTAATCGAAATCGTCATAAAATCACGATTTGAGCGTGCACGATTTCTAAATCGCTTTATAGCACGATTCTTCCCGCGCCCCCGACCTCCCGCAGTATGCAATCCGATTCAATCAGAATGCAGCGCGCCTAAATGGAGCGCGAGAACAGAACAGACCGGGCATAAAGACGTAACGCCAGGTTCACACATTCTCCGTCTGTGGTGCGTATGCGGTGTGTATTTTTTTCAGCGCCCATGTTAACGGATCAGAGTGTTCACACTGCACACGGTTGCAGTCCGGCAGAGCGCTCCAGGAGCAGTGCGTCTGCAACAGTCATGCAGCGATCGTTTCCGCACGGAGTCTATTCTTGCTTTGCTGCACGCGCTGAATTAAAGTGAGTGACAACACATTGTTCGCGGTAAAAATAAACATGGATTGACACGGAAATGTAGTAAGTACACCATAAATTCATATAATTAAAGTCTACTGTTTCAGTCAACACTTTTTGGCTAGATTTTAAACAAGCAAAAGTGCACTTTTAGATAAACTTTGTAAAGAGCTTTGGGTGTACAGCAATACACAATAAAGCACTATATAAATGCATCTTTCATTCATTCATATGGCACTCGTTTGAGTTCATATTTATTGAGTTTAAATGTGAATATGTCTATGAAAGATTGTATTACTGTACTTTGATAAAAGAGAATCACAATGCTGAAAAGCATTTGCAGTAACAACATTTGGATTTGATATCAAAATAATGGATAAATGTTGTGTTTGTGGTAAACCGCCGCAGATCAGGAGTGGACTGCAAACGCATCCTGTGCGAAAGCAAAATGAGTCCGTGCTGCTTCTTCACCGCATACACATACTGTATACGCAGTTACGCACTGCAGACGGAGTATGAACCTGGGCAACAAATCTATTTCAACACCCGAGGCAGTGCCACAAAGAGCTCTGACCAATGCATGGCAAAAAAATTAAAAATAATAAAAACCCTGGACACGGGATTTTTTTTTTTTTTTTTTTGTCTTATGTCTGTTCTAGAGACGTTACAGTTTTTTGATAAAGCTCTAATTGTTTTTCTTTTGGAAATACATTTCAAATTCACACTGAATGCATTTATGACTGTAAAGCATGTCTGTGTGTGTCAAAATCGTGATTAAAATCGAAATCGCAAAATTGATCAAAGAAATCGCGATTTCTTTTTTTGTCCATATCGCACAGCCCTAATTTATATACACAGTACACAAACAGATGTGACCCTGGACCACAAAACCAGTCATAAGGGTCAATTTTTTTGAAATTGAGATTAGTGCTGTAGAATGATTGAAAAAAATGTTTTTTTACATTATATATGTACAACCCCAAATCAGAAAAAGTTGGGACAGTATGGAAAACGCAAATAAAAAAAGAAAGTAGTGATTTCTAAATTTACTTTGACTTGTATTTCATTGCAGACAATATGAACACAAAATATTTCATGTTTTGTCTGGTCAACTTCATGTCATTTGTAAATATACATCCTTTCCTGTCATTCAGACCTGCAACACATTCCAAAAAAAGTTGGGACAGGAGCAATTTAGGGCTAGTAATGAGGTAAATTGGTTAAATAATGATGAACAGTTGATGTCAACAGGTGATTGTAATTATGATTTGGTACAAAAGCAGCATCCAAGAAAGGTCTAGTCCTTTAGGAGCAAAGATGGGCCGAGGATCGCCAGTTTGCCAACAAATACGTGAGAAAATTATTGAAATGTTTAAAAACAATGTTCCTCAAAGAAAGATAGGAAGAGATTTGGATATTTCACCTTCAACAGTGCATAACATAATTAAAAGATTCAAGGAATCTGGAGGAATTTCAGTGCGTAAAGGACAAGGGTGCAAGCCTAAGCTGAACAACCGTGTTCTCCGATCCCTCAGGCGGCACTGCATCAAGAATCGTCATTCATCTATAAGCGATATCACCACATGGGCTCAGGACTACTTTGGCAAACCTTTGTCAAGTACCACAATACGTAGTTACATCCACAAATGCCAGTTAAAACTGTACTGTGCCAAAAGGAAGCCCTATGTTAACAGTGTCCAGAAGCGCCGTCGACTTCTCTGGGCTCGGAGGCATCTGGGATGGACCATCACACAGTGGAAACGTGTACTGTGGTCAGATGAATCAGTATTTCAGGTATTTTTTGGGAGGAATGGACGCCGTGTGCTCCGGACCAAAGAAGAAAAGGATCATCCAGACTGTTACCAGCAACAAGTCCAAAAGCCAGGGTCTGTCATGGTATGGGGTTGTGTCAGTGCCCTTGGCAAAGGTAACTTGCACTTCTGTGATGGCACCATTAATGCTGAAAAGTACAGAGATTTTGGAGCACAATATGCTGCCTTCAAGAAGACATCTTTTCCAGGGACGTCCATGCATATTTCAACAAGACAATGCAAAACCACATTCTGCACACATTACAAAGTCCTGGCTGCGGAGGAAGAGGGTACGGGTACTTGACTGGCCTGCCTGCAGCCCCGACCTGTCTCCAATAGAGAATGTGTGGCGCATTTTGAAGCGCAAAATGCGACAACGAAGACCCCGTACTGTTGTCCACCTTAAGACTTGTTTGCAGGAAGAATGGGACAAAATTACACCTGAAACACTTCATCACTTGGTGTCTTCAGTCCCTAAACGTCTTTTAAGTGTTGTGAAAAGGAATGGCAACATTACAAAGTGGTAAATGCTTTACTGTCCCAACTTTTTTTGGAATGTGTTGCAGGTCTGAATGACAGGAAAGGATGTATATTTACAAATGACATGAAGTTGACCAGACAAAACATGAAATATTTTGTGTTCATATTGTCTGCAATGAAATACAAGTCAAAGTAAATTTAGAAATCACTAATTTCTTTTTTTATTTGCGTTTTCCATACTGTCCCAACTTTTTCTGATTTGGGGTTGTATGTGTACTGTACATATTTATTATGTATATATAAATACACACACATACAGTATATATTTTGAAAATATTTACATGTTTATATATTTATATTCTTATATTTTATATAAATATATTTAATATATAAACATATATTTTTCATAAGTACACGCATGGTCAGAATTGTTGGTATCCTTGGTAAATATGATCAAAGAGGGCTGTGGAAATAAATCTGCATTATTAATCCTTTTGATCTATTATTAAAAAAAATCACAAAAATCTAACCTTTCATTGGATAAGAATTTAAAATGGGGGGAAATATCATTATGAAATAAATGTTTTTCTCTAATACACATTGGCCACAATTAATGGCACCCTTTTATTCAATACTTTTTGAAACCTCCATTTGCCAGTTTAACAGCTCTACATTTTCTCCTATAATGCCTGATGAGGTTACAGAACACCTGACAAGAGATCAGAGACCATTCCTTCATCCAGAATCTCTCCAGATCCTTCAGATTCACAGCTCCATGACGGTGCTTCTCCTCTTCAGTTCACCTCACTCATTTTCTACAGGGTTCAGGTCAGAGGACTGGAATGGCCATAGCAGAAGCTTGGTTTTGTGCTCAGTGACCCATTTTTGTGTTGTTTTTGAGGTTTATGTTTGGATTATTGTACGGTTGGAAGATCCAAACATGGCCCATTATAAGATTTCTAACAGAGTCAATCGCTTTTTGATTTTTTATCTGTTGGTATTTGATAGAATCCATGATGCCATGTGTCTAAACAAGATGACCAGGACCTCCAGCAGAAATATAGGCCCAGAACATCAAAAATACAGCAGTATATTTCATTGTACACATGGGGTACTTTTTTATCCCTGTGTTCACCAAACCCATCTTGAGTGTTTGCTGCTAAAAAGCTCATTTTTCAGTTTCATCTGACCATAGAAGCCAGTCCCATTTGAAGTTCCAGTCGAGTTTGTGTTTGGATGAGAGCATTTTCTTTTCTTTTCTTGATTTTTTTTTTTTTTTCTTGAAACCCTCCCAAACAACATGTGGTGATGTAGGTGCTGTTTGATAATTTTTTTAAGGTTTTCTGACCCCGAAACTCAACCTTTTTCTGCAATTCTCCAGCTGTGGTCCTTGAAGAGTCTTTGGCCACTCAAATTCTCCTCCTCACCGTGCATTAGGAAGATATAGACACACGTCCTCTTCCAGGCAGATTCATAACATTTTCTGTTGATTGGAAATTCTTAATTATTGCCCTGATGGTGGAAATGGTAATTTTCACTGCTCTAGCTCTTTTCTTAAAGCCACTTTCTAATTTGTGAAGCTCAATTATCTCATTGTGATGGGTGATTAATTTGGAGTTTGGCCTTTGTTTTGTTTTCCCTCCTATTTATATTTCTGTGAAACAGGAAGCCATGGCTGGATAATTTCATGTTCATATTCACGCTGGTGTGCTCAAAATTGTGAATATGAATGGGAATATATTTCAGATATTTTACTCATAAGAATTTCTAGGGGTGCCAATTATTGTGTCCAACATGTATTTGAGAAAAAAAACATTTATTTCATAATGACCCCCCCCCCCCCCCCCCATTTTAAATTCTTATTCTCAATGAAAGCTTAGATTTTTATGATTTTTTAAAATAAAAGATCAAAAGGATTAACAATGCACATTTATTTTCACAGCCTTTACCATTTAGCATTTACTAAGGGTACCAACAATTCTGACCACGTGTGTATATTTAATTAAATCCAAACATTTGATAATCAAATCAATGATAAGCTATTTCGCAATTATCATACAACCTCATTTATGTATATAAATTTTACAGTCAATATTATTATTTATTAGCTTTTCATTAACTCTCAAACCCCAATTTGGGAAACCCTGGTTTTGTTTACTTAAATAATACCTCACTTTCACAGTACCAAAGAGGCGTAGACCAGCACGATCAATCTTTGATGGATTTCGGGATTTTCAGACAGAAACCAGTAAGTACATGTGAGGCATTCTGATGGCAGACATGGTCTAGTGCTGCCTCTGAAACCCTGCTGTTGTGATGTGAATCTTTAGTGCGACAGGAGCAGGAGTTGAGAAACGGAAGTGCAGTGGACAAGAAGCTGAGCACTCTAGCCGATCTGTTCCGTCCCCCCATTGAAATCATGCACAAAGGCAGCTTTGAGACGGTAAGCTCTACGACTGCTTTAGTGAACCCATTAGCATTACCAGTAACACATCCAGTGATCGGCTAATTTGTGTGCTTCAGTCCTCTGTGTCATTAAGTACAAAATTTGTCAGCGTAATAATGTGTTTTGTTCCTGGCCAAGAACAAGTGAAGCCCTGCAAATCAGGGAGTGTCCAAACACAGGTTCAGGCTGTTGTGAGCCCTACATAAGGAAAGAACAGAAATTAGGCCGGGCGGCATCAGTTCTTGAAGAAATGTTCCTGGTTCAGCCCTTTTGACAGCATCTGTTACTGATGTGCTGTTAGATACTGCAGAAAATAATATGAAAACAATCAAAAATCACTTTTACAGAAATGCACTTGTAAAAAGTGTAGGGGTCAAATGATTGCAGAAGAAAATATGCATTCAGGTCTGGTTTGACCCAGAAGAGAAAAAGAAAAAAATTAGTATGCGACCCAAACTTTACAAATGAGCCAAGACTATCAAAAGAAACATTGTTTATTTGTTTTTTAAGAGTTTTTAAGAAATATAATCTTTTTTAAAAAGTTACGTTTAGTTTTTGGGTTCATTTTGACTGGGTATCAACTTTTTTGCCACTGTATATTGGATTTGTCTCAAAAATACATTGTAAAATATGTTTAGGCTTTCGCTCATAGCTCATTTACACTTTCTGGACTGAATTTAGTTTTTAAACATGAATATGCACATCTATTGATGAACCATTGCAGAATGAAAAATAGATCATCTTTTTAATCTGAAAGTGAAACTTTATTCAAGTAAAATCAGTATATACTTTTTGAAAATAACAGGGGCCTGTTTCATAAAACAGTTTACCAAATAAGCCAGGCTTATTTCAGTTAGTCTGACTTATTTTGAACCAAATCAACTGACAAGAAGTCAGACTAACTGAAATAAACCTAGCTTATTTGGTAAACTTGTTTTCTGAAACCGGCCCCAGGTAACATTTCAAAGCAATATTGATGTTCTAAAAGAAAGAATCTGTAGGTTTCATAGACACCTGTACTGTAGACTGTTTATGTAAGAGACTAAATAATTTCAACACAACAAAAATACAAGCTTGTTTATGCTTTTAATTTGTTTTAATTTTAGAATATTCCTGTAAGTCAAGTCATTATTTCTCACTATGTGATTTAACACATACCCACAATGTATTTGTCACCTCAGGCGAAAGACTCCGGTCAGCTTGAGAACAAATGGCTGATGATCAACATTCAGAATGTCCAGGATTTTGCCTGTCAGTGTCTAAACCGAGACGTGTGGAGCAATGATGCTGTGAAAAACTTAATCAGAGACCACTTCATATTCTGGCAGGTACATTTACACAGACATAAATGTCTTCTGTCTCTTTGTCTTCCATGACATTACTTGAATTGTGAATGTGAGCTTTTGAGTTGTTCAGGTAAGCTGTTTTTGCTTATAGGTGTACCATGACAGCGAGGAAGGGCAGAGGTACATTCAGTTTTACAAGCTTAACAAGTTCCCCTATATTTCTATCTTGGACCCTCGTACAGGTGAGAGACCCAAGGCAGTGTTGAACTGATTTGTTACATTTTATGAAAAATGAGTTTGGATCAATTCATTTCAGATGCCTATGCCAAGTCAAACATAAAATGACTAATGTGTCTTTTCTATAATGAACATGTTTTTGATTTAAAAACAAAAATATTTTGGAATCAAAAAATGTATACATTTATAACAAGATATATATTTTTATGTCAATGCAAGTTGATGTTGTAAAACAATATTTATGAATGAATATTTTTTTAATCTTGGTAAAAATATATATTTTTTTTACATGGCATTTACATTAAATTCATTTACGTCGTTAAATTGAAATGTCTTAAATGGAAATGTGAAAAATATCTGGGGGGTAAAAAAAAGAAAATATATATTTGTATATTGTCAATGCAAGTTGAGGTTCTAAAACAATATTTAAGAATTTAGTTTTTTATTCTTGGAAAAAGATATGTATTTTTTTTTTACATTTTTAAACGTCTTGAAAATGGAAATGTAAAAAATAGTTTCAACTATATAAAACCAACATAAATTCAGAGAGTACATTACTAAAAACCTGGCACATGCATTTTGAACTAGATTTTTATTAAATTCATTGATTTCAAACAGTTAATACTGGTGCTTGTCATTAATGTATGTATAAATTTAAGCAATATATACAAATGCAGTTTCTCAAAATCTGATTTTTTTTTTTTTTTAAATTGCATTACACTGGTTTTGCTATAGTTCATGTATATTGATGTATAATATAAAATTTCTGTTTTTAATGATAAAGTAATAAGACTAATAAAAGCATGGTAATAACATGATACCATGAAAGTTTTAAATATTTGCACATTCAATCATTAATGAAGTTATTTATCAGGTACCTTGTGGTTTTATTAAAACATTTGTATGTATTATCAGGGAATGGTTAAAAACTAAAAAAAAAATGATTTTAGCTTTATTTTTTTTATTTTTTTTACCTTTGATAAATACAGGACAAAAGATGGTTGAGTGGAACCAGTTAGATGTGACCTCATTCCTGGATCAGGTCACAGGCTTCCTATCAGAGCACGGGCAGCTGGATGGGCAGTCCAGTCAACCTCCGGCCAAACGGGCTCGTTCTGTAAGTGTTCACATTTAAGGTTCTGGAGGTTCCTGAAAAAGCATTTATGTGTCTTTGCTTCACATCGCAGACTTTTATCTGTCTATACAGGAGAGTTTGATAGATGCCAGTGAGGACAGTCAGTTAGAGGCTGCTATCCGGGCTTCTCTTCAAGAAACACACTACGAGTCCACCCAGGACAAGGCAGAGTCCCGCTCAGATGATGATTCAGATGCCGAACCTTTCTCTGACAGCGAAGGCCTGATCTCAGTGGATGGTTCAGATAATGAGGTTGGCGGAGGGGAGGATTCTTTAGATGGACACGTCTCTGCAGAGGTAGATCCTCCCACCAGGCCGGACAGCCCAGCCCATCACAGGAAGTCACCACACAAAGAGTTATGCCACAGGAAAGAGGAGAGTAAGAAGAACCACCTAGAGCCGGTCGGGCTCAGTCACAGTCAGACAGAGTCCCAACAGTGGCTGGGAGAAAACCACAGATCCACATCACACCAGCCCTCAGAACCTGCCTGCACCAGCACAGCAGATCCAGACGACAACGGTATACACCATTTCTCTTATGGGATAGTTCACCCAAAAAGAAAATACTGTCATTATTTGCTTACCCTCATGTCATTTAAACCTGATTGCTGTTTTTTTTCACTGAAGATAAGAGGAAAAATCTTCACATTAGGGCTGCATGATTAATCAAATGCGATTTCATGTGCAACTTGTCAGTGAAGCACGGTTCTGTGATCAGTAGTAAATCTCCATCCGAAGGCCAGAGGGCGCTCTCTCATTGAAACTCCAAATATGCCCTGTAGAAGAAAGGTAATGCACTTTGTTCCAGGAAACAGAAAATTGAACTGCTTTCAGCGTGACTAACACACGACTACGACAATATATGGTTTATTTTCATTATAATAAAATATATTTACCTTATGTTATAAGCGACTCAAACACGCTGTGCTTTCAGATGGAGATGATCCTCACTGCAGAACACAAGATCCAGGGGGCGAGGTTGGATCCAGATTCAACTCCTCCCACCTCACATATACCTAAACCTACACGTCTCCACCCATCTCCATCCCTAAACCTACCAATCTCCACCCCCTAGATGTGGATCCACCCCCGCCCCCTGGACCTTTGTTCTGCAGTGAGGGGCTACTGTTCAGATAGAGCAGCATTTACTACACAGTCGCACAATTATGAAATCGGTCTGTGATTATGAAAGCGGTTTTGTGTAGCTTATCAGTGAACTATAGCTCTGTAAAGTAAATGCTGCTCCATCTGAAAGCACGGCGAGTTTGAGTCGCTTATAACATAAAGAAAATAAATATACTTTATTATAATGAAAATTCTGATAAGAACTCAGATAAACCATATATTGTCGTAGTCGTGAGTCAGTCACGTTGAATCAATGAAAGCAGTTCAATCTTCTGTTAACTGGAACGACATGCATTACCTTTCTTCTGAGGGGGAATATTTGGAGTTTCAGTGCTAGAGTGCCCTCTGGCCTTCGGATGGAGATTTACTACTGATCACAGAACCGTGCTTCACTGACAAGCTGCGCATGATAATTGCAGTTTTTGCCTAATCGTGAATGTGATTTAATTTTGATTAATCATGCAGCCCTACTTCACACATTTCATAGTGACCTTGTCTGTCAAAGTCCAAAAAAACACTATAGACCAATTTCATGTAGACGTCACAGTTACGTCACTCGCAGCTGCGCGCGCATTGTGGTGGCAGAAACACACGGTAACAAGCGGAGTGAAACGGGAAAAATCCACGGAATAAGAGATAAAATGTACTGTTGTGCCTTTGGATGTCAGAATCTGAATGCAAATAATTTTTATAGCATACTGTCATCAAAAACGCCATTTGAAGCTAAACGCAGACGTTTAAACGGACAGACTAATGAATGAAACCTGCTATGATTACTCTACTTTTAAAGCATAAATTTGATTTAAACAATTGGTCTACATAATATTCACATATACAGTGCATAGGGAATATATTATATTTGCCCTACAGTTACAGCATGAAATACTATTTAAACCTATAACATTTACATTTAACGTTACCTATTTTGTCTCACAATTCTTTTTTGAGACTTTTTTCTCGCAAATGCAACTTTATATTTCGTATTTCTGACTTTATAACTCGATTTAACTCAACAATAGCGAGTTTTTCCATTCTGAAGGGGGAAAAAGCCAGATGTGTTGGATATAACTCAAAAGAGAGAATGGCGAGTTGATTTTTCTTATCATAATTGTGAGATATAATCTCGGAATTGCGAGAATAAAGTCAGAATTTTGAAATTGAAATTTTAACGCTGCTTCCACTGCCAGACAAAAAAAAACAAAAAAAAACGACGACAGCTGTGGTTAAACGAGATAAAACGAGCGTACTGGAAACCATCGTCAAAAAAGCTCGCGTTTGCAGGCAGCGCACACTTCTTATCAGAAAAGGTTCAATAAAGTATTGTCTTTTGTTGTTATGGGCACGTCTAAAGATTTCTTATGCATCTCACTATGTCGTGTATGAACTAATATCTGTGTGCATGCGTGTAAAACAACAAACTGTCGATTTATATGCTTAATCATCTGTAATTGTATATACATTGTTATGAGTAATTGTGGCTGGAATAATAATGTAGCTGTAAAAATAGTTGCCTGCTGAAATTGAAATATATATATACATCTTCATGACTATATAGACATGGTGAGTTTGTCTTTACTATAGACGTTATATGTGAGTCACTCAACCGGAGGGAATCCTGTCAGATCGTCCATCCTTTGAGTGAGTACAGGTCGGCCAATTTCGTCCGTTAAAGTTAACCTTTTCAAATAACGCCGTCCCGGACAGTATGTAGCACTTACATATGCAGGTAAAATCGGAATTGCTCAAGTTATTGTTAAAAAAACAAGCTAAGAGACTTCATAGCTAGTGTTAGTGAAGCGGTCAGTGGAATCTTTCTGCCACCACCTAAGCTCCGCCCACAGAAAAACGTCACAATGTTTACTAACATGAAATTGGTCTATAAAAGCACAGCAAAGGTAGTCCGTATCCGATTTGTGGATTATATTCCAACTCAACTGAATTAAAACAACATCGGTGTGTGAGAAACAGACTGAAGTATTCTCTGATAATCTTTCACTATTTAAGAATCATTGTGTCCAGATGAAGTCAGAACCAAAGCAAACCCATTTGTGAATGAATCATTCTTTTGAGCAAGAGAAGAATCTTTGCAAATTCAGTGCATTAATTCAGTGATCCAATCATAAGGAGTTTGTGTGCTAACAGCTGGAATGAAAGAATATCAGTTAATAATTACTTAAATTTGAGTCTGTTCCTCCCAGAAATCTATCAGATGTAGGTTGATCATACGTGCCATTTTTACAGGACACGTCCTGGCCAGGATTTCTATATTGCCTAAAATATCATGGATATGGCTGTTTGCGCTGTGCAGACAGATTTTTGTATGACATCTGTGAGAGTTATAGAGAATGGACGGCTCCTTGTGCTTTCAAATAGCTCTCGCAGTATTTTGTCTTACATCGATCAGTCTGCACAGCGCACTTCAAGTTGAATGAACACATCTAATATGTACACGTATTTGCATCGCTTTGACCGTTCTCTGTAGATCCCACTTTCTCACATGCTACGATTGGTCGATTATGTACAATGCCTGTATTTTATTGGTCAAACTACTTCTCGATCATTACCTTTAGTAGGTATGAAAACAGGAAAACAAAGCTAAATATAGAAATCCTGGCCAGGACGTGTCCCGTAAAAATGGCACATATGGCCACCCTAATTAGATGGATTAAGACGACCCTTCAAATGGTCAATTTTGTTTTGTTTTGTCATTTTTTTAAACTGTCATATGGAAACGATCTTATCTTTAAACATTGCCATTTTGTGTTCTGCAGAAAATATTTAGAATGGTTTAGAATGAAATGTAGATGATGTAAATAATGGCAGCTTTTTGGTGACAGTCCCTTTAAAGGATATGAACATTTATACGTGCTAATAATATTCAGTAAGAATGAATTAATGTACTAAAATGACTCTGTCCACAGGTCCAAAGGCCCGTTTAATGCTTCGATACCCAGATGGCCAGAGAGAACAGATAGCACTGTCTGCTAAATCTAAACTCATGGTGGGTATAGCGTTTCATGATGATTTTTTTTATTTTATTTATTTATTTATTTTTGGGCCATTGACGACTTTGTCGCTGTTAGGCATGTGAACGTATGAATTATTCATATCATGATAATTGCTGAAACTTTTACTGTGGTAAAAGGTTGACAAGATAAACAAATTTGTTCAGTAACATTTTCAAATAACAAAAAGAATATACAAGAATAACACGGACCATTCAAAAAGCAAATACAAAGTGAATACAAAAATCTGACTGCTTTGTAAATACTGTTTGTCAGTACTTTCTTCTCCATAAAAAGCTGGTGTCAACATTACTGTTGTGTATTGGAGCATTTCTGCTCTTTCTCAAGCGCCACCTACTGTCAAAAATCTGGTACATTTTAACTGGTTGATGGAAAAGAGCCTAGAACACATTTCTAAAAATCAAAATAGTTCGAATAAGGTATCTAGAATTATTCATGGTATTGTAAAGTGTTCACAATAACAATACAGTGGGGGATTTTTTTTTTTTTTTTCAGATATAAATTATTTTGTTATTTGGAATTTAAAAACCCAGGTTTGCTGTGCTTGTTTGTAGGGCTGCACAATTCAGCTAAAACGTAATGCCAAAATATGTCTAGCCCATACCAATTTATGAAAACCTTATTTCTGATAAAAAAGGAAAAAAGATTGCAGCAGGAGATGTCTAATACAGAAACATTTTCAAATGTGTGTGAATTCAGATTTTTGTGGATTCTGAAGATGTAGCCTTCATTTTCTTCCTCTGTTCTTGTTTGTAGGCACTGGTGAGACATGTTCAGTCTAAGGGATTCCCCAACGAACGCTTCGAACTTGTCACCAACTTCCCCCGCCGAAGACTCGCTCACTTGGACTATGACATCACACTGCAAGAAGCAGGACTGTGTCCGCAGGAGACTGTGTTTGTGCAGGAGAGGAATTAGCCCCTCCCCTTGTAGATAAATTACACCCCCTCCTGTCCTGTCATTTGTGCCCTAGAAAGACTGAATTGACTGTGCCCTGTTACCACTTGTCTTTTTTTCTTTTTTTTTTATATTAAGTCCAGGATACTCAGAACATTTTGTAGTTCATCCCTTGAGCTGCATTTGTCAACGTATTTATTTACAAACAACTTGGCACATCCCATCCTATCTGGGTCTAATTCTTCAAGACAGTACATGAGTACTTTGTCCATGAGTTATGCTCATATTGATAAGGAAATTAAAAGGGTTTTACAGATGGCGTTGATGTAGGTAAAACATTGTGTATCATGTATATGCAAAGTTTCTAAGGATTGAACATCAGTTCCAAAGTGACTACAGTTCCTGTTAAAATCATCTGAGCAGGTTGGGCTCTGATTGAACATGGGCTCAGGTGATGAATTGGGATGAATGTTTATTATTTAGAGGTAAACCCTCACATATCTCATCTGCAATGTGCAGGGACGGAAGAAGTAGAATGACATTTAGCTATAGTAAGTTTCTATCTCCTTTTTTATATACTGCATCATTTCCACAAAAAACTGATTCTCAAATATAATCATTGAAACAAAAGGGACAGCTGGTCCTCTTGAGTATTTCTTCAATAACTTATTTGATTTCTCCTGTTTAGTGACATGATTTTTATCATGAATATGCGGTTTTGAGTAGAATCCTCCAGATGGGAGCTTGAATATCTCATATGCCTCAGTAGAAGGATCTGGTTGTCTTTTTATGCAACTTTTTATTTTTGCATACAGAATCTTAAGTGATTCAAAGTGACACAGATTCTCAGGTTTAGCTTAGTAGTGCACCAATATTATGAACAGTATGAGCACAAGAACGTGGCCACTGGGGGGCAGACAAATACTCAAAGTAGCTGAAGCATTTTTCTCACAGATATCTACAGGTGCATCTCAATAAATTAGAATGTTGTGGAAAAGTTCATTTATTTCAGTAATTAAACTCAAATTGTGAAACTCGTGTATTGAATAAATTCAATGCACACAGACTGAAGTAGTTTAAGTCTTTGGTTCTTTTAATTGTGATGATTTAGGCTCACATTTACCAAAAACCCACCAATTCACTATCTCAACCAATTAGAATACTTCATAAAAACATTTTTTTGTGAATTGTTGGCCTTCTAGAAAGTATGTTAATTTACTGTATATGTACTCAATACTTGGTAGGGGCTCCTTTTGCTTTAATTACTGCCTCAATTCGGCGTGGCATGGAGGTGATCAGTTTGTGGCACTGCTGAGGTGGTATGGAAGCCCAGGTTTCTTTGACAGTGGCTTTCAGGTCATCTACATTGTTGGGTCTGGTGTCTCTCATCTTCCTCTTGACAATACCCCATAGATTCTCTATGGGGTTCAGGTCAGGCGAGTTTGCTGGCCAATCAAGCACAGTAACACCATGGTCATTGAACCAGCTTTTGGTTCCTTTGGCAGTGTGGGCAGTTGCCAAGTCCTGCTGGAAAATTAAATCAGCATCTCCATAAAGCTTGTCAGCAGAAGGAAGCATGAAGTGCTCTAAAATTTCCTGGTAGATGGCTGCGTTGACTGTGGACTTCAGAAAACACAGTGGACCAACACCAGCAGATGACATGGCAGCCCAAATCATCACTGACTGTGGAAACTTCACACTGGACTTCAAGCAACATGGATTCTGTGCCTCTCCAGTCTTCCTCCAGACTCTGGGACCTTTATTTCCAAATGAAATGCAAAATTTACTTTCATCTGAAAAGAGGACTTTGGACCACTGAGTTCTTTTTCTCCACAGCCCAGGTAAGACGCTTCTGACGTTGTCTCTGGTTCATAAGTGGCTTGGTAGCCCTTTTCCTGAAGACGTCTGAGCGTGGTGACTCTTGATGCACTGACTCCAGCTTCAGTTCACTCCTTGTGAAGCTCTCCCAAGTGTTTGAATCAGCTTTGCTTGACTGTATTCTCAAGCTTGCGGTCATCCCTGTTGCTTGTGCACCTTTTCCTACCCAAATTCTTCCTTCCAGTCAACTTTGCATTTAATATGCTTTGATACAGCACTCTGTAAACAGCCACACCTTTCAGTAAGACCCTCTGTGACTTACCCTCTTTGTGGAGGGCGTCAATATTCGTCGTCTGGATCATTGCCAAGTCAGCAGTCTTCTCCATTATTGTGGTTTCAAAGAACAAGAGAGACCCGGAATTTATACTGTAGGGATGGTCATTAATTGAAACTCAAATGTAAATATTCTAATATTTTGAGATACTGATTTTTGACTTTCATGAGCTGTAAGCTCTAATCATCAAAATTAAAACAAAAAAACTTTTTAAATGTTTTACTTTACATGTAATGAATCTAAAATATATGAAAGTTTCACTTTTTGAATTAACTTACAAGAAAAAATGAACTTTTTCACGACATTCTAATTTATTGAGATGCACCTGTATACGTAGATACCACATTAGCAGCTGATAACCCAAGTCATGCACCATATTGTAATGGTAAAACAGTTATTCAAATGAAAGAATATCTATTCCTGCAATATCTATTTGTTTAGGATCTGATTTTCACAGGATATTTAGTTTATCATAAATATTTAGTTTATCATTAGTGCTAAATAATGCTGCATATGATAAATAAAAAATTATATTTGTTAAAGCTCTTATAAATATTACTGATCATCAGATAACCCTACAGTAGAGTGTTTTTTTTTTGGTGTGAGTGATGAGCAGCATCTGAAATGTTGACCATTACAAATAGACACATTGACATGTTTGGAGCAGTTGAATGAGGCATCTGAGACATTTGCTATAATCTAATAATGTGGTCTAAGTTTAAATGTTAAAAAAGAAATAGATTTTAAGACATCTTGCCATACCAGGCTATTCGAACCAAATGTAATTACTCAGTATTACTACTTGTTTTTTATTATAGCCCGTGATAATTAATACATTACAAAAACATTGTAAAAAATTAGGCTAAAAAAAAAAGTCACCCCACTCCTCTACGTCTTCTTCTATCATCGCTTGGATTGCAGCGCCACGTGCCTTCTTTTTGAATGTGATTTTTCTCCAATGAGGGGCAGAACATATGACAAATTACTCTACGGCACTTATATTATTGCACTGGTTGGTTATTAACTGCGAGCAGACAGAGTGTCAATCAATGTATTGGAGAATACGGCGAACATAAATAAAGAAACAAAGTTGCTTGTCAGATTTCCCTAACAAGAAACCTTTTTTTCTTTTTAAATAAGCCCAAAAAACCGCAACCCGCGACCAGGGATTTTTTCCCGCAACTTTACAAAAAAAGAAGCCCAAAGTCGCATATAATACGCGGACTTGGCAACTGTGCTTCAGCGTCAGCGACTTTTTATAGTATAAAATCGCTGTCAATCAAAAGGAGATGCAGTCTTTCGACAGACCCTCCAATCATCACGCAGAGGCCCGGAGTGCAGGCCAGCCCACTCCTCCATTCACCCCCAGAGACGGTGAGCGTCCGTGGGCGGGACATAATCGCAGCATTTATCCAATGACCGTCTAGTTTCGAAGAACTGAAAAAAACTGTTCAAAGCAGCCCCATTGAAGTCAATGGACGCTAGGCTTCAACAGGGAAATACACTGTGATGCTAAGGGAATGTGTGAGAAGGAAATCGAGTCAGCCGACCTGCTATATGTAGCTGATTCTGAACGAACTCGTCTTCGAGATGAACGTGTTCTAATGCATTTTTAGTCAATAAAATGTTAACACAACAGTACATATTTGACCATTAATTTTTTGACATTATAGGGGAAGCCGAGGTTCCCTTGCAGTCTTAAAGAAATCCCCACTGATATATAAATATACCTCAGATTTCTTGTCAAATCTATGGGCCAGATTTACTAACAGATTGCGCCAGCACAAACCGTCTTTTGGCATTAAAATAGTACTGTTAGGATTTACTAAAGATGCACAAAAAGGTGTGAAAAGACTACCAAGATTGCATATATTATATCATTCTTGTCTGGACGCACTCTGCAGTGGGCATGATCCATCTGGAAAGCCGACAGCCCCATCACCAGCTCGCTCACCATATTCGTCACTCACTTTAAGGAAGTAACAGTCAAGGCTCCTCCACCATGAGTAATTATGTGTTGCGGTTCCGCATTCTTGCAGCCACCAGTGGCTGGAATGAAAAGGCACTCCTTACTGCATTCAGACAAAGGCTCAATGTCAACATCTGCCAGCAAATGGTTATCTATGATGATGTTCTGGGGTTGGAAAATTTCATCCAAAAGGCTATCCACATCTCTCAACACCTCACAGCCTGTAATGTGTACCTTCCTGGTGAATCTCCTCCACCCGCCACCCTATCTGCCACTCCTCCAGCACCAGAACCCATGCAGATTGACTCATACCACCTCACTCGAGCGGAGCATCAATGGAGAATCACCAACAGTCTCTGCTTGTACTGTGGAGCAACAGTTAATGATATCGGCCTGCCCAGTCCATCCACCATGCCCAGTGGTGAGAATGCTTCAGCTGCAACCCAAGATTGCACCTTTGTCACGCACTACTGTGCTGGTAACCTCTACCTACCAATCTGTATTAGTGCAAGCCTCATCTTGTTAAATCTCCTCAGAGAACTCAATCTAAGGAGAAAGACCTGTCAACAACCATTGGATATTCACACCATACTGGGAAAACCACTGGGCAAAGGCAAGATCCTGTACTGCTCTCTCCAACATCACGCTCCAACATCAACAGCATTTCTGGTGCTGGAAGGGTCAACTGCCGACATCATCCTGGGATGCCCGTGGTTAACACAACATTCACCCATGGTGGACTGGAATACTGGTGAGATCCTACAATGGAGTGAGTACTGTCTTCAGAATTGTGTTTCGTCGGTTCCCAAGTCACCTGAACCCCCTTCATCATCCATAACTAAGAAGGTAACACTATGTTCCACTTATTTGAGAGTCCAGAAACTTCAACAACTCCAACAATAACTCCTGACTAAAGGGCGTTGCAGGATGTTTTCAGCAAGCAGGCTACTACCTCACTGGCCATGGGACTGTGCCATCGACCTGCTGCCTGGGGCAAAGCTACAGAAAGGCAGAATCTATCCACTGTTTTTCCCGGAACAGAAGGCCATGGAGGAGTACATCAAGGAGGCTCTCAGAGATTCATCCGCCCTTCCACCTCAAGTTTCACCAAAAGGATGGAGGCTTGCGCCCCAGCCGCCCCTGCATAGATTAACTTAACCCTCAAACAGTCAAGTACCGCTATCCACTTCCTCTGGTCTCAACCTACAACCTCCTCTGGTACAACCTCTTTCAGAATCACGAGGGTGATTATTGGAAGACGGCATTCATTCACTATGAATAACTGGTTATGCCGTATGGCCTCTCCAACTCCCCCTCAGTCATCCAGGGATTTATGAATGAGATTTTCCGGGAGTACCTCCAACGCTTTGTCATAGTGTATATCAGAGATGGAAACTCGAGTCAGAGACTTGGACTCGAGTCGCACTTAAGTCGCATAAATAAAGACTCGAGACTTGACTTGGACTCGTGAACAGCTGACTCGAGACTTGACTTGGACTCGTGACTCGTGAGACTCGTAAAAAATGAGTCATTTGGTATAGGAGTTTATATGAATGTATCTCTGAGGGAAACCGGCTGTCTTAAAAAAAGTTTAGATGGTATTTTCTTTTCATCTTGCCTCCGTGTAATGCATATTAGTGTTCATAACCGCAGCTCTGCTTTGTTTACAGCGGAAACCAAGGAAACGATGTTTAATTGATGTTCAAGCGCCACCCGCTGGCAGAGAGTGAATCTGCATTAATTCAGCCTGTGCGGTTTTGTTTAGTACAGATGGTTTATGTAGAATAGTTTCACAAAACTAAAGTCAGACCATTTTGTTTTTGCTTCAAATTTCGAAATTATACAATCCAATTTAGATTAGAAACTGTTCATGCTGGATGTACAGGTACATCTCAGAAAATTAGAATATGGTGAAAAAGTTCATTTTTTCTAGTAACTTATTTCAAAAACTGAAACTTTCAAATATTTTAGATTCATTACATGTAAAGTAAAACACTTCAAAAGTTTTTTTGTTTTAATTTTGATGATTAGAGCTTACAGCTAATGAAAGTCAAAAATCAGTATCTCAAAATATTTACATTTGAGTTTTAATAAATAACCATCCATACAGTATAAATTCTGGGTATCTCTTGTTCTTTGAAACCACAATAATGGGGTGTACATGAGATGATTACATGAGATGTACCTTTATGCAGTCTCTTTGTTTGGATTGTGTTGTTTAAAATACAGTGGTTGCCTCTAATTTTAAATTGAAAAAGAGCACAAAGCCTTAGTTTGTTTATATGAGATTTATCTAATTTGTGTAATTAATTTGATTAATTGGGGTTTGTTTTAAAATTTTGTTTTGTTGTTTGACATTTCAAGTTTTTTTTTTTTTTTTTTTTTTGAGAAAATCATATCGTGAAATCAGTTTTTCAAAACTGATTTAGCCTCAATAACAAGCTGAAAGAACTGTTGCTAATAAATAGAACAAAGACTTGAGATGTGACTTGGACTCCACAAAAAGACTTGAGACGTGACTTGGACTCCACTTTAAAGACTTAAAGGGGGGGTACAATGCTGTTTCATGCATTCAGAGTTGTTTACACTGGTAAAGAGTTTGATTCTCATGCTAAGCATGGACAAAGTTTCAAAAAAATTTTTTGGACGTATACCAGAGTATTTCTGTGCCAAAAATCTCACTTCCGGATTCGTACAAGTTTCGGAGAGTTTTTTTCGATCGTTGTACTTTATGACGTAAACGACGGTGGAACTCCTTATATGGGCATTTCTCGTCCGTGCACGCATCGACCAGAGTGAGAGCCAGAGCGCGCCCATCAACGCGCTTCAATCGGCAGGCTGGCAGCACGGGCCTCGCTCGGGAAGAATGTCTCTAAAGAAGTGTGTTTTTGGTTGTGAGGGAAAGATAACCTTGTTCAGCTTCCCAAAACAACCCACCGTTACGTGAACAGTGGATATAGTTTGTTTTTCCGGGGCAGCAATGGAGTTTCTCAAGTGTTTTGTTGACGAACGTTTTATAAACAAGGCCCAATTCGACGCTGGATTTGCAAATCGTTTAATACTGAAAGATGGAGCGGTCCCAGCTATAAAAGATCCCGGTCATGATTCAGAACTGCAGATGGTAAGTGAAACGGCATCAAATGACTGTTTTGTTGGCAATCGGAGCAAGTGCTCGTCACTCTTTAGCTCTGCCCACACGGCACGCCTCCAGGAGCTCGGCTTTTTTCGGAGAGGATCGTAAATCTGTATCTTTCTTTTATAAATATGATAAAACTAAAGACTTTTTGGAGATATGAAGGATGCAGTGCTACTCTATAGGTACTCAAGATTAACATGAGATTGGGTGAAACGGTGTGCGTTAGGTCCCCTTTAAGACTTGACTTGGACTCCGCTTTAAAGACTTGAGACTTGACTTAGACTTGACCTCAAAGACTTGAGACTTGACTTGGACTTGGACCTCAGAGACTTGTGAACATGTCTGGTGTATATTGATGACATCCTTATTTACTCCCGGAACGTGGCCGAACATTCCAAACACGTAAAGCGGGTGACCATCAAGGCATTCACATGGACCACAGTAAGGTACAAGTCGTCAAGGAATGGCCGCAAGCAAACACCATCAAAGAACTTCAACGATTTCTGGGCTTTGCTTCTATCGCAGGTTCATCTCCAATTTAAGTCAAGTCTGTGCACCCCTCACAACACTCAGAAATAAGCCCAAGTCTCTGTCCTGGACGCCTACTGCCACTGATGCCTTTCACCATCTCAAGGAAGACATTTGCTCAGCTCCCACCCTTGCACACCCAGATCCTCAACTTCCTTTCTTTATGGAAGTGAATGCCTCTATAGTAGGGGTAGAAGCGGTGTTGTCTCAGAGTCACAGACAGCCTCCAGTCCTCCATCCATGTGCCTTCTAATCCAAAAAGCTGTCTCCGTCAGAGCAGAATTATGACATTGGCAACAGAGAACTTCTAGCCATCAAGCTAGCACTGGTGACACTGCCTGGAGAGAGCCAATCACCCCTTTGAAGTGCAACTTGGAATATCTCCATGATGCCAAACTACTTAATCCCCTACAAGCCCGCTGGGCTCTTTTCTTCAAGAGGTTCAACTTTACAGTCACTTACCATCCTGGCTTCAAGAACCAGAAAGCAGAAGGCTGGAGGGAGGAGGGGTTCTGGAGGATAGCAATTTTGTCATCAAAGGTATGGATTCGGGAGAGAGAATCCATACCTTTGATGACAAAATTGCTATCCTCCAGAACCCCTTCTCCCTCCAGCCTTAAATATGTTCTCCAAGGCCTATAAGCTCGTACATTGCAAGGGACTACCCACCGCCTTCGAGACAGCTGAGCTCCTCTTTCAACATGTCTTTCGAAATTATGGACTACCCAAGCACATCTTATCAGACCTGCAGTTTATATGCAGGGTCTGGCGAGCCTTCTTCCAGCTCCTCTGAGTTTCTGTCAGTCTATCGTCTGGATATCATCCCCAAACAAAGGGCCAGGCTGAGCGTAAGATCCAGGAGATTGGCAGATACCTCCGATTCTACCGCCATGACCATCAACACATCTGGAGCTGTTTTATACGCTGGGCCTGCAGAAGATTTTTATTAATCAAAATATGAATTAAACAAGGATAATCAATGTGAATATAGCCATGTATGTAATCTACTATTATGATCATGTGTCTCTTGTATGTAAGGAGGCCCGCTGGAGAGTGTAATGTGTAATCAAGTTATTCTACCATTATGACCATGTATGTAAGTAGGCCTGTAGGAGAGTAATAAAGGCGGCCATCTGGAATACCTTGTTGATTGGGAGGGATGCGGCCCAGAGGAGAGATCGTGGGTTGCACGAGATGACATCCTTGATCCTGCCCTGTTAACAGTTCAGTTCTGATTCCCATCACCTGTCTGCACTAATCAACCATAGTATATAGTCACCTTCCCTTCAGTTCACCGGCGTCTGGTCTTGCTGTTACATTGTGCATCAACTTACCCAACTACCTTACCTGATCCACTTACCTGCCGCATGATCCCTTCATCAGCAGCCATATCACCCTGTAGCCCAAGACTGGTTGCCCACTGAAGCTAAACAGGGCTGAGCCTGGTCATTACCTGGATGGGAGACCTCCTGGGAAAACTAGGTTGCTGCTCGAAGAGGTGTTAGTGAGGCCAGCAGGGGTGCTCACCCTGTGGTCTGTGTGAGTCCTAACACCCCGGTATAGTGAAGGGGACACTATACTGTAAAAAGCATCGTCTTTCAGATGAGACGTTAAACCAAGGTCCTGACTCTCTGTGTTCATTAAAAATCCCAGGATGTCCTTTGAAAAAGAGTAGGGGTGTAATCCCAGCATCCTGGCCAAATTTGCCCATTGGTCTCTGACCATCATGGCCTCCTAATCATTCCCATACACTGATTGACTTCATCACACTGTCTCCTCTCCACCAATAAGCTGGTGTGTGGTGGGCGTTCTGGCACAATATGGCTGCCGTCGCATCATCCAGATGGATGCTGCACACTGGTGGTGGTTGAGGAGATTCCCCCCTTCTCTCATGCAGACAATACAGAAAACAAAAAGGAGGAGCAAAGACAGACATGAATAATAATACTGCAGTCAAACAATTTAAAGGGAAGGTGCACACATGTAGGTACATCAAGTATACTGTCAGCACACAGAAGGAGACAACACAGGTAAATATCCACAACACAGAGCTTTATTTAGAGGCTTTGGAAGAGGAGGAAGCGATGATCACAAGTAAGAAGTAATAGTTCAATAGCTGGAGCTGCGACTATACTGAGCAGTAACACTGTCCTTGATTCACAGGTTTGTGGAGGATCTTGAACACTGAGCAGATGACAGAAGATAATAATAATTCGTTACATTTATATAGCACTTTTCTGGGTACTCAAAGCACTTTATATAGAAGTAGGTTTCTAATAAGCTCTGAATAATCTAATTTCATCTTTGCTTTAAAACTAATTTTTATACTTAGATCTTTCTTTTAAATAATATTTATAACTTTCTTTTAAATAATATTTATTACATTATTTTCCATGAGTTTATTTTCATGCTTTCACTTTGATTAAGATTATGATTAGCTTTCTGTGTCATACTGAACTTGAAGCATGGACTAGTTGCATGTAACATCTACTTCACAAAAATGTAAAAAGGCAAATCACACATTGTAAGAGACTGTTTTATCTTTTTTTTTTTTTTTTGGCGTTTGTGTTAATCTTTAATTTTATTGTTTGAATGTTCTCCCTTTCCTTTCTGCATTGTGTCTGCATGAGAGAGAAATGTAAAAGGGTGAAATCACACATTGTATGAGACTGTTTTTTCTTGTCAGATTAAATGAAGAGTTGACCTGTCAGTTGATGTCTGTCTATTTATTCCAAAAACACACAACACAGACAACACCAGTTGCACTCCCACCACTCATGTGCTGACAACACAGTTTTTCAGACAAAGATCACAGAAATGTGTCTGCTATGATGTTTTCGACTATTTGGGTTGCGATTATTATCCAGAGAACTGCTAACTGCAATGAATGCCATTCCCTATACTAATCAATAGCCTACTGTGAAATAAATCCACAATCTAGCACTGTTGGTCCAGATGCTTCCCTGTAGACTGCTACCTCCAGAAAAATAAATAAAAGATCAACCTGAGGCAATACTTTACTATTAAATATGTACAATTTAATATTACTATCAATTGTTATTGCACAATTTCCATGTTATTTTATGATTTGAAGTCTGCCAATAATTTAAACTAATATTCAGAATTTGTCCCAACATGGGTCATGATTCTCAGAGTAACACATTAAGGAAGGAATTGACATAACTTTTCTGCAAGGTAACAAGCACAAGAGAGCATCAACTATAAGAGAAGGCGAGAGAGATAGAGAAGTTTTTTTTTTTTTTTTTCATGGTTAAAACACTTTTTATGGTGAACATTGAGCAATTTCTTTATCTTAATCTTGATGGTGGTTAGTTGAATGAGAGATCATCAAGATATTTTGTTAAGTAACATTTCAGTGGTTTAAAGATCTTGAAAAACTTTTTTATTTAATGTCATATTCACTATAAGTCGGGGTAAGGTGTGTGTGGGGTTAAAAGGGACAATGTGAACTTGCAACTGAATTTAGACACATGAGGTTCAAAGGCTGATGAATGAAGTTACAAAAATAACATTCAAATAAATGTATGGTGATATAATTATTTACAAATTTACATTTAGTATACATATATTTGTTTGTGCTATTAATATTAGCTATTAATAAAAACAAATTTTACCATCTTTATAGTGATCCAGCCAACCTCACTCACACTCTTTTCTTAAATCATGTCAAGAACACAGTGCCATTTATCTCAGGCATCCAAACATAACATCAAGAAATAAAATATAAAATCTTTCTTTAAATGATTTTTTATAGCATTTTAAATAAAGGTTTATTCATTCATTAATTCATTCAATTATTTATTCATTAATTTTCATATAGACAAAATGAAAAACGATGACAGTTTTAGCCTTTTAATTAAAAAAAAATATATATATATATCAGTGAGTGTGGAGTTCTGACCCAACCCAACCAACCCCTATAACCAAACAAACAAAGCAGTTCTGCTTTACTACTTGCATTGAATAAACATAAAATGTTCCAATGCCCAGCAAATAAAATATGGATAAGATCTAAATTATGCAACAAATAATTGCATAATTATTTGCTTAATACATGCTTCACTTATTAATCACTCACAATCAGTAAGATACTCACACTCATTATTCTCTACCTCATACTGACAGTGTCATTTGCACACATCACTTTCTGTGTTTTGGTATCTTATTTTTTTATTTATTTTTTTGTGATTGCTGCTACATGTCAACCATGTACAACCTATTTGCACATTCCTCTCTTGTACAGTCATGCTTATCTTATCTTAATATTTAAGTCTACAGTATACTATCATGCACATTATTTTACATTTTGTTCTTTATATCTTTTTTTTTTATTAATTTCATTTTATGTATACTTCTTTGTGTTGTTTTCTATAATATTGCACTGTCCATGGAGCGGACCTGACTCACATTTCACTGCTGGTTATACACTCTCTGTATAATCGTGTATGTGACAAATAAATCTTGAACTTGAACTTGAACTTGAAATCTGAGAGCTAAACCACATATTAATGTTTAATTGGCAGTTGAACAAGAATCTCTGGTCATGCAGATGACATATTAAATGAACCAACCACCTATTTATGAATGTTTTTTTTTTATTAATCTGCATTGGACAACTTGTAAAATCTACAGTTTTGCTAAAACATTTAATTGTTTATTTTCCTCTTTAACACAGTGCTCTTCAATGCTTACATCGACTACTACCTTTAAACTTTTGCACCCAGGGCTAAGATAAAAGTTGCAGCTGGCCAAATAGTCAGGTCAGTCAACCACAGGATTTGGACATAGGACAACTGCCAGCTCTACTTATACTTAGGAATGTCAGCATAGATGTCAAAATCTGTCAGCATAGATCACTCTGCCACTGCACTGTAACTGTATGCTCAGATCCTAGAAAGTGCTCCAGTATGCTATTGAGGTGCTTACATAATGGAGCTGGACTTCAGTCACCTCTGTTTATTCTCAGAAACCAGTTAACATGCTGCAACCTGCATGAACCAAAATGTTTCAATAATTCAGTCCTCCACCGTTTTAGCTGTTGCAGAATTAGCATGTTTTCCTGCACAAAGTTCAACATCAATGTCAGAGGATTCCAGAAATATTTCTGTTTACCTTCTACAATGCCAGTTTCCTAAATTTTACAAAGAAGAGAAGGATATGCAGATACTTTTAGTCAGTTTTCAGCCAAACGTCATATTTTTCATGATCTGCCATTTATGAGCATATTATTGTGTGAATGACGTATGATCTCCTCACGCTGTGGACAATGTATCATGACGCGCCTTTTTGAAGCTCACCTGTTATCTCACTCAGATAGCAGAGTGTCCGAGGTCAGAGTTCATGAGATAGACAGTTGGAACATGTAAAATGGATTGACACTTTGAGTTATAGTTTGAATACAATTGTTCTGGTTTAGTAATGGAGAAAAAAGCCATTAAAAGAATCAGATTCTTGATAATATTTTAAATATTTCATAATTGAAATGATGACAATATATATTAAAACAGCTTCTCTGCTTATTAATATTTGAAAAATGCATGTCAACCAAGGTCAAGTGGTGCAATAAACATGCAGAAAAAACAAAACAACAAATGATAAAATAGAGGGGACCCTGCAGACCCTCATGACTGTGTCAAGCAGTGTTATTTCAGTAGCATTTTTTCCATATAGATTTTGCTAAGGCCCTTCTCCATCAGTTGCTCAGTTTGGCCTTGAGGTCATCTCTAGGAAGAGTCCTGGTTGTTTCAGACTTCTTCCAAAGTTTTCCAAAGGAAAATGGAGGCTAGAATTTGCCACAAATGAACTCCACTTGAAGTATAGTGGCATCTTCAAGAGATTTGAATGATCCTGAGCTAAATTTCAAGTGTCAACAAACAAATAACCCCGATGGCTTTTTCATCATAGCCGGTGACTTCAACCACGCAAATTTAAAGTCCGTTTTGCCAAAGTTCTACCAACATGTAAACGTTGCAACAAGGGGAAATAACACACTGGACTTTGTTTACACAACAGAAAAGAACGCTTACAAAGCTGTACCCCGCCCCCACCTCGGGTACTCAGACCACATCTCTGTTATGCTAATCCCAGCATATAGACCACTTCTGAAACTCGCCAAACCGGTTCAAAAACTCATCACAATTTGGCCAGAGAATGCTACCTCAACACTGCAGGACTGCTTTCAGTGCACAGACTGGAACATGTTTAAAGAGGAGGCCACCTACAACAACCACACAGACCTGCAGGAGTACACTGAAACTGTGACTGCTTACATCAAAAAGTGCATGGATGATGTGACAGTCACCAAGACCATCACCACACGTGCAAACCAAAAGCCGTGGATGACAGCAGAGGTTTGTGGGCTGCTAAAGACCAGAGATGAAGCATTCAGATCAGGAGATAAAGTAGCCCTCAAAACAGCAAGAGCCAATCTGTCCTGTGGCATCAAAAATGCAAAACGGTCATATGCTCAAAAAATTAACAATCACTTCACGGACAGCAGAGACACACGGAGCCTGTGGCAAGCCATTCAGACCATCACTGACTACAAGCCCCCGCCACAGGCCTGTGATGATGATCCATCCCTCCCCGATACACTCAACCACTTTTATTCACGGTTTGAAAAACAGAATGACACACCTGCACAAAAACTGCCCACCCCTCCCAACGACCAGGCGCTCTGTCTGTCTGCAGCCGACGTAAGGAAGACCCTATCCAGGATTAACCCACGAAAGGCTGCGAGCCCTGACAACAGACCTGGCCGTGTACTGAAAGACTGTGCTGGATGGATGTCTTAACAGATATCTTCAACACCTCGCTGAGCCAGGCAGTCGTCCCCACATGTCTCGAATCCACAACGATCATACCGGTACCAAAGAAATCACCTGTGTCCTGCCTAAACGACTACCGTCCCATAGCACTGACTCCAATCATAATGAAGTGTTTTGAGAGGTTAGTCATGCAAAAAATCAAAACCAGCCTCCCCAACACACTCGATCCGCTCCAGTTTGCATACCGTCCAAACCGCTCTACGGACGATGCAATTTCCACCAGCCTCCACCTGGCTCTCACCCACCTAGAAAACAAAGACTCCTATGTTAGAATGCTGTTCATTGACTTCAGCTTGGCATTCAACACAATAATCCCACAACAGCTCATAAATAAACTAAACCTGCTGGGCCTTAACAATTCCCTCTGTAATTGGATCCTGGACTTTTTAACCGGAAGACCTCAGTCAGTCCGTGTCGGCTACAACACCTCGAGAACTACCATACTGAGCACAGGTGCCCCACAAGGCTGTGTGCTCAGCCCGCTGTTCTTCACGCTGCTGACCCATGACTGCACTGCCAAGTTCAGCTCCAACCACATCATCAAGTTCGCTGATGACACAACAGTGGTAGGTCTCATCAGCAACAACGATGAAATGCACTACAGAGAGGAAGTGGCACAGCTGGCTGAATGGTGTGGTGCTAACAATCTGTCCCTCAATGTGAAGAAGACAAAGGAGGTCGTGGTGGACTTCAGGAGGAGGAACTCCATTGACCACCCACTGACCATCGACAGCTCGACTGTGGAGAAAGTCAGCAGCACTAAATTCCTGGGGGTGCACATCACGGAGGATCTCACCTGGACCACCAACACCATGTCACCCTCCAAGAAGGCACAACAGCGCCTACACTTTCTCCGCCGGCTGAAAAGAGCAAGTCTCCCTCCACCCATCCTCACCACATTCTACAGGGGCACCATTGAGAGTGTGCTGACCAGCTGCATCACTGTCTGGTATGGGAACTGCAGTGCTGCTGACTGTAAGACCCTCCAGCGGACAGTGAACATGGCTGCAAAGATCATCGGTGCCCCTCTCCCATCCATCCTGGACATTTTCCTTGCACGATGCTCCAGCAAAACCAACAGCATCATGAAGGACCCCACCCACCCCTCCCACAGTCTCTTCCAGCTCCTAACATCAGGAAGATGGTACCGGAGCATCAGAGCCCGCTCCGCCAGACTGCTCAACAGCTTTTTCCCCCAGGCTGTGAGAGCCCTGAACTCAAATTACCCCACCCCCTCTGAAACCCCATGCAAACCCCTACCTCCTGAAACATGGACCATCTCAAATTACCCCCCCCCCCTCTCCAAACACCCCCCCAATCTTACCACACCAAAGAAAAACTGTGAACTTTTTTGTTTTTTGTTCTCTGTGCAATTCAAGTGTGCTACACACAGGCGAGTGGGCCTGTACAAAACCACCTGTAGTAACACACTCTCCTCTATGCGCACTAGACACTTTTCACACACTGCCGTGTGTACATAATCCCACAAAAGACTCAGCAATATATGTATGTTTACATGCTCATGCACTACAAATCATCTTGTACTGTTCCCCAGCCAGCTGCTTGACTCACAATGTTTCTCTCTGCACATGTACAGTATTATGTGAAGCATTCGTATAGTTTGTATAGTTTGTATTTTTTTATCTTTATTTGTATAGGGTAAACATTTATATATAGTATACTTAGTCAAAATCTGTCAGTAGGTTAGTTTGTGTATAGGTTTATAGTGTTGTATGTCTGTATTTATGTAGCACCGTGGTCCTGTGAGGCACGACATCTCGTTCCACTGTATGTCCCCACATGTAGCGGAATGACAATAAAGCTCAACTTGACTTGACTTGAAGTGTCACAGAAAAGGGTATACTTATGCTATGTAATTATTTCATTTAAAAAAAAAATTTTAAATGTTAAAAACTTACAAAAAAAAAGAAAAAAAAAAAAGGATACAATTTTTCCACATGAGATTTTTTTTATAGTCATTGTATTTAATTTGAAATTGTATTAAAACACATGAAACCAATGAAGAGTGTAGAACATTGATTAAATGTTCTTAGTTATATGTTAATCGCATTTGTACCTGACACATATCCGTAGTCAGGATGTCGGTATGAACCCCAGAGGTGTACGTACGTCGTCTTCAACTACATGTGACAGCTATAAGGTTGCTCAGTAAAGTGTTAACAACATTTGTAAGAAGTCAGTCGTGTGTCCATCGTTCATCAAAGAGTAATTTAAAAAAAACTTGGCACATGCGTTTTAAACTAGATTTTAAGGGATTTTTCCACTTCTTTATTATGGACAATTTCATTGGTTATTGACCCAGTACAATACAATTAGTATCAGGGCTTAGTACAAGTTCTTTGGTGACAAGCATGCATGACACATCGCCATGGAAACAGTAAGGGGAAACGTTCTAAAATAATGGTTGCCTTAAAAAAACTCACTCTGGGTGTCATGATCTTGGACTGTTTTTGTTGTGTTTTTTGCTCCTCATGGGGCTGTTTACAACTGGTCACTTCCTGCGTTTTCTCTGATCGGATAGCTATCCGATCGTGAAAAGACCAGGTGTAAAGGCTCTCCGAAACGCATTCGAGACGGATATAAATCTGATCGCTCAAACCACTTCAGGAGGTGGTCTGGGCCGCATTCCAGACGAAACTGGACAAGTGTAAATGCATCTGGTTGTTGAAACCACATATGCTAATTTTACTCCTCCCAAAATATTAAAATAATAAACGTTTGAGCGCGTTTTATAGGCTATATGGCATGTTATAGTCAGATATGACTATATAGAATTATTATTCTTTAGCTTGGGTTGAACAAATAACAAATAATTTTTGCTTGAATGGAACAACAGCTACGCTAATTATGTCTCTTTGTTTCTCTGTTTCTGCCACGGGATTAACATCCCGTGGTAACTAGGAGTTACACAAGCTTCAGTCTGGATCCAGCCCTTAAATGATCTGAGATGACCAAACACCTGAGAAAAGATGATGCCGACCCCTCGAAGGACATCTGATGGAGGCCAACCTCTGATCCACCAACAACATGCAGAATTAACAAATTTTGCCATAAGTTAATATATTAAGTTTCTACAATGTATAAATATATTGTAGAAACTTAATTTCCTGTAAAGCGCTTTGCAACGATTGTATCGTAAAAAGCGCTATACAAATAAACGTGAATTGAATTGAATTGAATATGACAGCGCTAATGCAACAAGCATCACCGCGGAGGAGTAGCTGAGTATCTCTTCAGCAAGCAGATGCGCAAACTGCCGCGAATGAAACTGAAAGTTATTCGCAGACGCTCAACACACAGTCATCTTCATTAAAAGTAGTGAGACTAACCTATCTTTCCAGTGCTGATGCCGTGCTCTCTCCTGTTGCGGTCCCTGATATTGAAATCAGCTGATAATGAATATCTATTGCTTTCATTGACGTGAATTCCGTAAAATTTGCATATAGTGCGGGAATTGAAGAACGGATTTACAGTATATCTGTTTTGCTAAGACACATTTATGTGGCCAAGTGTAAATGGAAACGTTTTAACAAATCAGATAGATATCCGATCAGAGAAAATGCACGAAGTGACCAGGAGTAAACAGGCCCCATGTGTTCCGTGACCCAGTTTCTCCCTCATTGATTGTTTAATTTGATTCCAGGTGTGTCTCCTTTCGTCCCTTGTTATCCTGTCTTTATAAGCCCCTGTCCTTTCAGTTAGTGTTTGTCGGTCCTTGAATGTCTTCATGTGCTCTATGTTCCTTATTTGGATTATTAAAGACTCTCATTTCGTGAATTCCTCGTCTCCTTGTTCCTGGCTTCCTTGCTTCCCCTGAGACGTGACACTGGGGGGACCGCTAGAATATTTTAAGCTCACGACTGAAAGGGTTAACAAACCATTAACTACGACTTATTTCTCAATAAACTCCTAATTTGCTGCTTAGATGCCAGCGGAATAGGCTACATTTCCACAAAAGCAGTGAAAATAAACAATAAGAAAAACCAAAGCAAAACAGCAATGTCGCGGCTAGGCCATGTCACAGAGCATGTCACCCTTGCAAGGCTAAAATACACCAAAAGACAAAAGTTAAAATGTATACCTTTTTGAATGCCCGTAGGGATATAAATCATTTTACATACCCTCAACTGGACTTGATCAAATATCCGGCAAACCAATCCCTTGTACTGATCACTGAACGGAAAAAGAGCACGTCATGCAAAAGTGCCACAAACTCATTCATATTCTGTGCCCGCACTAATAAAATTACGTTACCCACCAAATAGAGAAGCAGTCGTCACTCAGGTTACTCAACATGTATCTACAGTCGTTTTCTTTCCAAACAGGCAATGTAACAGGGTCGCTGGGGAAACCAACCCTCCTAGGCAGTCCTATAAACTCCACGGACCAACACCGGCTGCACAGAAACTTATTAAAATCCACGATACACATGCCGACCATAAACTAAACACCAAACACACATACCTCAGACTCAGAGCGGCGGAATTCCGGAAGTGATAGTGACGCAGTAACACGATAACGTGGCATACCTCAATTCAGGGAGATGCCCTTTATATACACAGCGATACCACTCAATTAACCTCCTGAGGTGTAAACTTCCCACGAACCGGCATTCACCACATTACTATGATAGTTGTTAAATTTAGGTATTGGGTATAGGATTAGAAATGTAGAATATGGTCATGCAGAATATGTGCTTTATAAGTACTAATAAACAGCTATTATGTTAATAATAAGCATGTTAATAGCAATTATAGCAACTAGTTAATAGTGAAAATTGGTCCCTATACTAGTGTTAACTGTTGTTGAAGAAAATTAATTTTGGTTGATTTTACTTGATTTTCTATATGCTCATGAAACATAGTGGAGTGTTTCTTTCTAGTTTCTTACCATGAGTGGAAAAGTACAGCTGCGGAGAGTTTGTAAGCTTGTGACCTTGAGTGCCTAGAGTGCGGATATAAGGTGGAGGAGCACCCTCCCCGTTTGTCGCACTCTGCAGGGACTTGTGTTTCTGTATGACTGCTACCTTCTTTGCAAAGAATAAAACCTTTTTAAAGACTAAGAGTGAGTTTGTCTCTTATGCTGATGAGAGTAAGTTAAAATTGCCACAACAATTTGGTGTCAGAAGTGGGATTCCTTGGATGTGTCTTCTGGACCTGAGAGCGGACGGTGACTGATCATCCTGGACTTAGAGTCCAGCCCTAACCCCGAATAGGTTTGAAGGGACGACAGGGACCGACCGCCAAGGCCCGGAGGGGACACCACTGGAATCTGTAAACGAACCCAGGTGGCAACAGGACTCTCGGGTAAGAGACAAATCAAAATTTTCTAAAGAAGTTGGGGTTTTGATTTGAATTGGAATTAAGATAAGGGGATAAACCATATTGGTGGGTCTGGCTCTGTGGAAGTCCGTAATCAAGAAGTCTCTAAGAAAGATTGAGATTACGTGGAGCACAGTTAAGACGTTTTCTAGAAGAAATTGAAACTGGGCAACGAGGCGTGATCGGAAATTGAGAAATTGAGATCACGCGCAGCCAGTTAACATATTTCTAAAAAGGGGAAATTGAAACTGTGCAGGTAGTAATCGGAGCTGCACGAAGGGGTTAGCGATCGGATCTGTTGGAGACGTCTAACAGATTATAGGCGCCAAAAAATCCCACAGAGGAGAAACAGCCAATATGGGGAAGTCCCAGAGCAAGCTCGCTAAATATGATACACCGGTATTTTGTCAAATGAAAAAATTATATGGCCAGAAATGCATGCAGGATGTGGGGAAACTAATTAGGTATCATGATTTTCCAAAAGAGGGAACATTAAGTGTCACAAGATTAAATGTTGTAAAGTAATCAGTTGAAGAGGGAAGCACAAAGCAGAAAGGGTGCTGTGTGAAACACATGTGTGATAGATGTGAGAAGACGGTGAATTGTTGGGTGGGGGAGGCAGACAAAAGGGAAAGAAGAGCAATGAAAAAAGAATTAGCATGTAGAGCTGATAAGAAAAAGGAAAATGAAAAATGTGAAGAAAAAGTAACTGCATCACATAGACCTACTAACCGCTCTGATGTTTCTGTCTCTAAACATGCACCACCGCCCTATCATCACTACCCCGTCGCTGAGCTGCAAGCCCTGAAAGTGGACCCTGACCTCGACTGCTCTCCACCAAAAAGACCAACAGCACCGCGAGCGGAGGAAGAAGAAACAGAGGAAGACCCCGATGTGATTCCTGAGACCCCCCACGAAGAAGCTGAAGAGGAGAGAGTGCTCATGGCTGCCCCGACAAAGAAAAGAAAAACCAGACAAACGGTGAAAGAAGAAAATGTGAGTATAACAGCTCCGATGATTGAAGTTCAGGACCTGATGGGCCGATGATGGTTTTTAGACCATGGACTGTGACTGATATGAAGGAAGTGATGGCTCATTTGCCAAGTCCGGAAGAAGCAGGTGACAGATTTTCTACCGAACTGGTCACGCTCTGGAAAGAATTCAGCCCCACCGTGCATGAGCTGAGGAGGCTGCTAGCAGTGAAATTGGGGGCTTCGAGCTGGCACAAAGTGAGTGGAAGGCTGCAAAGGGAAGACTGCAGGAGAGAAAACAGCGAATGGGAACACCGACACAACTTGGAATACCGCACAGCTGTTGAGGAGCTGGCTGAAGTTATAAGGACATCATTTCCAGCACGTGTGGACACATCAAAGATCCAGCTACATTGAATGGAAAAATGGACGATTATCTGCTGTTCTAGCACATGCTTTGCACGCAGAAGAACTGCAGACAGCAAAGAAAGAAAGAGTTAAAGCAAAGACTGACAAAGATTTACAGCTGGCCCTAGTGCAAGCTGTCTCGAGGCCGGGGGAATCCTCTGTGCAGCGCCGTCAGCAGACGGGAGGGGGAAGAGGAAAAAGACAAGGTGGAAGATATTCGAACGGGGCTGGAAGAAACTTTGAAAAACGGGGTTGTTGGATTTGCGACACCGATGATCACGAGATGAGAAAATGCAGCAAATGCAGATTGTGCAAGAAGGATGGTCATTGGGCTAAGGACTGTCCGGAGAACCAGCGAGATCAAGACGCAGACTGAAGCGAGGAGGATGGAGAGCAGGAAGGAGGGGTTCAGGGCGAGCGGCCAGCGGCGACTGAGCAGGGAAGTGAACATTTTTTAACCACACACATACACTGATGTATACACTGCTCTCTGCAATGAAGAAAAAGCTTGCGTTTTTTGTGTAATTCTGATTTGAAGGATGAAGATTCTGATAAATGTTTTATGTATGAAAGTGAAGCATTTAAGAAAATGCCTAATTACCCCATGCTGGTTGAGGGGGTAATGATTGAGTTTTTAACCGATTCTGGGGCTTCAAGGTCCTCTATACGACCATGTAACTTGCCATGTCAACTGTCATTGTCAGATAAAACAAATTAGTCTATTTCTGCATCAGGGCATACAATTTTTGAAAGATTTACAGTGCCTCTAAATTGTGAAACAGAGGGGGGCAGAGTGCTGAATCATGCATTCGTTTATTCACCAAAATGCCCTGTGTCCATTTTGGGCCGAGATCTGTTATGCAAACTAAATTTGATACTTTATGCGGACTCCTCAGGTGTCAGAGTGGAAACAGAGGGGGAGAAATGGTGCTGTTTGCAAGCAGAGCCAAAGTGGGCCTATGAATGGCACATCATAGATCATGATTGGGCTGAAATGATGTGCGAATTGGCTAAGAGTCAAACTAAGCCACATAATACAGAAATGATGTTGCATGACAATTTGCATTGCACGTCACATGTCGTAGTGGAATCAGACAAACAGTATGAAAAAGACTGGTTTGAGGGAGAAAAAGGAGAAACTTTGGGTTTTGAAAAAATATTTTGGACAGAGAATATGTGTGCTGTTTCAGTCAGCCTGACAGAAAAACAGCTTCCTTTTTTCCTAATGTCAGAGTCTGTGCCTCACTTATCACTCTCCAAGGCCAAAGAACAGACATGGGCTGAGATGGGGGGGTTTGTGAAGAAATGTGTTGATGCTACAGACAGGAGTGAGATAAGCGCTGGTGTGAAACACAGCGAGAGTCTATGAGCATTTATGTCAGAGTGCAAGCATGAAATTGAGGTAGAGAGAGATGTGGTAACCATTGACAAAAATATGAAGGGAAATCACTGCAAGATGTTACAAAATTGCAGTTTGTAAAACAACAAGTTACATTTTTTGGGTCATGTCATAACACCAAACAGCAAATCCCTGTCTGACAAAAGAGTTCAAGGCATTAAAGATGTACCAAAACCAATCACAAAGTGTGTTCATATTGTTGAACATTTATTCCAAATTATGCAATTCTTGAGCAGCCTCTGAGAGCCCTAACGATAGGGAAGGGGCTGAGGTCATGTGACAAAGTTGAATGGACAAGGGAGGCAGAGGAGGCATTTGTGAACATGAAAGTTCAACTGTCTCTGGCGCCAACTTTGGGCTTACCGGTACCAACTAAGCCTTTTGTTGAAAAATTGAAAAATGGGTTTATGACTTCTGTGTTACTGCAAAATCATAGATACCGATTGAGACCTGTGGCTTAGTTTTCAAGCAAAGTAGATCCGGTTGCAGCAGGCCTGCCACACTGTCTGAGGGCGGTGGCTGCTGCTGAACAGGCCGTAATGGCGTCTAGAGAATTTGTAGGTTACTCTGACCTGAAACTTTTCGTGCCACACGCTGTGTCCATGATTCTGCAAGAACAGAAAACATTGCATTTATCGACGGCTAGGTGGTTACGATACCACACTATCTTGCTTGATATGCCGAATATCACTGTTAGATGATGCACAACCTTGAATGCTGCCACTCTCCTCCTGACGCAGGGGGATGGGGAGGAGCACCATTGTTGTCTGACTGCGCTAGAACAAGTGTGTACACCGCGTCCAGATCTTTCTGATGTACCACTTGAAAACTGTGAAAATGTCCTCTTTGTGGATGGCTCAGCGTACAAAGATCCACAAACAGGCCAGAATAAAGTTGGCTATGCAGTAACAACTGAGTTTGAAGTCATGGCGTCTGGCTCATTGCCAGCAAATTATTCAGCACAAGCAGCAGAGCTTGTGGCATTAACAGAAGTGTGTAAACTTATGGCAGGTAAATGCGTCACATTTTACACCGATTCGCGTTACTCATTCGTGTTACGCATGATTTTGGAGCACTGTGGAAACACAGAAATTTTTTTAAGTCAGATGGGCGCCCAATATTAAATGCTCCTCTTGTCGCAGATTTACTGGAGGCCATTGTGCTGCCTGATAAGGTTGCCGTCTGCAAATGTGCAGCACACGCACGTAACAAAGATTTTGTATCCACAGGAAACGCCAGAGCAGATGCAGCTGCGAAGGCCGCAGCGGCTAAGCAGACAAAAGAAACAGAGTGTACTTTGCTATCTGAAACTGACCCAGACATTTCCTCTGCTTTACAGAGCATGCAGGCCTTTGCCTCAGTGGCAGAGAGAAACCAGTGGAGAAAGTGTGGCTGTAAAATGACTGATGGTGTTTGGATGAGCTGTGATGCAAGCCTTGTCTACCTCAACACTTCTTTCCTCATTATGCTAAGTCGACGCATGGGAAAGACCATGCATCGAAAGGGGGAATGGTTATACAAATTAAAGAATTGTGGTTTACGAAGGGGTTTACAATATTTGCTGAAAACGTTTGTAAGAGATGTGTCATTTGCAACACCCATAATGTGGCAAAAGGTATAAAAATGTCCCAGGTATCCCAGCCGACACCGACAGGTCCTTTTGAGTATCTACAAATGGACTTCATCGAGCTGTCCCCATGTGAGGGAAATAAATATTGTTTGGTGTTGGTGGACATGTGGTCCAAATGGGTCGAGGCATTCCCAACATCAAAACAGGACGCAGCAGCAGTAGCAAAGGCTCTGCTGACTGAGATAGTCCCGAGGTGGGGATCCCACAGAAAATCAGCTCGGACAATGGGACACATTTTGTTAATGAGGCAATCAAACAAGTGGGTAAATTTTTGGGAATACATTTGAGAACACAGTGCAGTTACAGACCCGCCTCTGGGGGTGGGGTCGAACCACAGAACGGGATAATTAAAAACAAATTGGCTAAGTGTTGTGAGGAAACTGGATTCACATGGGTTAAAGCGCTCCCGATCGTACTCATGTACATGAGAATGAGAAAACGATCTAGAGTAAACCTGAGCCCATACGAAATTCTCTTTGGTAAACCACCTTTTATGGGAATAGAAGGAGGTAAACAACAGTTGCCATCAACAGAGGTGTGTGAGCATGACATGTTGAGTTATTGCAAAGAAATGTCTTCTCTGTTGTCTAATGTCTGTGTGCAGGTGAAAGCTGCTCAGGGGAAAGTTGCTGAAACTCCCTTGCACAACATCAAACCAGGAGATTTCCTGGTGGTACGAGATCTGAGGAGAAAGAGTTGAAAGAAAAAGGTGGCTGGGACCGTTCCAGGTGCTTCTGACTACCCACACGGCTGTGAAGGTAGCTGAGAGGGCAACGTGGATTCACGCCAGCCACTGCAGAAAAGTTCCATCTGTATCTCAGGAGGAGGAACGGAGAGAATAAGAGATCTGAAGCACATGTCAACAAATGCCAGGATCCTGTATAAACACCAAGTGCCTTTATGGTTGCAAATGGATCTGTGGTGAAAGTAAAGCTTAGTAAAAATTAGGAATTACGATAGAGACTTAAAATGAATCAATGAATTAGGTATGGTATTTATTTGTCTGTATTTTTGTATACCACTATTGAGTAATGAACTCGAAAAGGTCTTATTGTATTATATTGTAAATAATAGTTTTACAAAACAGGTGTGCATGCAAGGTTCGTATTTGGTATGTGAGAAGTGACTGAGGGTCTGACCCATGTCAGAAGTGCAGTAGCAATGTTTACTCATTTAGCCCGGCTTCCAGATAGTGAAAATGTACTTGTTTTGCAACCAATTAATTTGCCTTCACAGACAAAATTAACCAGAAGTTTGTAAAATGTTGGGTACATCATGTTGTTTTCACATTCCAGACTACAGTGACAACGTTACCAATATCATCACTCACATGAGAATGGCCGTAAAAGAGCCTGAACGAACAAACAACGCATGGTTCGAATGGTTGACGAATCTGTGGGGAGGATGGGGATACTGGTTGTTTAACACTGTTACCAATTGCGGGGGCAGGATTACTGCTACTGTTATGTTTACCATGCATTTTTCAGTTCGTTTCCAGCTCAGTACAGAGACTGGTGAAAACTACGATATCACATCATTGCTTAAAATGACTGTTTATCCTGAGAACATGTTTTTGGACATGTGTGATGAGAAAAATCAGAGATGAAGGGTATAAATGTGATGTGATAGCTTAAAATTGCTTTATTGTTATTTTGAGTGTATTACATATAATCTTGATAAAGTAGTAGAGTCTTACACATATAAATGAATTTTGTTTTGATTAGTTATCAATGAATGATAAAAAGGGGGAATTGTTGAAGAAAATTAATTTTGGTTGATTTTACATGATTTTTTATATGCTCATGAAACATAGTGGAGTGTTTCTTTCTAGTTTCTTACCATGAGTGGAAAAGTACAGCTGCGGAGAGTTTGTAAGCTTGTGACCTTGAGTGCCTAGAGTGCGGATATAAGGTGGAGGAGCACCCTCCCCGTTTGTCGCACTCTGCAGGGACTTGTGTTTCTGTATGACTGCTACCTTCTTTGCAAAGAATAAAACCTTTTTAAAGACTAAGAGTGAGTTTGTCTCTTATGCTGATGAGAGTAAGTTAAAATTGCCACAACACTGTTTTTCTAGATGGAAGACTGACACTAAAAATTGATGTGGATAGTGCAAATGGCATGCAAAATAATGTATTTAATCAGTCAAAAATCAAGCGCCCCCTCCCCCCCCACCCCCCACCCTCCAAAACAATGGACATCCCAGACTTGTGCAACGCCAGTCAAACACTGGTGTGATTTTTGTGATTTAGTAGCAGATACTGGCACCTGCAATGTTTAATATGGACGTCATCACACTTCTGACATACCCAAAAAAGGCTTTTTGGTTACTTCACTGAACCTGCATCAGGTTGTACTTTACGCTCTTGAGTAATATTTACAATGTACACAAGTCAAATACAGGCCAGTCCACTGATTGCCAAACGCACAAACTCTGGTCTCCGAACAGAGACAACACTGTTTACTCTGAGCAAATGTCTTTACGAATGCAGCCATCCACCACAAAATGATTCAATCATGTTAAGGAGCGTGTAAGGAATTTGAATGCAGACTGTGTTTGGTTTGCAATAACTTGACACACACACACAGAGATCAGGACTAATTGCCAGAGGGACTTTATCTTAACTATAAAATTTTTAGTTAAAATTCCAGTTTCCTAAAATACAATTTCAATATAATTGTATTTTCTTGTAACTAAAAATAAAATAAAAATAAAATAAATGTCAGGTTGGGGCAAGTTGTCACTTTTAATGCAATTTTTGGTAATACTTTAGAATACTAATTTGTTGCTTATTGATAGTAAGTAAGGTAGTTGTAGTAGTTATGTTTAGCTATGGGGCCGGGTTAAGGGATCCAGAATATGGTCATGCAGAATAAGGCATGTGCTTTACTGTCTCTCTCTGAATGTGAGCAAAACTAAAGAGCTGATTGTGGACTTCAGAAAGAGACACCTGCTGCCCTACACTCCTCTTATGATCAGTGGGACCCCTGTGGAGAGAGTAAGCAGCTTCAAGTACCTCGGTGTAAACATCTCCGAGGACCTGACTTGGACTACACACGTACAAACACAGGTCAAGAAAGCCAGGCAAAGACTGTACCATCTGCGACAGCTGAGGAAATTCAGGGTCTCTCCAACAATCCTGAAAACTTTCTATTCAGGGACCATAGAAAGTGTATTGACTCAGTGTATCTCAGTGTGGTATGGAAACAGCTCCAGTCAAGACTGCAAGGCCTTGCAGAGAGTTGTGCGCTTAGCTGAGCGCATCTCTGGGTCTGCTCTCCCCTCTCTGCAGGACATCTACCTCAAACGCTGCAGAAGCAGAGCTGTCAAAATCACCAAGGACTCAAATCACCCTGGAAACTGTCTTTTCACTTTGCTGCCATCTGGTAAGCGCTTCCGCAGCCTGATGGCAAAAACTGAGAGACTTAGGAGGAGTTTCTTCCCCAAGGCCATCAGGCTCCTTAACTCAACTCAGCCTCTTAACATCATCTGACTTACTTTATAATCACTAACAATCAGTAAGATATTCATTATTCTCTACCTCATACTGTCAGTGTCATTTGCACACAACACTTTCTGTCTTGGTATCTTATTATCTTATTTTTTTATTTATTTTTTTGAGATTGCTGCTACATGTCAACCATGTACAACCTGTTTGCACATTCCTCTCTCGTACAGTCATGCTTATCTTAATATTTAATTCTACAGCATACTGCCATGCACATTCTTTTATATTTTATATTTTATATTTTGTTCTTTATATCTTATTTTTTATTCATTTTATTTTATGTATACTTCCCTTGTGTTGTATTCTACAATATTTGCACTGTCCATGGAGCGGACCTGACCCACATTTCACTGCTGGTTATACACTCTCTGTATAGTCGTGTATGTGACAAATAAAACTTGAAACTTGAAAACTTGAAACATTATAAGTTCTAAGAAACAGCCAATATGCTAGTAATGCTAATAAGCAACTAATGATGTTCCCTAATCTAAAGTGTTAACTAATTTAATAGGTGCATGTACAGTGTAATTGTACTTTTCTACTATTAATTTATACAAAAAAGAAAGCTAATGTTTATCGTTAATAAATGTTTGAATTTAACATTAACTTGACTGGGGAATTTCCATGATAGAAAATGGCTCCTTTTGCAAAATGTGAACTGGCACATATCCTGCACAAACAGATATTGAGAAATCCTGAGCAAACAATGATGATGATGATTGGTCTGGATGTGTTTGTCTGACCCAACCCACTTGTGCTTCCAGAGCTCCTATAAAAAGCCTCGTCTCTCCTGTCTCCTCGTGCCAAAAATCTCTGGTGAAGGCCTAACATGAACATCCTGCTCATCTCGTTGCTGGGGTGCTTTGGTAATTGCCATGTTTGATATTTTTGACATTTTTTCTGCAGTTCTTATTTAATCATTGTGTTCAAGTGGACTATTAACTATTACTGTGTTGTTTTCTTTGCAGTTGTGGCACTGTCCTCAGCCGGCGCTCAAAAAGTCAAATGGTGTGTGACTCAAATGTGCTGGCCTAAATGCCAACACCTCGCCACCAAATCACCTGAGCTTGAGTGTCATCTCAAGTCTTCTCTAACTGAATGCCTGACAAGCATCAAGGTACTAAAATAGGCTTATTATTTTACCTCACACACACTGTTTTGTTTAGTTGAAGTAATATATTTTTTAAATTGTCTATTATTCACAGGATGGTGATGCAGATGCTATAACTGTAGATGGAGAACATATTTATCAAGCTGGACTCAAGCCATATCTCCTCCATCCTCTCATAGTAGAGAAATCTAAAACAAGTAAATATTTAATATTTTATTGTGGTGTTGATGACAAGAATATATTCAATAATATACTTCAAACATTTTCATTATTCATCATAACCTATAGACCAAATGATTGGTATCATTCAATGTAAACAGATATTTTACTGCTAATATGACAATTAAATGTAAATTATTGGTAACGCTTTAGTATAGAGACCAATTCTTACTATTAACTAGTTGCTTATTAGCATGCCTATTATTAACATATTGACTGTTTTTTAATGCTTATAAAGCACATATTCTACATGACCATATTCTACATACCTAATCCTTCCCAATACCTAAACTTAACTTAATGAGCAGCACATTAGGAGTTTATTGAGGCAAAAGTCATAGTTAATGGTTGGTTAATAGTGAGACTTGGACTTAAAATGAAGTGTGACCAAATTATTACATAGAATATGAAGCGCAATTCAGATGGATCTCTTGAACTGTGATTCTATTATTTGATTATTCAACTAAATTGTTGACCAGATTTGATTTAGTATTTCAGATTATTGTCACATTTTTTTAATATATATATATAAAAAAATGATGTCACTTTATATTTGACTTATTCTCCAACTGGGATAAGTTTACACAGAGGGGGCTTCTTTCCCCATGTAGTGGGTTCCTTTTAGCCCAGTGGTGAGACAAGATGGCCCCCATTTCAATTTTGTGCTATAACAACTACATTAGCAAATGTTTCCTTATATTTTTTCTCTTAATAATATATTGGAAGATGCATCGCCATTTGGCACATTATTAAATTGTCTCTAAATATATTTTAATTTATCAGTGAATGGTTTCTGACAGATGTGTTTTTGATTCTGTTTACCTCCTTTCTTCTCAAGAATGCTGTTATGCTGTGGCTGTGGTAAAGAAGGACGCTGACTTTACCATCAATGATCTCAAAGGAAAGACTTCTTGCCACAGTTGTTATCAAAGGCCTGGAGGCTGGAATATACCCATTGGAAGGCTGGTTGCACAAAATAAGATTCCCTGGGATGGTCCTAATGACATGCCTCTTGAGAAGGGTTAGCGTGGCTAGATTATTATTACTGTGTAAATTAATATTACATGGCTCTGAGGAATATTGATATTCAGTGGTCTGATATTACCAAACTGGTATTTGTCATAACATTTATTATCATAATCATGAGGACTTTTTTAACCACATTTTGTTATTCTTCTAGCTCTTTATCTATAACAGTTAATGAATCAGATGATTTGCACATTTACAGTAACATTTACAGTACATTTACAGTACTTCTGCATTGAAAAATCAGGTGGATATGGCACTACTTTCAATTGTTTTGTGCATGGACTTTTACATCTACATTTATTATTTTAGCAGACACTTTCATCCCGAATACAACAAGTGATCCCTCATAAAGAGGCAATAAACATGAGAAGTGCTAGTAATACAAAGTTAGGATAAGGATTGTTTTTTGATGAGTCGCTGTGTGATAAGCTGGATACAATAATAGGTTTTACAATACAATATCAGGTTTTAGTTGTGCTCTTTTGTGTTCTCCAGCTGTGTCACAGTTCTTTTCAAACAGCTGCGTTCCTGGAATATCAAAAGCCCAATACCCAAAGCTGTGCCAAGCTTGCCAGGGTGACTGCAGCTGCTCACAAAACGAAAAATACTACGGTGATGAAGGAGCCTTACAGTACGGTTCACACTAACACACTCTCATATTCCATTGTCTTCTCGACATATAAACAACAATATAACTCCTGCATTCTTTCCAGGTGCTTGAAAAGTGGTCATGGACAAGTTGCCTTTGTTTGTCAGTTTGCAATCCCACGTGAGTAATAGCTTTTGCTAAAATCTAAATTATTATTGACTGTTTAAGAACTGTTAAAGATATTATATTTGTGGCAGGAGGTTATGATTCCATGACTGCTAATTTACAAGCTTCTTGTCCAATCTGAATTCTTAAGCGAGTGAGAGGCAGGACTACCAGCTGTTGTGCATGGATGGCAGCAGGAAAAGTGTTGAGGAGTACAAGGACTGCCACCTCGCCAAAGAGCCTCTCCGTGCTGTCATCGGCCGCAAGGACGCAGATTCACAGCAGATTTATAAAGTCCTTAAAAAGATTCTGGTATGCCAATTCAAATGAATGTTGTATTAGTAACTTTTAATTTCTCTTGACCACATTATTACTGAAGAAAGACCCTGACATTGTTTTAAAAAAGGGAGTAATATTGATCTAAATCTAGATATTTAACCATATAATACAATACATTCAGGAGACATTGAAAGCCAACTTTGAATATTTTGTTATTCAGTACTTTTGTTTTGTTCAAAACGAATTCAAAAAATTCTAAACTTTTGTTTTGTTCAAAAGGATTCAGATCTTTTCTCTTCTGCTGCTTTTGGGGGTAAAGACCTGATGTTCTCAGACTCTGCATCTGAACTGATGGAGCTCGCTGAGAGCACAGACTCCTTCATCTACCTGAGAGAAGATTATTATGAGGCCATGCGTGCCCTTAAAGGTGACACACAATTATGCTAAGAATGCATTTGAATGTATACAGTGTCCTTGAAAAATATTAGAACAATTAAGCCTCAAATAATCATGCATTAAACAACATTTTAATTTATTTTAATTATTTAGCATTCATCCATTGCTAAAAATACATATATATTATTTAGCCTTTTTTTGTGTGAACTTTATGGTACTGACTGCATACTGTACATCCATTAAAACTGAAAAATGCTCTAGCATTATGTGAGTGCAGATGCCACATATTAAGTGGTGTACTTAATATGTATTATGTACTGTTCTTGACATTTACTTGATTGTATGTATAATTTCTTATCAGCTGGGAACCCGTCAGCCGGGCTTCAAGACCGTCCAATTGACTGGTGTACCATTAGCCATTTAGAGCAACAGAAGTGTGACAAAATAAACGGTCAGATTCCTCGTATCAAGTGCCAGAGGGCATCATCTGTGGAAGAGTGCTTCTACAAAATCATGGTATTATTGGATCACATGGATGAGTGCTGAGGTTGATGTCAATCATCTTTATGCTCTATCCACCTGTATGTTAATATTCTGTTTGATTTTCTGCTTGACTTTAAAAGCGCAGACAAGCTGATGCCATTGCAGTTGATGGTGGCCAGATATATATTGCTGGAAAGTGCGGTCTAGTTCCGATTATGGTTGAGCAGTATGAGCAACGTAAGAATGAACACTCTCATATTTCATAAATCAGTTCATAAGCCACCTGTTTGTCAGAATTTACATGTTTGATGAAACCTAATATTATATTCTCTTTTTCCTTGCAGAAAGCTGTGATGCTGATGCTGGTGCTGGTGGAGGTAAATATAACATACTTCTACTTTTGTGAACCACTGGTCTGTCACTGATTTCTATGAAAATTGGTCTGTTAATCCTGTCTTAAATGGATAGTTCACCCAAAAAATAAAAACATTCTATCTCCATTTACTCACCTTCCACTTTTTCCAAACCTGTGTGAGTTTAAATAAACAGCAGAGTCCACACCACAACCATAACGATAACAACACAGAGGAAAGATATGTAGTTAGGTCCATAACTACTGACACTGACACAATTTTAATAATTATGGCTTTGTATGCCACCAGAATAGAATTAAAATGAAACAATCAAGGTGACATTGAAGTGCAGACTTTAAGCTTTAAGTCAAGGGGTTGAACAAAAATATAACATAAAAAGCTTAGGAATTACAACCATTTTTATACAGTCCCCCCATTTTCAGGGGCTCAAATGTAATTATCGTTATTGCTATCTTTATTGTTCTTTGTGTTAATGGACATTTAAACTTTCTGTGATGTGCACAGAGGCCTTAAGTTACTATGTTGTGGCCGTGGTGCGTAAGGGCTCAGGTGTAACCTGGAATACTCTGAAAGGGAAGAAGTCCTGCCACACTGGCCTGAACCGCAATGCTGGCTGGAAAGTCCCAGATTCAGCCATATGCGGCAAAACACTTGGCTGCACCCTATGTGAGTTTTTAGTAAATATGCACTCGCAGTTGGTTAATTATTTTTTCTATGAACAATCACACAGAGTTGTTGTAATCACATAAAATAGCACATTTTCTCTCCATTTCTCAGACAGTTTCTTCAGTAAAGGCTGTGCTCCTGGTGCTGATCCTAAATCAAACCTGTGTGAACTGTGTAAAGGCAGTGGGAAGGCGGTGGGAGATGAGAGCAAGTGCAAAGCCTCTTCTGATGAGATTTATTATGGCTATGATGGGGCTTTCAGGTACTGGACCATATGCCACACACTGTTATTAAAAGGAAAATGTGCTTTATTAGATTTGCATTCTGATTCCACTCCATAATCTGAAGCAGAATATGATCTCACTCCTCTTGTAGGTGTCTTGCAGAAAATACTGGTGAAGTTGCTTTTATCAAGCACACTATTGTTGGGCAGTACACTGATGGTTAGCATGGTTTGCGTTGATAAATAAAGTTTCAAATTTTTCATAGTGGCACATTTTTAAATATTATATTTTTCTGATATGGTTCCTTATCTGTATTTATATCTGCTTAGGTAAGGGACCGGACTGGGCTAAGGGTCTACAGTCAGACAGTTTTGAACTGATCTGTCCAGAATCACCAGACAAATCAGTAAAACACACTGATTTTGTTAACTGTAACCTTGCCAAGGTGCCAGCACATGCTGTGATCACCCGGGAAGATGCACGCGCCGATGTGGTGAAAGTTCTGAAGCAGGCTCAGGTGAGTTCATTGCAGTTCTGTGTAGATCTTTCTGTCATTTCCTTTTTTTCCTGTCACACATTCTGCATTTTATCTATTGTAGTGTTGATAGCGCAGGTTGGTACCATTTCAGTAACTCTCTGGTTCAGTTCACTCTTTCACTGCTTTGTGTTACCAGACCAGATTTTTTACTTCAATATATTTCTACATTTTGTCTGCAAAGTAATTTGTCTTTGTTTTTTAACCTCTTCCCTATGTTTCAGGCCAATTCAGATGTTCATCTGTTCAAGTCAGAGGGTGAAAGAAACCTCCTTTTCTCTGATTCCACTAAATGTCTTCAAGAGAATACTAAACCTCTGGAGGAATTCCTGACTAAAAATTACACTGACATGATTGAAAGGACCTACAAGACTGGCCAGGGTCCACCAGGTAAACAGTGTGTCTATGATTTCCTACAATGCCTGGTAAATTCTAGGTCAAAAAACTAAAAACAAAACAACCCCCCCCCCCCCCCCCCCCCTTTTTATAAGTGTTTTTTGTTATAAGTGTTAAGTTTTATAGCCATGTCTTGTTGCTTTTGACTTACAAAATGGTCTCCACTTCCAAAGTAGTGATTTATTCTAATATTTTTCTTCACAGAGCTGGTGAAGGCCTGCACTTTGAACATCTGCAAAGAATAAAAATTTAGTTCATAACAGAAATTCAGGCCACATGAGCTTTACCTGATATGTTCCCCCAACTAAGAATCTACATCTCTGAATCACTAATTTCTCCTGAAAAGTTACCAGAATGATGTTCATGTTATACTGCAGTGTCGGTACAAATTCATATCTTGTAACGATCAAATTGTTCACACTCAGGAACAGTGATGGATGTGATCAGGTTTCTGTTTTATTACAACAGGGGTTGATTTCTCAAAACCATGTCTGTGAGTGTTTCATAATTATAGCTGGAGTATTAAAAGGCAACAGTATAATAAAAACTTGGTTGAACGCACACCCTTCTGGTGGAGCTGTGCAATTCATATCATGTCAAGCGTTATACTGTCATTCTTGGAGGAAACTGCATTTCTCTTGCAGGTCCTGCTGTAACAAAACTAATGTCAGCTTTCAGACAATAACCACACACACACACACACACATACAGGTTTGTTTTTGTGAAAAGTGGGGACATTCCATGGTTTTTATACTGTACAAACTGTATGTGCTATTGCCCTACACCTAACCCTACCCCTTACAGGAAATTTTGTGCATTTTTACTTTCTCAAAAAAACTCACTCTGTATAATTTATAAGCATTTTGAAAAATGGGGACATGGGGCAATGTCCTCATAAGTCACCTTCTCCTTGTAATACCTATGCCATGCCCATGTCATTATACAAATTTATGTCCTCATTTGTCACAAAAACACACACACATGTTTACAGTAAACTCTTACCAAAAACTGTACCTACAGTAGCAAAGTATGTTTTGTGACCGTGAGAAAGAAAAATCCTTCATGCATGACAATAATCACTCAAATACACGAACATACAAATTACTAGCATGTGTAAAACATGTAAAAAACATGTAAAACGTGCAGTGGTGGACGAAGTACACAAATCAAGTACTTGAGTAAAAGTACAGATACGTATTATAAAATATTACTCCAGTAAAAGTAAAAGTAATGCTTTCTCAATTTTACTCGAGTGAAAGTACAAAAGTACTCAATTTTTTTATGTACTTAAGTAAAAAAGTACTGATAGATATATTTATTTAGCAATTTTATATAGACTACTTAATTTAATTTTATATTTGTGCATATTTTTATAATCCTACTGCCCAAAATACCTGAGATTTTCCCAAAATAACCACTATATGGAGTCAAGGTATATATTTTGTTGTTGATATGGACTACGTTGACAAGAGTGATGTAGTAATGTTCACTGTGAAGCTTACACTGCGATGTACCTGAGAGAAAACAGATTTGACCATCTAATTTTCACCAGTAAGAAAAAAGTGTTTTAAAACTTGTTGTTTTGCAGAACGTCACAGTTATATATGACATGAGAATAAGGTCTGAAGTTAGGAAGAACATTTTAAGGAAAATATAATTATAGTTTCATAATGATTTTTTTCTTCTTCTCAAACCTTGTCTATGGTTTAAAAACACTCCTGGCCAAATGCCCCCAGAGGGCATCACTTCCCACTTTGATAATTACTGTAGTTATGTTCTGAACATCACATCCTTTCTTTTTCCCTCAGATGTAATCTATCTAGGTGGTTGAATAAAAAATATTTGGACTTTATAACTAAAAATTTCCTCAACTTAGCACCAGCAAGCTTGTTAGCTAGACAGTTAGCATCAGCTAACAATATTTACTTATTTTCAGTATGGTTATGAATATCTGTCTACTCGGCTAGATGATCTAAACAATATAAAAATGTATACTGTTGATAAACAATATAAAAACAGACGTCACATAGGGCTAAATGCGTAGCATTTTAATAAAACTGCTAACGTTACCGCAGCGGGGAATATGAACTTGCATGAGTTATTTTATTTAATCTGTGTTATTTTAATGTTTCGTTTTTTGACCTAAAACATAGAGACACTGACATCTGTCTGCATTCAAGCATTTCAGTGGGCTTAAATAGATCACCCTTTACAGCAGATTTAGTTCACAAACAACTGACAGTTTTGACCTAAATGTTATTTTCAGTTACAATAATTAATCCTAAAATTCGACATTAGTAACTTACTTTTCGCAGCATCAGTTGCGCGCACCGGTTCTTTACTTGTGAGTTCAGTTCACTGAAGACTCGCTCTAAACGGATCATTTGAATCAGTGAGTTTTCGACTCGAGAACAGCTGCAATCTGATCATTCCAATTCATGAATTAATCGTTTGTTGCGATTTGCGAACCGATTTAACAGGTTCATTGAAAAGAATCAGTTTGTTCATGAATCAGACACCGCTTCTGCGTCTCGGAGCACGTGATGTATTATAAGGAGTAATGATATGTTTTATGAAATGTAGTGAAGTAAAAAGTACGATCTTATGCTTTGGAATGTAGTGAAGCAGGGGCGGAGCGGGGGGGTGGCTTCTGGGGCTCGAGCCCCGAATGTTTTTTCAAAAGCCCCGAATCTTTTGGGTTTGTTAATAGTTTTGTAAAAAATATAGTTTTTCAACACATATTATACAGAAATATTTAAAACGGTTCAATGCTGCGTTCCCGCAGGATCGATAAAACGATATCAGCTGCGCTCTCTCTCTCTCTCTCTCTCTCTCTCTCTCTCTCTCTCTCTCTCTCTCTCTCTCTCTCTGACAGGCAGCGAGCTCACGTCACACACACCGCAGCAGTCCTACATAGCCACGCCTCCTGTCAATCACTCAGCACGTCATTCGTCTCATCTCATTCACCTCAAGCATTTTTACCTAGCCAATTTTTTTTTTTACAATTTTACTTTTTGTAAATTATGTTCACTCATTAATGTCTTGGGGAAGTTCATGCAAGCCAAATCTGCAAATACTGAACTCGTGAGACATCATGACATTATCGAGTATATGGCAAAAACCAAATAAAACACACCTACAGAGTGCACACATGCGCGACTACGTGATGAAGTCTGGCTAACTTTGTGCGCGTGCGCATTTAAAGCTAGAGTGTGTTCTTTCACCACATGATTCAGTTTATTAATATGCATTAAGAATGATCACATATTTCAGGATAAGGGGGCAGAAAATGTCTATATTCATATCATTTCATATTATTGTTAATAAATATCACACGAAGAGTGCCGTTTTTTTTAAAAATATCAGCATGGTTACAAATGTGATATTGATTTTATACAACCGTTCAATAAATATGTTCATATCAAGAGACTTACGTTTTAGACACCATATTGGCTGTTGTTGCTCTATTTCACCAGCAAAAATCATTCCAAACAGCCACAGCACTGTTTAGCGTCTCTGAGCAACATGACGGTGTTTCATTCCTGAATGAATCAACCATTTAAATGATTCGGTTCAATCGCAGTGACTCATTAACAGTGATTTGCTGCCACCTATTGGCGGTTTTAATTTCACATTTCAAATTTCCCCCTGATTTTTTCATGTTTTAAATCATTTCAAATAATAGTATTTAACATTTTATGTTTAATATATCAAAACATTATTTATGCATTTGTAATTGCAGTTAAATGCATTCATGTCTTGCATTAAACACATCTAAATGCCACGCAGCTTCTGTGTTGATTTCATTTGCTTGATAACAGCCCAAATGTCTTATTCTAATTCACTGATTGAATGCAAGAATTTGACTCAAAAGATAATGGACACTTTTAGAAAAAATGGCTTTATAAAGGTAAAAATGCCCATAAAATCAGTTTAAACTTATTGCAAAAGATTAATTTATGTTAGTTTGAATTAAACATATAAAAAATAATATTCATGTTTAATCATTTTAGACACTTGATTTTACTGAAGGCTACCATTATAATTATAACTTGAGTTTATTAAATTCATAAACAAACAAACTATTTCTTCTCTATTTACAGTTTGTAGCGTGGATCATTCATTGCAACATTTAATCTGATTCTCATGTTATCTTGAAAAATAATTTATGCTACTGCCCATGCACTGACTTGGTTTTAAACCTATAAAATGCACACATGTAAGTCAGGAAAATCTTAATTTTCTCGGGGGAGCATGCCCCCAAACCCCCCTACCAATCTCCATTTTTCCATATTTAAATGGTATTGTTGGAGATCCTTCATTTGCAGTTACACCACCCCATTATTGCATGATTCAACTGTAGCACATTTAGGCCTATCAGCTAAACATAAGGGTTAGTTCGCCCAAAATTAAAATTTCATAATTACTCATGTTGTTCAAACCTGTATGAGTTTCTTTCTTCTATTGAACTACAAAGAAGATATTTTGAAGAATGTTGAGGGGGGGGGGCAACAACATTTGGGCTAAGCCCCGAATGTTTATAATGTCTGGCTCCGCCCCTGTAGTGAAGTAAAAGTAAAAGTTGCTCAAAATAAAACTACTCCAGTAAAGTACAGATAGGCTACTTGAAAAGTGGACTTAAGTACAGTAACGAAGTAAAGCTACTGTTACTGACCACCACTGAAAACATGTCTTGCAGGAGCCGGACATTAACAGTGGCAAAAATGCCCTGCACAATTAAACTAATTTACAGCTGTCGCGAATGAAGTGAAAATGAAATGAAAAGTGTGATTGCGGCATTAAATTTAGATATGCTGGTATCTCACCATATTTCTATTCCTTTAACACGTTTTTACAGAGTTGCGCATTACAACCAATCACACAGGATTCTATTGAGTTTATAAACGCAATGGCCAATCAGGCGTTCAGACGAGTCACGCTACATAGGCCTACTGTATAAAAACAGCATGTATTTAATTGGCACAGTGATTAACTAGAAAAATTAAAAATGGCACTTCATGCCCACAAAGTTGCAGACCTCTGATCTAAGATTAGCTGTCTCAATCAGGTAATCAGGTAAAAATATCAGGAAAGGACACTTATTACCATTCCACTGGGTTGTTTGCAGTGTTGGGCATGTTACTTTAAAAAAGTAATTCGTTATAGTTACTAGTTATTTCTCAACTGAGTTAGTAACTGAGTTACATCATTATAAAATTAACTAATTACCAGGGAAAGTAACGGTTGTGTTACTTTTTTAAAAAATGTTCAAATATGTCAAATAACTTGGATGCCCCCGATATTAAATATGTTAAATGAATTAATGAATTAAATGGACACTAAATTATGATTATAAAACATTGTACATTAATCTACACTATTTATCAACTGACACTTAGCATCAGTCAGTCAAGTATTATAATATGATATTATGATAATTTAGCATTATATGATGATAGAACTTTAGTAATTAGAATAACCAAGAATGCATATTTGTCATGTTGACTGAACTTAGGACTGGTGGTGGTGCTTATTGTTTGTCATTTAGTGTTTCTATAAAAAAAAGGGGGGAAAAAATGATAAGATAAAACTACTACGAGTTCTACTACTAATAACAATATAAAACGCACTAAGGATTAATAAACTGCTGGGTTCCCGAATATTAATCACATTGTCTGCGTTCGCTCGAATTGATTTGCTGAAATCAAAACAGGGACGATAATAAGTGAGCGCCAGCCAATGAGATTGTCGTTTGCGCATTAGTTCCGCCCACTACCAGAGAACGTCTCAGGTTACGTATGTAACCATGGTTCCCTGAGAGTAGGGAACGAGACACTGCGTCCTCTAGGGGTCGCTATGGGGAACGCCGTCAGCGTGACCCGTGTCTGAAGCATACATACAAAAACACCACTTGTTGGCCGGCAACAGCCTATGACGTCACTACTGGCGCGAACCACAGTATAAAGGGGCGCCGGGAAAATACGTCATCCACTTCTTCGTCTGAAGCTTGCGTCCGAAGCATGGCACCGTGCCTAGAGGACGCAGTGTCTCGTTCCCTACTCTCAGGGAACCATGGTTACATACGTAACCTGAGACGTTCCCTTTCGAGGGAACTTCGAACTGCGTCCTCTAGGGGTCGCTATGGGGAACGGAATACCCACGCCACCATACTGAGGGGAGTGCAAGCCAAGCACAAAAGGCGAGCACTAAGTACCAACTCTACCCGGCTACGGGAGTTGCCCCTGGGACGGTTAGACGGCTGTCAGTGACATTATCCCCTACGGCCAAAGACCCGAGCTACATACCCTGAAACTTACCTGTTAAGGGCCGGGACTCCCGGACCCAGGGTAGAGCTCGAAGGCTTAGAATCATAAGTAAAGATTCCTTTAAGGGGATACGGCCAAGTACCTAGGATAGTAGCTAGGTCCTGGCCTGTCACCCAGGGGCTACCGCTTGCTCTGCATGAGCTCAATGAGGGAACGGTCTCAACAGACCCTTGGTAGCAACACCCTGTTCAAGTCAGTATCACTATGATACATAGGTAGAGTGGGCCCAAGGAGAAACCGGGGCCTGCCAACTCAAAGAAAGGGCACGAAGCCGCAGCGCGTAATCCCTACCATACAGGATTTTTAGAAAGAACGCAAAACCACTTGATGTGCGATCTTACCACAATGTGGATTTTTAGAAAAGTGCCCAGAGACTAGCGTGCGCACTTACATAACATGGATTTTCTTTCCGTTCTAGGGAATCACAGAGGCTGTCATTACACAGCGAACAGCTTAACAGGGAGGCCGAGAGAGGCCTAACAACCTGAAGTTTGCTGATTCCGAGCTCTGGGGAGCGGAGAACCTAACTCTCAGCATGAGAGGGAACTCAGACGCTTCAGAAGGAAGTGGCATGCTCATATGTGACCCTCTACAGAGAGGGGAGCAATGCTAGCTCAACCAACCAGGAGAGCATAAGGCTGCTGTGACAGCTCTGGAGAGCGGAGAACTCAACTCTCAGCATGAGAGACTCAGATGCTCAGAAGGGAGCGGCATGCTCATAGGTGACCCTCTATGGTGAGGGGAGCAATGCTAGCTCGACCGACAAGGAGAGCAACCTAACAGGGAGGCAGAGAGAGGCCTAGCAACCTGAGGTCGCTGAATCACAGCGCTCGTGATCTAATTTGTCTTTCAAACCCAGAGCATTGGGAGAAATAGGTAGAGTGGGGCCCAAGGCGAAACCGGGGCCTGATCAACTCAAAGAAAGGCACGAAGCCGCAGCGCGTAACCCTTACCGTACAGGATTTTAGAAAGAACGCAAAACACTTGATGTGCGATCTTACCACAACGTGGATTTTTAGAAAGTGCACAGAGACTTAGCGTGTGCACTTACCATAACATGGATTTAAACTGTTCTAGGGAGCCGCAAAGTGAGCAACTTAACAGGGAGGCCTAAAGAGGCCTAACAACCTGAAGCTGCTGACTGACAGCTCTGGAGAGCGGAGTCACAGTGCTCGGAAGGGAATAGCGTTGCTCATAGGTGACCCTCTATGGTGAGGGGAGCGATGCTAGCTCGACCATAAGGAGAGCACCTCCAAATCACAGAGCTCTGGGAAGCGGAGGACCCAACTCTCAGAATGAGAGGGAACTCAGACGCTCGAAAGGGAGCGGCATGCTCAAAGGTGACCCTCTATAGTGAGGGGAGCAATGCTAGCTCGACCATAGGAGAGCAACCTAGCAGGGAGACATAAAGAAGCCTAACAACCTGAGGCTACTGTGACAGCTCAGAAGGGAGTGGCATGCTCATAGGTGACCCTCTATAGTGAGGGGAGCAATACTAGCTCGACCAGCCAAGAGTGAGGCTGCTGTGACCGCACCGGAGAGCGGAGAACCCAACTCTAACATTTACAGGGAACTCAGACGGTCAGAAGGGAGTGCTCGACCGACAAGGAGAGCAACCTAACAGGGAGGCAGAGAGAGGCCTATCAACCTGAGGCCGCTGCATCACAGCCTTCGGAAGGGAGCAGAGTGCTCATAGGTGACCCTCTCGATGAGGGGAGCAATACTGGCTTGACCGACCCGGAGAGCACCTGAGGCCGCTGAATCACAGCCCTTGGAAGGGAGCGGCATGTTCATAGGTGACCCTCTATGGTGAGGGGAACAATGCTAGCTCGACCGTACCGGGAGAGCAATGTCTAAATCACAGAGCTCCGGGCAGCGGAGAGCTCCAATCTCAGCATTAAGTCAAGTCAAGTCAAGTCACCTTTATTTATATAGCGCTTTTAACAATACAGATTGTGTCAAAGCACTTAACAGTATCAAGTTGGAGGATAGAGTGTCAGTAATGTATAATAATAAGATTAAACACTCAATTTTCAGTTAAAGGCATTTCATTATTGAATTCAGAGATGTCATTGTCTAGCTCAGTATAGTTTAAATAGTATCTGTGAAATCCAATTGACGATAATCGCTAGAAATTAAGTGTCCCCAACTGAGCAAGCCAGAGGCGACAGCGGCAAGGAACCAAAACTCCCTCTGTGACAGAGTGGAGAAAAAAAAAACCTTGGGAGAAACCAGGCTCAGTCGGGGGGCCAGTTCTCCTCTGGCCAGGATATTATTGTTTATTTATTGTTTTAATTAAGACTTTAAATGTTTTATATTTCTATTTTAATATTGTTGCAATTTCTAACAATAATAGTATTATGTAGTTAGGTATTTTATTATATTTTTAGTTATTTGTTTTATTTTTAGTTTTATTGTATTTTAAGTCGAGGTCTTCACTGGGATTATGTCCCCGGGGCTCATCCAGGGGTCCGGCCTCCGCCGACAATCTGGGCCGCAGACATCATCTCCCGGCGCCAATCCACCATCTGATCCAGACACGGACTGAGAAACAGAATAAAAAAGAAACAGACTAATATTAGCGTAGATGTCAATATTTTTATGATGTAACAAGTACATCATGTGTTATGGGAAGTGTTCCCGGTTCCGGTTGATCTAATTAATGCAGCCTAACAATCCTTTAACGGATTTGAATAATAGAAATGTATTAGTGTGTTATGTGTACGCCAGGTTAAAGAGATGGGTCTTTAATCTAGATTTAAACTGACAGAGTGCTAAATAGGAAAAAGATCTGCCGCCCGCAGTTGATTTTGATATTCTAGGTATTATCAAATGGCCAGAGTTTTGAGAACGCAGCAGACGTGAAGGACTATAATGCGATAAGAGCTCGCTCAAGTACTGAGGAGCTAAACCATTCAGGGCTTTATAAGTAATTAACAAGATTTTAAAATCTATACGATGTTTAGTAGGGAGCCAGTGCAGTGTTGACAGAACCGGGCTAATGTGCTCATACTTCCTGGTTCTAGTAAGAACTCTAGCTGCTGCATTTTGAACCATCTGTAATTTGTTTATTAAGCGTGCAGAACAACCACCCAATAAAGCATTACAATAATCTAACCTTGAGGTCATAAACGCATTAATTAATATTTCTGCATTTGACATTGAGAGCATAGGTCTCAGTTTATTTAATTTTATTTTTTTTATTTTAATTTTTTACCCGGCCTGTCAGTAACACAGATAACACATGACAGTACGTATGTGTAGCTATGCTATCATCATTCACAGCCTTTTTTTTTTTATTTTTTTTATTTTTTTTTTTTATTAATTTAATTTTATATACCATTTTATTTAACCACACTATGACAGACAAGACCGGGGGACAGAGAAAACAAGAGAGAGAAAGAAGAAAAAAAAAAAAAAAAGTTGTGGGGAAAGTCAACAGAGAAGGGGGAGAGAGAGAGAGAAAAAAGGAGAATGGGGGATAGAGAGAGAGAGACAAAAAAAACAGACAATTTGCTTCGATACCTGCTGACAAAAAGAGAAAACAACAGAAGAAAACAACAGAAGACACAACATCATAGAGACTGCAGCAACAACCAACATCTGTATGAATCACAATAAATTCTAAATGTTAAATGTTATTAGGCAGCACACATAACTAATATTACAAAATAAGTTTTGAAGCAACAGCAGATCAAGACAATGCGTGTCTGTGAGCACCTGTTCTTACACCAATGTGAATGCTTGAGTGTACACCTGTGTGTGTGAGCGCGCTTGTGTTCATAAGGTTCCTCCATGTAAATGTTTAATAGTGTGTGTGGGGCACAACAGCCCCATCCCGCAAGGCATGAAGCAGGCATGGAAAAGACCCGGGCCCCAAACATCCGGGGGCCCCCCAAGGCACGGGACCCCCAGGAGAACCACCGCAGGGACAACCGCGGCCTCCACCCAGAAAAGGGCAGAGGAGAGCCCGAAGGTGGGACCTCCGACAGTCACAGTGTAGACGCCCCAGGGTGCCGTGGCGGCAAGCCCGCAGGCTCCACCGGCAGCCGACCACACCAGGGCAGACCGGGCCCTGGGCCCGGAGATCCAAAGGCCCCCCACCCCCCAATCGGGGCCCAGCAAGGCCAGTAGGGCCAGGCCCCGCCAAGCGACCGCCGAGAGCGGGCCGGCGCTCACCCGAGCATCCTGCCCCGGCTCGAGAAACCACCAACGCACCGGCGGCATCCTCCACCGGCAGGGCATGGTGGTGGGGTGGGGGTCGACTGAGATGATGAGTGAGGCGGAGTCTAAGGCCCGACCTGACACATAGACGTAGACGAACAAGCACACATATACACAAGCATACGTTCCCACCCTCATGCACGCAAACGAATATTCACACCCTCGCCCCACATGTAGACACACAAAAATGGACACGGTCACCACACTCACACTCCCCATATGCACTCTATACTCCTAGATCCAGGCACCACCACCCCCAGAGGGGAAGCCAGCGCCCGATCCCGGAGCTGAACCCCCTTCGCTCCGGCGCGGGGACAGGAAGACCACCCCGGTCCCCGCAGCAGCAGAGAAAACCAACAGCCCAGACCCCGACCGGGCGGCCAGCTCATCCTCACAGCCCCCGGCCCCAGACAGAGAACAGAGAACAGGGGTGTGAGATAAAAAAGAAAAAAAAAAAAAAAAAAAAAAAAAAGAGACCCCATGCTTCACCTCACCCGCTCAAATGTAGTGTTGGTGTGTGTTGTTCTAAGGTGCTTTAAAACAGGGGTGCTTTAAAACAGGGGAGGGGCACCCTCCACAAGCTTGTGTCAGCTCGTCCCCTCCCTAGAGCCCTCAATGTCTATGTGCAACTTAAAATTGAGAAGTGGGCACTGGCACCAGAGGGAAGGCTGAATGAACAGACCGCCCTCTGGATGCCATTCAGTGTGCCCACCCCCAAGGCCCTATATGTATGTGTCATGTGACAGTAAGTAATGAGAATGTCTAAGCTGTAATGTGTGATTGAGATGCAGGCGGCCAAGAGGAGACAGAGGAGTACCACCTCCCCCGCATCCCAGCGACACACCCGCACCTCAAAACCCTACCTATGTGTTGGTGTGATGGAGCGGGAGAAGTGAAGCCCTAGGGATGGGGAGGAAAGCATCAGAGGGGGCAAAATACCCCCCCCCCCCTTTGGAGCCAGCTCCCCCGCTGACCCCCATAGGCACCCCCGTTACCCAAAATCTGCCCAGGGCGGGGGGCCCAGGCCCAGGCCCATCCAGACCAGGGCCCATGGCAGCCCGGGGCGGCCCACCAGACCCCACAGCAGAGGAAAAACTACCCCACCCCATCATTCAGTCAGCTCCCAGACTACAAAAGACAATAAGACACCCAGGTAAAGCCCATTTACCCCGCCTCTATTGGACCCTTGACAGAAGCTGTGTCAAGACTAATATAATCCCACAAATAATCTCTATATCGGTTGATATTAAGATTATTTTTATTTTTCCAGTTCATGAGGACAGTCTTCTTAGCAATGCATAGGGCAGTGAAAGCCATGTGGATTGTGTTACCTTCTGTAGTGACACCATCTAGGTCGCCCAACAAGCAGACTAAAGGAGAGGCTGGAATAGAACATTTAAGACACTTTGATAAGTCTTCACAAATCCTGTACCAGTACCTCTGAAAAGGTGGACAGAACCATAGAGCGTGGATATAATTGTCAGGTGTATTGCCTTTACAGTGTGAGCAGTTGTTAGAAGCTGTAAAACCCATCCTGAACATCCGATGACCTGTGTAGTGCACTCTATGCAGGATTTTGTATTGTATTAATTGTAAACCAGGATTTCTAATCAGTTCAAAGGTTTTTAAACATATCAGAGACCAGAAATTATGGTCCCAGCTTACTGATAGATCTGCCTCCCATTTTGCAATAGGAAGTGATACTGATTCATCTATTTTGGAAAGTGCCCTATATATTTTAGACATTAATTTGGGGGTTTTGAGATTAAGAAAATCTGCCACACTTGGTGGTATTTGTAAATTGATATGATTAGACTTAAATTTCCTTTTTACAATAGATTTAATTTGTTGATATTCTAAAAATCTGTGCTTATTAATCCCATATTGTTTAACTAATTTGTCAAAGGGAATAAAGTCTGTCCCTTCGAATATATGTTCCAGGTATTTAATACCTTTACAACTCCAATCTGTGAAGTTTATCATATTGTTGTTTAGCAATATGTCAGGATTGTTCCAGATGGGGGTACGTTTGCATGGGATTAGTGAAGACTCCGTCATTTTTAGAAACTCCCACCATGCTGTCAGAGAAGAGCTGATACTGATGCTTTTGAAGCATACGTGTCGTTTGCTGATCGAGCTAATGAATGGCAGATCCGAAATCTCTATATTATTGCATAATGCCTGTTCTACATCTAGCCAAGGTTCATCTAAGAGGGTGTGTTTTAACCACCCTGAAATGTGTTGAAGCCTGTTTGCTAAGAAATAGTGGTGAAAGTTAGGTAGATCTAGTCCTCCTTTATCCTTGGTCTTTTGCAGCGTTTTTAAGCTAATACGCGGGGGTTTACCTTTCCAAAGGAATTTAGAGATGGAGGAGTCCAGAGATCTAAACCAGTCAGGTGGTGGTTTGCTCGGGATCATTGCAAATAAATAATTAATTCTTGGCAAAACCATCATTTTTATTGAGGCGACTCTTCCCATGAGTGATATGGGTAGAGACCTCCATCTGGTTAGATCATCTTCTACCTTCTTTAAAAGTGGGATGTGGTTTAATTTAATCAAATCTGCCAGCCTAGGAGAAACATTAATACCTAAATATTTAATATTTCCAGATTGCAATGGAGTGGAAGAATTCTGGAAGGAGCAATTAATTGGAAGAACTGTTGATTTTAACCAGTTTATTGAATAATCTGAGACTCTTGAGAAAGAGTTTATTAATGTAATTACCTCAGAGATAGTGGTTTGTGAATGCTGAAGAAAAAGTAACACATCATCTGCGTAAAGACTAACTTTATGTTCTACATTCTTGCATTTAATGCCTTTAATCACTGTCGCCTGTCTAATTGCTGCTGCTAGTGGTTCAATAAAAATTGCAAACAGTGAGGGGGAGAGGGGACATCCCTGCCTGGTGCCCCTCTTAAGATAGAAGCTAGAGGACGTTTGGGCATTTGTCCTGACACATGCTATTGGAGAGTTATATAATATTTTTAACCAGTTTATGAAAGAGTTTCCAAAACCAAATTTGTGTAAAGTTGCAAATAGAAAATTCCAGTTATCCCTATCAAAAGCTTTTTCTGCATCTAAAGACAATATTGTAATTTGAAGGTTTCTGTTGCATGAATAGTCTATCAAGTTAAGTAACCTACGTGTATTTGTTGAGGAGTGCCTCCCTTTTATGAAACCAGTTTGGTCGGAATGAATTATGAGAGGGGTTATCTTCTCTATTCTTTTGAGATAGCTTTGCAGATTATTTTAGTGTCCACATTAATAAGGGATATTGGACGATAGCTGGTAGGCAATACAGGGTCTTTGCCTGGTTTTAGCAAGAGACTAATGTTGGCAGAATTCATATTTGGTGGAGAGCATAGGTCTCAGTTTAGATATATTTTAAGATGAAAAAATGCAGTTCTACAAATGCTAGAAACGTGGCTGTCAAAGGAGAGATTACTATTAAATAGTACACCTAGGTTCCTGACTGATGACGAAGAATTTACAGAGCAGCCATAAAGTGTTAGACAGTGTTCTAGGTTATTACTTGTGGGGGTTTTAGGTCCGATAAGTAACACCTCTGTTTTTTCAGAATTTAGCAGTAAGAAATTACTCGTCATCCAGTTTTTTATATCAACTATGCATTCCATAAGTTTCTCAATTTGGTGTGTTTCACCAGGCCGTGAAGAAATATAGAGCTGAGTATCATCAGCATAACAGTGAAAGCTAACCCCGTGTTTCCTAATGATATTTCCCAAGGGTAACATGTAAAGCGTGAAAAGTAACAGCCCTAGTACTGAGCCTTGAGGAACTCCATACTGCACTTGTGATCGATATGATACCTCTTCATTCACTGCTACGAATTGATGGCGGTCAGATAAGTACGATTTGAACCATGCTAATGCACTTCCACTAATGCCAACAAAGTTTTCTAGTCTATTCAAAAGAATGTTGTGATCGATAGTGTCGAACGCAGCGCTAAGATCCAGTAGAACTAATAGAGATACAACCACGATCAGATGATAAGAGTAGGTCATTTGTAACTCTAATGAGAGCAGTCTCAGTACTACGATACGGTCTAAATCCTGACTGGAAATCCTCACAGATATCATTTTTCTCTAAGAAGGAATATAATTGTGAGGATACAATCTTTTCTAATATCTTTGACAGAAAAGGGAGATTCGAGATCGGTCTGTAATTAACTAGATCTTTGGGGTCAAGTTGTGGTTTTTTAATGAGAGGCTTAATAACAGCCAATTTAAAGTTTTTGGGGACATATCCTAATGACAATGACGAATTAATAATAGCCAAAAGAGGATCTATGACTTCTGGAAGCACCTCTTTTAGTAGTTTAGATGGAATAGGGTCTAACATACATGTTGTTGGTTTAGATGAATTAACAAGTTTATACAATTCTTCCTCTCCTATAGTAGAGAATGAGTGGAATTGTTCCTCAGGGGATCTATAGTACACTATTTGGTGTGATGATATAGCTGACGGCTGCATGGTTACAATTTGATCTCTAATAGTATCAATCTTGGAAGTAAAGTAGTTCATAAAATCATTACTGCTGTGCTGTTGGGAAATGTCAACACCTGTTGATGCTTTATTTTTTGTTAATTTTGCCACTGTATTGAATAAATACCTGGGGTTATGTTTGTTTTGTTCTAAAAGAGACGAAAAGTAATCAGATCTAGCAGTTTTTAAAGCTTTTCTGTAGGATAGGGTACTTTCCCGCCAGGCTAAACGAAATACCTCTAGTTTTGTTTTCCTCCAGCTGCGCTCCATTTTCCGGGCTGCTCTCTTTAGAGTGCGAGTGTGCTCATTATACCACGGTGTTGGACTCTTTTCCTTAATCTTCCTTAAGCGTAAAGGAGCAATTGTATCTAAAGTGCTAGAAAAGAGAGAGTTCATAGTTTCTGTTACATCATCAAGTTGTTCTGAGCTGTTGGAAATGCTGAGGAATTGAGATAAATCAGGAAGATTACTTACAAAGCAGTCTTTTGTGGTAGAAGTGATCGTTCTACCATATTTATAAGAAGGAGTTGAATTTACAGCTTTAACTATATGGAGTTTACACAAGACTAGATAATGATCTGATATATCATCGCTTTGCTGTAGAATTTCAACACCATTAACATCAATTCCATGTGACAGTATTAAATCTTGAGTATGATTTCGACTTTGAGTAGGTCCTGAAACGTGTTGTCTAACCCCAATAGAGTTCAGAATGTCTATGAATGCTGATCCTAATGCATCTTTTTCATTATCAACATGGATATTAAAATCGCCAACAATTAAGACTTTATCTGCAGCCAGCACTAACTCTGATAGAAAATCAGCAAATTCTTTAATAAAGTCTGTATGGTGCCCTGGTGGCCTGTATACAGTAGCCAGTACAAACGTTACGGGGGATTTATCATTAATACTTTTTTCTCTAGATAATTTTATATGAAGCACCATTACTTCAAAGGAGTTATACTTAAAGCCTGTCTTCTGAGAAATACTGAGAATATTGTTATAAATTGTAGCAACACCTCCCCCTTTACCTTTTGGACGCTGCTCATTTTTGTAACAGTAATCTTGGGGGGTGGACTCATTTAAAATAATGTATTCATCTGGTTTTAGCCATGTTTCTGTCAAACAGAGCAAATCTAGGTTATGATCATTAATCAAATCATTTACAAAAAGTGCTTTTGTAGAAAGGGACCTGATATTCAATAAACCAAGTTTTATCAATTGTTTCTGTGTATTGTAAACATTTTTTATTTGTTGAACATCAATTAAATGGTTACTCATAAATAGTTTTTGACGTTTTCTGTATTTTCTAGTTCGGGGAACAGACACAATCTCTATAGTGTGATATCTAGGTGAAGGAGTCTCTATGTGCTGAGAATTAACTGACTTCTGTGACGTGAGGCGGCTAGCAGACGGTCGGTTTAGCCAGTCTGTCTGCTTCCTGACCTGGGCTCCAGTTAGTCAAGTATGAACTCTAAGACTATGTGCCAAATTTCTAGAGAGAATAGCGGCACCACCCCAGGAGGGATGAACACCATCTCTTTTCAACAGGTCAGGTCTGCCCCAAAAACTCGTCCAATTGTCTATAAAACCTATGTTGTTTTGCGGGCACCACTTAGACATCCAGCCATTTAATGATGACAGTCTGCTATGAATCTCATCACCCCGGTAAGCAGGGAGGGGGCCAGAGCATATTACAGTGTCTGACATCGTACTTGCAAGTTCACACACCTCTTTAACATTATTTTTAGTGATCTCCGACTGGCGAAGTCGAACATCATTAGCGCCGGCGTGGATAACAATCTTACTGAATTTACGTTTAGCATTAGCCAGCACTTTTAAATTTGCCAAGATGTCAGGCGCTCTGGCTCCCGGTAAACAATGGACTATGGTGGCTGGTGTCTCCATTTTCACGTTCCGTACAATAGAATCGCCAATAACTAGAGCACTTTCACCAGGTTTCTCAGTGTTTCTGTTTGATGTTCTGATCGGAACGGAAGAGCGGTGTTTTGACCCGCGACTATGCTGCCTCACAGTCACCCAGTTGCCCTGCTGCAGGGGCGCTAACGTTACCAGAACCGAACAATGTACAGGAGTCCCTGAGCTAGTCACATCCAAAGCAGTATCTACAGCCCTCACATTCTTACTATCCTCAACTAAAGTTTGGATGCGTGTCTCTAGTTCTAAAACCTTCTCTGTCAGCCTAACTATTTCCCTGCATTTATCACATGTGAATCCCTCATCGCCGACAGAGATAGATAAACTATACATGTGGCAGACTGTGCAAATAACAATAGCAGGAGAAGAAGCCATTACTCACCGTGATTGATGAATGATACCAACTTAACTTACCACTTACCACTTACCACTGTTGTTTGATGAACTCGTGAAAAACGGAGCGAGAGAGAAATGAAAACGGAGCGAGAAAAAAGAAAACAATAATAGGCGCGAATAGCAACGCGAATGGAACCGCGAGTGACAAGCTATCCGGCTAGCGAACGCTAACGCGCTGCACTCGCGGTTTTAAAAGCGAACGATCAGATTAGTTTGATAGATAATACCAGAAATATGGTGGGAATTTAAGTTATATATTATCACTTTAAACAACAGAGTGAAAGTAAGGTAAAGATTCAATAAAAAAGCAGAGCTACAATCACAAACCGCACAGCAGCACAACAGACTGAAGCAATCGAACTGTGACTCAGACATTAGAGGGAACTCAACCGCTCAGAAGGGAGCGGCATGCTCATAGGTGACCTCTATGGTGAGGGGAGCAATGCTAGCTCGACCGACAAGGAGAGCAACCTACCTGAGGTCACTGAATCACAGCGCTCGGCAGGGAGCAGTGTGCTCATAAACGACCCTCTACGATGAGGGGCTTTATGCTCTATACATAGGTAGAGTGGGGCCCAAGGTGAAAACCGGGGCCTGACCAACTCAAAGAAAGGGCACGAAGCCGCAGCTCGTAACTCCTACCGTACAGGATTTTTAGAAAAGAACACAAAACACTTGATGTGCGATCTTACCACAACGTGGGTTTTAGAAAAGTGCACAGAGACTTAGCGTGCACACTTACCATATGCTGTCAGAGCTCTGGGGAGCGGAGAACTTAACTCTCAGCATGAGAGGGAACTCAACCTCTCAGAAGGGAGCGGCATGCTCATAGGTGACCCTCTATGGTGAGGGGAGCAATACTGGCTCGACCAACCAGGAGAGCATGAGGCTGCTGTGACAGCTCCGGAGATCGGGGAACTCAACTCTCAGCACGAGAGGGAACCCAGACGCTCAGAAGGGAGCGGCATGCTCATAGGTAGCAATGCTAGCCACTACCTGAAACCTCAGTAGCCCTCCAGTAGCCACAATCCTAGCAGGGGAACACTCTAGACAAGGGCTCAGGGAGATGCTACTTAAAACCCCCGAGAGGGGAGCAGTCCCTGAGCTAGTATATAGATATCCTCAGATAGCCATGCACCTTCCTCAAAAGGCGGTGTCCCCTGTCCAGAATGATATTTTAAAAAGACCCGCAGGTCCTGGAATTGCAGTGCTGGGGACCGGCTGACCAAGGAGGCTCCACAGAGACCTACGACTGGGCCACACGATCCAGGGGTCTCATCCCAGCCTGGATCTAGTATCGACGAGTGAGGTCATCACTGCACTGAATCGAAACAAAAACCAACAGGTTTCCCAGAAATACTGCACAGAATGGTTACACAATACCAGTTTTCCCGTAGAACTGGATCGTACTCACCCATCCATGGTTCCTGCGCATGAGACCAGTCCCGGAGGCGAAGTCCGAAGAGTTGAGTCCAGACCATCAGTAAGGTAGTTTCTATGAAACAGAACTTAACCAAAACATCATTAAGTCCAGCATAGAAACTGCAATGCGTTTCAAGCGCAGATTCTAGGTTCCCACCTAACCCCGGTTAGGTGGAGTAACCCATGGTTGCAGGGGAATTTAGAGAGGGGAAGATGAGGGCCGATGACAGTGCCCCCCCCCCCGAGGGAAAGGAGTAGATGTTTCACTCACCTTGGTCCGGACGAGAGCGTTGCGAACGCTTCGTCTGGATCACCTCCTTCTCAGGTCTTGCCTACCTCACTTTTACCCGCGCCTCCATCTAGCCCTACCCGCAGGCGGGGGAGGGGCACGAGCCGCGACACTAGCCTTCTGTGCCCATCTCTGTGGATGGGCCAGGACCCCTGTATTGTTCGGGCTCAGACCTGGACCTTCATCAGGTGACAAGCCCTGACCCTTATCCAGGTCTTTCAGCAGATCAGCCTGGTATGCCTGAAGCACCGCCATCGTGTGCAACGAAGTAACAGCCTGACCTGCTGCTGCGTATTTTTGAAGGGGCTTAGATGGCAAGGAGGGAGCCTGGAGAGAGGATGTCTCGCCCACAGAGAGATAGCTGGCTAGCGTCTCTTCCACAGGGGGCATCCCTCATAGCCGTTTCCACGCATCCCCTTAATGTCAGCATAACTGGTATGCTGAAACCTATGGATGCGAGAGGAAAAAGGGTTTTAAGAAAAAAAAAATATATATATTTTTTTTTACCCCGCTTCCACGGCAAGTAAAGCCTCGCCGTGGTGCGTTCCATAACCTCCAACAACTCGTCATACGCAGGGCAGGAGGATTGAGCAGGCTCAGCCTCAGCTTCTTCGCCCTTAGACATCTCCTGCTCTTCCTGGGCATAACCCAGCAGAGCACTAGCAGCTGAAACAAATGATGTCATTTAGATTGCATCATCATCATCCAGCCGCTCACCCTCGTTCGCGGCCGACGAGCGCGAGAGGGAAAGCCCCTTCTCTAACTCATCAGCCAGCTCCGCCTGCGAGCCCCACGAGTTCAATCCCCTCCGTGCCTCGGCAACCGTGGGTCTTGACCCGCGGGAAGCAGACGGCTGCCCCTCCTCCCTCAAAAAGAGAGACAGACGAGAGCAGAGCTTTCTCAGAGAAAAAACTCACAGTGCACGCAGATTGCTCCCTCGAGAACATTGCGTGCATGCTCCTCGCCCAAACAAAAGACGCAAAGATCGTGTGTGTCAAATAACGTTTATGACAGGGATGCACACATCTCTTAAAAGCCTTGCTAGTGCTCGCCATAGTAACAGTAGAAATTCGTTCTTACCAGTACAATGCACGCTTCAAACAGAACAGTCATTGAAGACGAAGAAGAGGATGACGTATTTTCCCGGTGCCCCTTTATACTGTGGTTCGCGCCAGTAGTGACGTCATAGGCTGTTGCCGGCCAACAAGTGGTGTTTTTGTATGTATGCTTCAGACACGGGTCACGCTGACGGCATTCCCCATAGCGACCCCTAGAGGACGCAGTTCAAAGTTCCCTCGAAAGGGAACCCGGCAGTTCTTAAAAGCTGAAGAATCCCGAAGGATCTCCGTTATTTTGACAGGAAAATACAACAAAGAATATCGTTTACATGTAGCGCGTCAATTCTGCACATTATGTAAGACTCTCTGGCTCTGTATCTTTCTTTGCACGTGTGAGACAAAGCGACGGCGAGTCGTGCGCCTTTACGGTATACGTCAAATACAGCTACACTGCGCATCCATTCAGATGAACTGAAAAATGTAAGGCAGCGGCTATTTGCACTAAGTGAAAATAGCGATAGAGGCTATTTACACTAAGTGCAAATAGCATATTTTCTTAGTGATAGATGCTATTTACACTAAGTGAAAATAGCAGCATTTTTTGTGATATGCTATTTACACTAAGTGCAAATAGCTATAGATTCTATTAACACTATGTTAAAATAGCAGGATTTTCTGCTATTTATACTACTTATTACAAATAGTGGCAATTATCTGCACCTCAGTATTGTAGTACATTATAAAACCATATGCAATAATAACTTATTGAGGGTAAGTTTTAATTTTAATTCAAATTATTAAATGGATGCATTGCCACCTTAATTGGACAATAAAGCCCTCCCTACACCTACCCTAACCCTACCCGATACTTTATTTTCAACTTTTAGTTTTTTTCCTTCATTTTTATTGAAAATAAATGCTTTTCTGATGTGATTTGAAATTTGAAAAGGGACAAAAAAAGTTCGCCAAAAGGCGGATTTGAACCCGAGTCGATCGCGTCAAAAAGAGTATGTTAAACCATTTACCATCAACACCACTGGAGCTAGTTAACAGTCTTTTGTAATGTTGAGCAGCCCAATCACACGTTGGTGGGCGGAGTTAGTGTAAATAGCCTCTGCCATCAAGGCGGGCAATAGACACTCCGATAAATAACTAATGGAGTGTCTATTTACACTAAGTGCAAATAGCCCGCCTTGATGGCAGAGGCTATTTACACTAACTCCGCCCACCAACGTGTGATTGGGCTGCTCAACATTACAAAAGACTGTTAACTATCATTTGCTCCAGTGGCGCAGGTGGTAAAATGTGTACCATACTCCTTTTGATGGGTTCGAATCCGCCTTTTGACGAACTTTTTTCTCCCTTTTCAAATTTCACATCACATCAGAAAAGCATTTATTTTCAATAAAAATTAAGGAAATAACCAAAAAGTTGAAAATAAAGTATCGGGTAGGGTTAGTGTAGGTGTAGGGAGGGCTTTATTGTCCCAATAAGGTGGCACTGGCATCCATTTAATAATTTGAATTAAAACTATAATTTACACTCAATACGTTATTATTGCGTATTGTTTTATAATGTACTACAATACTGAGGTGCAGATAATTGCTATTTATTTGCAATAAGTAGTATAAATAGCAGAAAATCTTGCTATTTTATCATAGTGTAAATAGAATCTATAGCTATTTGCACTTAGTGTAAATAGCATATCGTTAAAAAATGCTGCTATTTTCACTTAGTGTAAATAGACCAAATAGTTTCTATTTGCACTTAGTGTAAATATATCTATCGCTAAAAAAATATGCTATTTACACTTAGTGCAAATAGCCGCTGCCTATTTATAATACCGTTATTCCCATCACTGGTCGTTTGTCCAGTCACAGATATAGTATGGACAATTATTTTCTTGTTATGAGTCCCTTTATGACAGAAACATACATGAGAGTGTTAAACGCTCCATAATGATCACATTGCATAATTTTAGATACGAATAAAACGTCAGGTCATGTACACAAACATTCAGTGTCTACTGTGCAAAATGATTGTAGATTTTAACTAAAAGGTAAACTGTGGTTGAAGAGTATTTTCCGTAAATGTTATGCTAAGGGAAAGTTGCCACTTGTTTTTAATGTGATTTTGGTAACACTTTAGATTAGGGAACACATATTCACTATTAACTAAGAGTTTTCTCTCAATAAACTTTTAAATTGCAGCTTATTGATAGTAAGTAAGGTAGTTGTTTGTAGGAGTTATGTTTAGGTATTAGTGATTAGTGAAATATTAGTGAATTTCCCTCTTTTTTCGTGTCACTCAGCACGACTTTTCCATCTAATATATTTCAATAGGAAATATCTTTCGTGCCCTCCACCACGTTTTTCTTTTTGCCACTGGGTACCACAGACGCTGTATTTTTTCCTGATTTGTTATTCTTTTCTTTCTTTCTTTCTTTCTTTAAATATTCAAGCACTATTACTCAACATTTAATCAGGAGATTTTATCCTTGATTTTATTGCTTTATATTCTGTAAGCTATTCGCTATTATAAGCCATCGTCAGTGGTTCCTTGCAGTCAAATATACACACATATCTGATCTGAATCAAATGATTCGTGATACGCGATCCGACTAGAGCGCTTCGAAACAGTGAATCATTTCGACTGGAGCGCTTCGAAACAGTGAATCATTTCGACTGGAGCGCTTCGAAACAGTGAATCATTTCGACTGGAGCGCTTCGAAACAGTGAATCATTTCGACTGGAGCGCTTCGAAACAGTGAATCATTCCGACTGACGCTTCGAAACAGTGAATCATTTCGCTGGAGCGCTTCGAAACAGTGAATCATTTCGACTGGAGCGCTTCGAAACAGTGAATCATTTCGACTGGAGCGCTTCGAAACAGTGAATCATTTCGACTGGAGCGCTTCGAAACAGTGAATCATTTCGACTGAATCATTTCGCGGAGCTTCGAAACAGTGAATCATTTCGACTGAAGCGCTTCGAAACAGTGAATCATTTCGACTGGAGCGCTTCGAAACAGTGAATCATTTCGACTGGAGCGCTTCGAAACAGTGAATCGCTTCGAAACAGTGAATCATTTCGACTGGAGCGCTTCGAAACAGTGAATCATTTCGACTGAAGCGCTTCGAAACAGTGAATCATTTCGACTGGCGCTTCGAGCGCTTCGAAACAGTGAATCATTTCGACTGAAGCGCTTCGAAACAGTGAATCATTTCGACTGGAGCGCTTCGAAACAGTGAATCATTTCGACTGGAGCGCTTCGAAACAGTGAATCATTTCGACTGGAGCGCTTCGAAACAGTGAATCATTTCGACTGGAGCGCTTCGAAACAGTGAATCATTTCGACTGGAGCGCTTCGAAACAGTGAATCATTTCGACTGGAGCGCTTCGAAACAGTGAATCATTTCGACTGAAGCGCTTCGAAACAGTGAATCATTTCGACTGAAGCGCTTCGAAACAGTGAATCATTTCGACTGAAGCGCTTCGAAACAGTGAATCATTTCGCTGGAGCGCTCGAAACAGTGAATCATTTCGACTGGAGCGCTTCGAAACAGTGAATCATTTCGACTGAGCGCTTCGAAACAGTGAATCATTTCGCTGGAGCGCTCGAAACAGTGAATCATTTCGACTGAAGCGCTTCGAAACAGTGAATCATTTCGACTGAAGCGCTTCGAAACAGTGAATCATTTCGACTGAAGCGCTTCGAAACAGCGCTTCGAAACAGTGAATCATTTCGACTGAAGCGCTTCGAGCGCTTCGAAACAGTGAATCATTTCGACTGAAGCGCTTCGAAACAGTGAATCATTTCGACTGAAGCGCTTCGAAACAGTGAATCATTTCGACTGAAGCGCTTCGAAACAGTGAATCATTTCGACTGAAGCGCTTCGAAACAGTGAATCATTTCGACTGGAGCGCTTCGAGCGCTTCGAAACAGTGAATCATTTCGACTGAAGCGCTTCGAAACAGTGAATCATTTCGACTGAAGCGCTTCGAAACAGTGAATCATTTCGACTGAGCGCTTCGAAACAGTGAATCATTTCGACTGAAGCGCTCGAAACAGTGAATCATTTCGACTGAAGCGCTTCGAAACAGTGAATCATTTCGACTGGAGCGCTTCGAAACAGTGAATCATTTCGACTGGAAGCGCTTCGAAACAGAATCATTTCGACTGAAGCGCTTCGAAACAGTGAATCATTTCGAGCTTCGAAACGTGAATTCTGGAGCGCTTGAAACTGAATCGCTTTGAATAACCCTGGAAAACAGTGAATCATCATGAAGCGCTTCGACAATCATTTCGAACGCTTCGAAACAGGAATCATTTCTAACGTACAATGTTTTTTATTAAACTGTGATCACCATAAATACAGTTTCCGTCGTATTAAAAACATCTCATAAAATGTTTTCAAAAGCACCCCCCCCCCCCCCCCTTTTTGTTTCTCACAAATCGCACCCTTTATATATACAAATATACGAGAATGCGTTAATTAGGGACACACACATTTATTACAGCATAGAAATTATAAAATATATTTTCTGCCTTATTCTCTGATAAAAATGTGGAAAAAGATTAGATTTGGCATTTAATGCTCAATTTGTGATTGCGAGCCGCCAATAAAAAAACGAAGAAGAAGAAGAAGAAGATGATTTGGCATTTCTGTCAGCATTACCCATGATCCTCCGCCTCCGGATCCATTCCAGGCCGCGGGAGAATTCTTCTCATTGCGCTCAAACCACTGTCCAGGTAAGTCACGAGCTAATTACTAATTATCACGTTTTGTTTAAATGTTGTAATTGATGCCTTTCTTTGCCATTAAACTCACATGGTTTAAATGTTAGAGCAACAATTAAAACCCGACCAATGGTTTACTCCTTATCAGCGAAAAAATAATAATAATAATAATAATAAACCACTTGTGAAATTAGGCTAGCTAACTTCAATATAAGCTAACTCTATTAATAGAAAGAAATCCAAGGCACTTCTTCTGGTCCAAAAAAGTTAAAAAGCCTTTATTCACTTCTTGTCCATCATCACTATTAATAGAAGCATAACTAAAACACTGCACTCTGATGCATTTGGGCCTTCAGCCTTCCTCAGAGTGTGTGTATAATTAACAGGTGTAGATATAATTAGTCAGTGAAGTTGGGAGAAATCAACAGAACCATTACAGGGGGACCTACAAAAACTAAGAATTTGAAATAAACAACTAAATGAAAAAAATAAATAATAATCATACTAGTAATGGTTACTAGTAAAAGCTAAGTGTAGTTTAAGTTATATCAGCTGAAGAGTAACTTAGCATGGAGCATTGCATTATTGTGTGAGCTCTAGACGATATTTTCTCTCGATCATCGTGGTTCACCCACAACTTCACTGTAATGTGTCAGGAATAACAATATAACTTTGCCTAAAGTTACTGCACATAAAGTTTCCTTTAAATCTGGGATGAGGAACCCCAGACGCATGTTACATGCCTTTTAATTGTCATACGGGAAAATGCAAAATCTAGAATTTTTATTAATATACCTTAATTAATTAGAACCTCTCACTATTGGGGTACTCTTCTCTACTCTATACTCTGCACTACATAATTAACATTATCTGTTCTCCCTTGCAGATCCTGTCAAACGAGTCACCTGTCCGAACACTGATAGATACACCTGATTTACTGAACCCAAAGGCACTTTTAAGAGCCAACCTCTATCTATCTATCTATCTATCTATCTATCTATCGCTTGCAGCCTCTCTGTATACAGTACATCTGTCCGTTTGTGTCTGTCTGTCTGGCTCTGTGTTCATCTGTCTGTCTGTATCTGTTTGCGTTGCAATGGCCTCCAAACATAAACTTGACTTACAGGATCCTCACTACCAAGAGGGGAGACGCGTGGCTCTTGAACTGAAACTAGTCCGTGTTCTAGCTGAAGCCAGGGTAAGAGTTTTTATATAACTCAATCATTTTATACTTGAACATGTGGATGGGTGACAAATTAAAGTAAAAATGTGATGAGTGCAGGAGATTACATGCAGGTACATTGCATGATGCATTAACATCCTATAATGCTCTTTGGCATGTGTAACTGAGGGAATATATTTTGGAAAAAGGAGTATATTTTGGAGTTACAGAGACTTGGAGAATCAAGGTTCATTTAAGCCATTCAACACCTTATTAACACACTATGTTGTGTTTTCCTTTCACTAATCACCTGTTTTTTGGATCCAGTACCTTTAACAACATCAGTCTTACAAGAAATATTCACTCCAACTCACAGACAGCAGCTGTGGAGAGGAACCGTGCACGCTCTGTTGGAGACCCACCACAGACCTCTAAAAGGGAGTTTTTAGGACATGGCAAGCCAAGGGGGAGGCAAGGAGGGCGACGCCAAGCTTCAGCTACAGGTTATATCGGAATTATTTTACATTTGTAGGAATTTACTATGTAAATGTTGGACCAAATCAAATTAGAACACTGTAATTGATTGTTGAGAGTTTAAAATATTCCAATATCAAAAAATACATTATACTTAACAAGTACATAAACCTTTCAGTGGCACTATAGTAGAAGACATTACCAAGTACTTAACAGAAATATGTCTGATTTCATAAATTGTTCTGTTTTGGGTTAAAAAAAACAAAAAACAGTGATAGCGTAACATGTTTTTATTCTTCTATGTACTGTTTTACAGTCACACACCCTCTGATTGAATCCAGTGTGGAGGTTCCACTTACTGTATCCTCAGCAGAGCTAAATCCTCAAGAGCAATTTGGTAAATCAAAGTGATGAATTTAAGTTTAAATCTAAAATCCACGTGTGATTAGAGAAAAAACCCTTAGACAAAACTGGCAGTGCAGTAAATGGATTAAGAACACAATTTAGTAACGATTAAGGCTAGTTTGATACTGAATCATGAAATGGTGTTAATTCTAAATATTGATCAATTGACTTTTAATTGGTCCTCATTTAAATTGTCCCTTACAGCTTTATTTCATATTTTCTTTACAGAAAAAAACATGGAGAGGCTCTCCGATATTTTGACGTCTTATCCTTCTGCTAAGCCTCAGAAAAGCTCTGCATCATCATGGTCTTTTCGGCAGCAGAAAGCCTCAGAGCGCTGGAAAGAAGCAAGACCATACCACCTAAAATGCCTTATTGCAAAAGAGGCTGTTGGTCAGCCATTGTGTTGGCTTTGCCATGAGCATGCTGTTATTAGGTTGGTTTTCATGTTTAGTGCCCTACTTTATAGGCTAAGGTGCATGTGTTTTGGGGGACACCCAGATGAAAACCACATTTATGAGAAAGTAAATCTAGGACCTTCTTGCTGTAAGGTGACAGCACTAAACACTGAGCCACTATTCGGTCCAATACAATAAAATCAAACCTAGTGTCTAACTAAATTTGTAATAGCTTAAATTGAGTGTGTTATACTTTATATGAGTTATTCGCCTGAAATAATATATTAAATATATTTTTTTATTTTCTCCCTAGGTGCAGAGAGTGTCTTCCCGAGGAGTGGTTCTGTGGAGACTGTGATGTATTGCATCACAAAAAACAGCCACTCCACAACAGGGAATATGTGATTCATGGGTTTTTTGAAGCCATTCCTCCAACCTCATGCGTCATTAAAGGGCAAGATGGATATTGCATCCATGAGCAAGGTATGTTCTCATGAAAGCCCTCATTTTGCTGTTCATATGTCTGCAGCCAGTTACAGATCATCTAAATTAGTGGTTTTCTTTGTTTTTGCCAGCTTGCATTTTGCCAACAGTGAAGGCGCCAAACTGCTCCTGTGAAGGCACAAACTTCACCATATTACCTGGCAAATCAGTGATTTTAATTACCATCAATGGTAAAAACAATTCACTATTTAGATTGCTATTGTAGATTTGATGTTTTTCATACTAGTGTGCTGTGGCATTGTGCTTACAATTGCAGTCGTGTCAAAATCTATGGTATAGCACATGGTATTGTCATTAGCCAACACGGCTGTTTGTAATTTGATGATTTAGACAAATGTAAACAATGTGTGACACTACTCAAGAAGTCTGGTTTGAGTGCTGGGATTATAGGAACTTGTGCAGTGTCTCTCAACCATTTACAATGTGCAGAATTACCTAACTGTTTTAAAATTATTTTTTTAACTTTAATTTACAAATTAACATTTGTAATGTTTACAAGCACATTAATAATGTGAAATTGAAGTGATGGGCTAAACTGTACTATGTAGCCTTTTTGCTTTATCGTTTCTTGTACAGATTGTAAAGCCTTTGAGACAAATTGTGTCCATTTAATTAAATTGAACTTCTTTCACCATTTACTAATAGATTAAATGGAGTGGTAGAAACCAGGAAGGAGCAGGGACAACCGCCGGTGAGGAGGTCGAGCAAGTGAACAGCTACCTATCATGTTGTGCCCTGACAACCAAATATATGTCCAAAGCAGGTAATCAGATTGTTTGCAACATTCTTTTTATTTTATATAAATTTATAATATATATATATAGTATATTATTATTTTTTTTTTTTTTTTTTTTGATTAAGCATCATAACCTTATTATTTGCTTTAAACAGCACGGGTAGACATGCTTACATTGCATGCAATGGGGTGGAACCACAAAAAATGTCTCTCTCTACATCAGTCACTTTCAACAAGATATGTGAAGGTAAGGGTGAATCCCATTTCTCTGTCTTACCCCTTCCCCTTCCCCTACCCCTTCGTCTTACCCCTAGCCCTTGTCCCTCGAAACCGAGTGGTAAGCGCTAGGGGTGAAAACATACCCCTATGAAATGAGACACCACTTGGTTACAGTTACGTCATCGTACATCGTCGCTAGCTGGCTGGTACGTCACCAGAGGCGACAAGTGTTGATCACAAACTTACAAGATGCCGTCTGCAAGTGTGTGTATGTCGATTGCGTGGGTTTTATTAGTGATGTTTTTGCGATTGTTGTGCAATTCAGCGATGTAAAGCGTAGCAAACTAGCGATTTTTTAAAACGTTTCAATTAAGAACATGGTTGCAAATATATATGTACAGGACTGTGTAGAGCACAAAACAAGACTGTCGTAATTTTTAAATCAATTATTTAAGCCGAAAATGGGACTCTCTGGATGATCTGGCCGACATTGTTGCCGGTTGCGCAGTGTGTTCTGGGTACCCCTTGGTTTCAAGTAAGCTCGCGAAAATGCTTGGATTTAAGGGGTATCTACCACTTCCCCTTAGCCCTACCCCTCGATCAAAACGAGAATTGGGACAGCCCTTACTCTCACGTGAACGCGCAAAACTAAGGGGAAGGGGTAAGGGGAAGGGGTAAAACAGAGAAATGGGATTCACCCTAAGTCTCCTATTAATTGTTTTGTGTATCCTTTTGTTGTGTGCACTTGGCCTGTTTTTAATCATACTAAGTCCTGATTATTGTATAACACTGTTTATCAGACTTGTCAGAGACTCCAGGATGAAACGGCAAGGCTAGCTGAACTAAAAACAGAGTTACTTTGCACAGATGAAGTGGTGGCACAGTGGCTTTCTGATGTGAAGGAATGGGCAGCTGGCGGTAAGCATGACCAGATAAAAGAAACAGCAAATATTCTTTTCCACTACTATCTGAAATTTTAAGTTTGATATTAAAGAGCAGCTAAAGGTAATAGGCTGATCATCTATGGATTACAGCAAACTACGTCACCATTAGATGTTTTGCCACATTTATTATGTTGGGTATTTCAGTTTCTCTGCTACCAAGTTCAGTGAAGTATTAAAAGAAATATCAATGAAATGTTAACGAAGGATTGAAAGGGGATTTATATACAAATTCAAACACTGAAAATGTTCTGTGTTGTTTTAACAGTGAATTTGATTTCACGATTACTTCTACAGAGACACCAAATACATCTCATGGCAGTCAAGGCACCACACACAGAGGACTTCAGCAGTCAATTGAGGGGCTTTACCTTAGTGTGAGGCAGCGGAAGCAAACCCTTTACCGTCAGAATGGTATAACTACAGAATATAATAGGTTGATATATTCAAGCTACTGTATGCATCCTACTCCACCAAAAAATACATGTTAAATGTACAAGGTTGTAGATTGCAACCAGCTCCCCTCACCTCTCCCTTTGCAAGCTGTAGTAGAACTACTGTGACAGACGAGAAAAAGTGAGTGGTCCTATCTCGAGCCAGTGTTTGTTTGTCCATTGTGGCCTCTGTGCAAGGGGACCATATTTAGAGACAAACTTCCCATTCCAAAGTAATTAAAGCACAGCAATTCTTATTTTCAGGAATGTGCATATCCCCTAAGTGTTACACACTGGACCTTTGGGTTATCTGTTTGTAAATAGTGTTGCTTTCGTCAACGAAAATTATGACTAAATATCGTCGTCAACGAACCTTTATCACGTGACGAAAACGAGACGAGACGCAACGTAAATGCTGGTCATGTGACGATGACGATAATTAAATGTATAATGCAATATCGTTGATGAATAAAAACGAGACTAAATGTGGTTTACAAAATAAAAACTATGCTAAAATGTCTCTTCATTTTCGGTGACCAAAACGAGACGAAACGAAATGTTATAACGTTATTTCGTCTCGTTTAGTCGTGTTATTATGATTATTTTGCAGTATTTCTGTTTCCTGTCTCTCTTCCCGTGTCCGAGAGCTTAACAGATACCAGCCCGAGTCCGTCCCGAGCCCGTCTTTTTTCCCTCCTCCTCCCAAATCAGATTATACGGTTTCAGCTATTAAAATAGTTCAGTTTTGTATGTAATGGCAAAGTGATTATATTTCGTTTAGTTTTTTTATTAAGTTAATTTAGAAAAACGTTTGGAGCATTTTTTTTGTTCGTTAAATACGTTTTCTTTCTTAAAGTAAGGACCAAGAGGCCAGCGGCAGACCGGCAGGCTGATCATAACAATGTTTGATCAATTTCGCCTTCTCAAATCATCACGACTTGCCTAAAATAAAATCTATAGATATACTAAAACAGTTCAAGCATATAACAATGTATTTATTAAACCACCTAGATAAATGTGCGCTGCATCAGTAGTTTGTGCGGAGAGTTGAAGCTAAAGCGCAGGACATGGATGCACCAGCGCAATCAATTGCATTTTTTTTTTTTTCAATGGAAACAACTTACACTGTAATTATTGCTCATAAAAGTAAGAGTAATACATCATCATTCGTAACTGTAAAGGGTCTACTTTTATTTGTGTGCACTCACAATATCAACAAAACTTTTTATAAAATATAGAAAATAATTTTATAAAATAAAGAAAACAATGATACGCCATCTCGTCTTGAACAGGAGCGCTTCACAAAAATGAACCGAAAGTCAGCGAATACATGCCTCACAGACATGATAAATATATCTATAGAAAGCTTTAAATTACTACTTAACGAAATAAATCAAATCTAAAACAAAAACTTTCATTATAATCCGTGAAGATGCATCTCTCTCTAAAGGCACGTCTAATGAGGAGATGGCGAGTCAGGATCAGCAACTTCATCTTTGCGACACTGACACAGAACACTAGTTTATTAGTAAATAATTCAAATATCTCCTTACTGTATTTGAACGCAGAACTCTTCAGCTGTGACGGCTCTTTGCTGCTGCGGGACTCTAAACACCGTCGAGCCGCTCTCAGTCGCGGCACGGTCTCGTGTTGTTTGATTGCACGGCAATTTTTTTCATCACTAATTGATGGATGTCTAAAATATAAAAATAAGGAGAAGCCTAAAACAGGCCCGAAGCCCGGCCCGTGTCTGAACTATGACCTGAAAATTGGCCCGAAGCCCGGCCCTAGAGGCGTAAAAAAGTCGGGGCCCGTCGGGGCCGGGCTGAAATGCAGGGCTCTAGCGTTCCCCTCGGTAGAAATCACGTTTCCCCCTCGGGCTTATACTTTATTGACTGGGTTAAATAGAATTGCATTACTAAAAAGAGACTAAAATAAAATGTTCATTGACTAAAACTAGACTAAAATAGGCATGGATAATTCTGACTAAAATAAGACTAAAATGCTCAGACTTTTAGTTGACTGAAACTTGACTAGACTAAAAAGAGTATGAACGTGACTAAAACTAATAAAAACTAAAATGACAGCTTCACACAAAGACTAGACTAAAACTAAAATTAAAACAGGCCGCCAAAAACAACACTATTTGTAAATCTAAATTAAAATTTTTGCATACTTCAATTACTGCAGCTTTGCTTTAATTTTTTTGGGTGCAATATATATTTCCTTATTGAACAGTGCTGTTACAAACCTTTACACCTGTACCTCCTGTCTTTCTAGACAGCAGCAAGCTTCGCCACCGCCTTCGAAGGAAGCTGGCAGAAGACAAAAAGCTCCTTCTTCAGGAGATAGAGAAATACAATGGTCTTGTACTAGACTCTGCCACTAACATTGATGTAGCTGTGGTGGAGCATTCCCTGACTGGAGAGAGCATTGTGTCTCAAATATGGCCATGGGAGGTTCATGGCAGTGGTACGTCAGTTTTCAGATGCTTCACAAGAATTTATTTATAGTTCAGCCATATAGAGTACACTGAACTAAGACATGCATGTAACATTGAGTGTTGTAATGTAGTGTTCATTTAGTTAATGAGCACATTTTCAGTTTTCTTATGTATCAATTTGATTTAAAAAAGTACGTTTGTAGTTACAAAACATTGCAATGCTATTATGCTCATGTATAGATTCTCATGTATTCATTTACTGTTGTTGATTCTTAGCAAACATTTCAATCAAGAAACAACTGCATGACCAAGTGATGTTGACAATGCGACTGCAAGAGGAAAAAGGCATTTTGGTGTTGGAGATGGCACAACACTGCACATGGTTGCAGAGCCTGGCAGTGGTTCTGAAGAACAAGATAGCTGAGGAGGGTAAGTTGAATAAAAACCCTGTTCATTTAAAGTATGAATTAAAAAAAACAAAAAAACATATCAGTCTCAGTCACAGAACTTGGATGGAGTAGAACAGTTATTGCTCTGTTTGCCATGGTCATTTGACTGGCACATAATAAAAAGGGGACTATAGTTGTTCACTATTGTAACAAATCAGTAAGGCTTTAAAGTGTGTCACATTTGCAGACCTGCCAACCTGTACGCATTTTGCGTAGCGGGCACGCATTTTGACCTCAAAGTACGCAGGTACGATTTATCACTTTAAACTACGCAAAAACCTGGTGACGCCTTTGTGCACGCACAGTAGCCTACTTAAATCAAGCAACAGCAATGAAAGAGGACTTCGACCAATCAGAGCGCTGGGTTCATTCCCCATCTAGCAAGTGGGATGATTGACAAATGCGTAGACCTATCATTAAAAAGAGACTGCAAATAGACAGCAAAACAAAATCCCGCTCGGTCTCGTACCTTTTTACTCCCGCCGTCTGATTTCTTAAAAGAGGACAGTACACACGGTACTTACAACTAAGGGGAAACGGGTTGGGGTGGATGTGGAAAGTTAAAATATTGAGTTAAATTAACTTAATCCTCTGGAGTCGACGTGATCGCATTGATATTCTAGACGAACTGTGAATAGAATAAAAGCACACATTCATATTCAGCCAGATCTGCTGCGGTTTATTTGTTCATATAGCTGCACTGAACAGCGTCCTAATATTAGGGCTTTTAGTCCAAAAAAAGTGTGCGTACTTGGATAAATACTGATATATTTGCACTAGAACTTCGCCCGTGTCTAATAAACCTTTACAAAAGTCTTACCGGAACATTCATATCTGCGTTCGCGCAGCTGCTGACAGAGCAGACAGTTAACATGTTTGGGTAACATCTTCACAAACGGTCTTTTCAACTACACAGTATTATTTCTGTATTACAGTCATTCATATTATCACAGAAATACTGGGATCAAAGTTAATAGTTCAGATATAAACACTGATGTTTATGGTAGCGATCAAAATAGACCTTTTGAAAGTTAACTGGCGCTTCAAATAACGTTTGTGTCGATTGCATTGTTTCGTGGCGACAAGTGACTTAAAAAATGTATTTGTGATTGAATCAAGAGATTTCGTTCAAAAACGCTGATTCATCCAGTAAAGAAACAAGTGAAGTATTTATGAGCGAGACATTAAATCATTCATTCAAACCACTTTTTCATAATTTTAATATTAACTAAATATATTATAAATATACATTAATTGAAATGTTTAATAATTTGTTCAAATTAAACACTTTTAAATAGACTGCAGCAATAATATTTTGTCACACATTATTTTGTTTCGTGGGAGAAATGTGATCTCTGTTTGAGACAAAAAAAAAAATGTAATTCTCAATTTATCCAGAATCGTGCAGCTGTAGTATGTGACTGAGTGCAGACCTTTGGGAAATATTTAACATAATTAACGTTATCCTAACACTACATATGATATATACTACATATGATATACATGTTGAAGCAGAAGATCAATGTGGCCTCAGTAGTCCAGACACCAGTGAGGATGAAGAAGAAAACACAATTTAGGTAATTAATTTATTCATATGTATGTTTGTTTGTTCTCAAAAATAGACCGGGGGTGTTCCATCAAGGTGGATAAAGAAAAAGCCTGGCTTTGGAACATTGCAGAGAAAAGCTGCAGCAACTCAGCTTGTCAATTTGCCTGATGCTGATTTTAGAATATATGGCATGGCACCTGTTTCAACAGCCAGTCAGCTTGTAGCAAAGTCAGCTGGTCAAGTTACTAAACTTTCGGCTGGTTGAAGTTTTGGATGGAGGAAAGACAAGATCAATTCATCAATTTGTTTGAGGAACAACTGTGTCTGCATGACACAAGCTTTAAAATTTACTCCGCTCTTCAGGGCTGCTTGTGTACTCCATGCACAAGCACAGTACATGCTTATTCTAGCCTGGTTAAAGTCAACGTTGACTAGACATGGCTAAATTATGTAAGTGGAATGGCTTGAGCCTGCAGTGAAAGTCAATGTTAATTCAAGCCAGGCTTTTTCAAGAGAGCACAGCTTTCATTAGCTGCGTTGATGGAATATCCCCATTACTGTTACTCTTCATAATTTATTTGTGTATTTATTGATGCTTTACACACCTTGTTCATTCTAAAACAGCTGAGCTTCACATTCTTGTCCTACCTTTTGCATTTTTGTTTTTTCTGTATTTCCCCAGGTGGAAGCTGCACAAAGGACTGTGTTGAAGGAAATGGACTTGTCCAGTATCTGTGCATTTTTAGTTTGCTGATTGAGTTACCTCATCAAAATCTGTATGCATTCTATATTGTTGAAAATTAAACCCATGTCTGTACATTGCCAAGAAATTCAGTAAGCACATGAATGCTCCTTGAAGATGCACAAACCTTAGTATAGGTGCACCAATCTCAACCAAAAATGTTAACTTTGCACATATGATATTACCAGATGTAATATCATGACATGATATTTGGGTAGTGTATTCATAGTCCTTTAAGAGAGACTCCCCTTGATTGCGGTGACCCTGTGACCTTTCCTCTTGTGTAAAACTCAAAGCTAAACTTTTGACTTGTATACAACAAATGTTAGGAACAGGTTTGCAAGTCATTTGTTGAGCATTCTCAAGCTTCCCAGGCATTGAATCCTGTCAGTTTTGTTGACCTCATGACATTCCCTGTAGCACAACCCTCAGACCAGAATGTAAAGTTCGATACTGTCTATTGGGCAGATTTGTAAGCAAATTCATGATGTTTCCTCTATCACCACATTTATGCCGAAATGTAAAATCTCATTCTTCATTACTTGCATTTTCCCCACATTTGCTTATTCTGCAATGCAGCAGCAGCAGCAGAGGGTCTGTGACTTTTTTGTCCAGAGGGGTTTTATAGGGTATGGGGTATGGTGATTATAACTGTTGTGTAACTTTATTACTGCACCATAGAAGATAAACATCATAACACATTCTTTCGTAAAGATGGTTTTTCGTTTATAATTGGTCTGTCACTGTCAGTTTTGTCATTACAGGGTTCGGCGGGTCCTTAAAAAGTTAAACCAGTTATATCCAATTTAAGGCCATAAAAATGTCTTAAATGGTATAAGACAGTCCTAATTACGATTTTTTTCATGATTTTTATGATAGCTTCATGTGACAATTTAACTTTAAAAGGCTGTGATTTCAGTGAATAAATGAGCCCTGCATGTTTTAAAGTCAGATGCTGTGCTGCTTTGTGTACTGCCGTTACCAGGGAACCCTGCTGACAGAAAATGAATTGGCATTGTTATTCAGACCCAAAAAAATATATTTAACACAATATTTTAACACGCATTTGTAAATGTGAACTGGTAGATCAACAGTAAGCTAATGCTTTATAAAATTCTAAACAATTGATATAAATAAATAATAAAAAATTGTTATTATATTAATATAAATGATTGCTACTTGTTTAAATTGATACTTTTGATTCATCTCTTTTCTTAAAAGCTTTTGAAATGTGAAGTTTATAATTTTATAAAACTTTGTTTTTGTGAAAATCTTGTCTCTGAACTGTAAATCATGCTTTTCACAGTAAAACATGCTTTTTTCATTCACTCATGGTATTCATTTTATTTGTGCAGGTCTTAAAAAGCTCTTTAAAAGTCTTACATTTGGTTTTAAAAATCATGCAGATACTCTGTTGTAAGCACATTGTACATTACACTTACATTAAGTACTTGTATAATGGATTAGATAGTATGTAACAGAAAAATTGTCTTATAATTTGTTATAATGTTGCATGTTATTTCAATTAATTCCCAGCGATGTCCTCTGTGTGATTGCACAGATACTATTTGAACTGAACTGAACTGAGCTGGATGATGACATCACTGAATCAATGATGAACTGCCTTTAACTGAAAATTGAGTGTTTACTATTGTCCTTTTGCATTCTGACACACTATTTCCCTATTTAATACTGTAAATTTGCTTTGTATCTGAATTGTTAAAAGCACCATATAAATACGGGTGACTTCACTTTTCCATACATTGTTGTTTAAAAATAAAATGTGATTTCATGGTTGATACAAGGTAATAGCTAGAGGAAAATTAAACATTTATATTTGGACTCTTGTTTCATTTGACATCACACAGCATTATTAATTCATAACTTTATGGCATGTCTTTTTACTTATCTTCAAACAACCTGATCTTGCTTGTAATTAAACTTGAGATATAGAAGTGTATAGTAAGGTAGATATGCATGTTAATGCATGCAAAACTTTTTATTAGTATTTGTCCATTTAATGCATGTATTTTGATATTTTTAGGGGAACAAGTTGGTCTGGTGGGGAGTGGAGTTTTTGTCTGTGAGTGTACAACCCCAAATCAGAAAAAGTTGGGACAGTATGGAAAACGCAAATAAAAAAAGAAAGTAGTGATTTCTAAATCTACTTTGACTTGTATTTCATTGCAGACAATATGAACAAAATATTTCATGTTTTGTCTGGTCAACTTCATGTCATTTGTAAATATACATCCTTTCCTGTCATTCAGACCTGCAACACATTCCAAAGAAAGTTGGGACAGGAGCAATTAAGGGCTAGTAATGAGGTAAATTGGTTAAATAATGATGTGTTTTGAAACAGTTGATGTCAACAGGTGATTGTAATAATGATTTGGTACAAAAGCAGCATCCAAGAAAGGTCTAGTCCTTTAGGAGCAAAGATGGGCCGAGGATCGCCAGTTTGCCAACAAATACGTGAGAAAATTTTTGAAATGTTTAAAAACAATGTTCCTCAAAGAAAGATAGGAAGAGATTTGGATATTTCACCTTCAACAGTGCATAACATAATTAAAAGATTCAAGGAATCTGGAGGAATTTCAGTGCGTAAAGGACAAGGGCGCAAGCCTAAGCTGAACAACCGTGTTCTCCGATCCCTCAGGCGGCACTGCATCAAGAATCGTCATTCATCTATAAGCGATATCACCACATGGGCTCAGGACTACTTTGGCAAACCTTTGTCAAGTACCACAATACGTAGTTACATCCACAAATGCCAGTTAAAACTGTACTGTGCCAAAAGGAAGCCCTATGTTAACAGTGTCCAGAAGCGCCGTCGACTTCTCTGGGCTCGGAGGCATCTGGGATGGACCATCACACAGTGGAAACGTGTACTGTGGTCAGATGAATCAGTATTTCAGGTATTTTTTGGGAGGAATGGACGCCGTGTGCTCCGGACCAAAGAAGAAAAGGATCATCCAGACTGTTACCAGCAACAAGTCCAAAAGCCAGGGTCTGTCATGGTATGGGGTTGTGTCATTGCCCTTGGCAAAGATAACTTGCACTTCTGTGATGGCACCATTAATGCTGAAAAGTACATAGAGATTTTGGAGCACAATATGCTGCCTTCAAGAAGACATCTTTTCCAGGGACGTCCATGCATATTTCAACAAGACAATGCAAAACCACATTCTGCACACATTACAAAGTCCTGGCTGCGGAGGAAGAGGGTACGGGTACTTGACTGGCCTTCCTGCAGCCCCGACCTGTCTCCAATAGAGAATGTGTGGCGCATTTTGAAGCGCAAAATGCGACAACGAAGACCCCGTACTGTTGCCCACCTTAAGACTTGTTTGCAGGAAGAATGGGACAAAATTACACCTGAAACACTTCATCACTTGGTGTCTTCAGTCCCTAAACGTCTTTTAAGTGTTGTGAAAAGGAATGGCAACATTACAAAGTGGTAAATGCTTTACTGTCCCAACTTTTTTTGGAATGTGTTGCAGGTCTGAATGACAGGAAAGGATGTATATTTACAAATGACATGAAGTTGACCAGACAAAACATGAAATATTTTGTGTTCATATTGTCTGCAATGAAATACAACTCAAAGTAAATTTAGAAATCACTACTTTCTTTTTTTATTTGCGTTTTCCATACTGTCCCAACTTTTTCCTGATTTGGGGTTGTATTTGTATTTTGTCTGTTTTGCTTTATGTACAGTAGTTTCTGCATATTTGTTAAGGACCCCCATGAAAACTAGATGGTTCACCTTAAGGGGTTTATCTTTAATGAACTAGCAGAAATAGTGAGCAAAATGAATCACCTTTTTAAATTAAAATAAAAGTGCATTACTACAGGTGTGGGGAAGCCCTGAAGTACTTGGGTTGAGGCTGAAAACATAGATCTTGCATGCCATCATGAAAATAATGTTCAAAATTTGGCTATGTCAATTTTACCTTTTTGACAAAGGGTTCTGTGAAGGTATCCCTGGGCAAAATCATGTCCATTAAAAAAATGTAGTAGGACCAAACCAAATACATTGGCTAATAAAACAGATTCTGTCATTGTAAAAACTCTGAAGGTGACTCATTTTGGTCACTATTTCCACATAAAAAGGAAAAACACAAATAAACAAACAAACAAAAGACTTAATTGTATATACCGGGCCTGTAACAGCTTGTGTAAATGAAATGAGAAAATTAAAACTTTTTCATAGAGCTAAATCAAATACATCATTGGAAAGGTCTCGACCTGGAGAGCAATATACAGGTGCATCTCAATAAATTAGAATGTCTTGGAAAAGTTCATTTATTTCAGTAATTCAACTAAAATTGTGAAACTCGTGTATTAAATAAATTCAATGCACACAGACTGAAGTAGTTTAAGTCTTTGGTTCTTTTAATTGTGATGATTTAGGCTCACATTTAACAAAAACCCACCAATTCACTATCTCAACAAATTAGAATACTTCATAAGACCAATTGAATTGTTGGCCTTCTAGAAAGTATGTTCATTTACTGTATATGTACTCAATACTTGGTAGGGGCTCCTTTTGCTTTAATTACTGCCTCAATTCGGCGTGGCATGGAGGTGATCAGTTTGTGGCACTGCTGAGGTGGTATGGAAGCCCAGGTTTCTTTGACAGTGGCCTTCAGCTCATCTGCATTTTTTGGTCTCTTGTTTCTCATTTTCCTCTTGACAATACCCCATAGATTCTCTATGGGGTTCAGGTCTGGTGAGTTTGCTGGCCAGTCAAGCACACTAACACCATGGTCATTTAACCAACTTTTGGTACCTTTGGCAGTGTGGGCAGGTGCCAAATCCTGCTGGAAAATTAAATCAGCATCTTTAAAAAGCTGGTCAGCAGAAGGAAGCATGAAGTGCTCCAAAATGTCTTGGTAAATGGGTGCAGTGACGTTGGTTTTCAAAAAACACAATGGACCAAAACCAGCAGATGACTTCTTAGATTTCGGACTTCTTCTTGAGCCGATGCTTCAGAGGCTGCTCCTTTTTACAATTCAAGCAGATCTTCTGTGCGCAAAATAAAATACCATGACAAAAGGGACAAATCTTTTTTGTAGACCCCCCTGGCATTGCGAGAGGTAGAGATGTATGACAATTAAAAGGCATGTAACATGCGTCTGGGGTTCCTCATCCCAGATTTAAAGGAAACTTTATGTGCAGTAACTTTAGGCAAAGTTATATTGTTATTCCTGACACATTACAGTGAAGTTGTGGGTGAACCACGATGATTGAGAGAAAATATCGTCTAGAGCTCACACAATAATGCAATGCTCCATGCTAAGTTACTCTTCAGCTGATATAACTTAAACTACACTTAGCTTTTACTAGTAACCATTACTAGTATGATTATTATTTATTTTTTTCATTTAGTTGTTTATTTCAAATTCTTAGTTTTTGTAGGTCCCCCTGTAATGGTTCTGTTGATTTCTCCCAACTTCACTGACTAATTATATCTACACCTGTTAATTATACACACACTCTGAGGAAGGCTGAAGGCCCAAATGCATCAGAGTGCAGTGTTTTAGTTATGCTTCTATTAATAGTGATGATGGACAAGAAGTGAATAAAGGCTTTTTAACTTTTTTGGACTGGAAGAAGTGCCTTGGATTTCTTTCTATTAATAGAGTTAGCTTATATTGAAGTTAGCTAGCCTAATTTCACAAGTGGTTTATTATTATTATTTTTTCGCTGATAAGGAGTAAACCATTGGTCGGGTTTTAATTGTTGCTCTAACATTTAAACCATGTGAGTTTAATGGCAAAGAAAGGCATCAATTACAACATTTAAACAAAACGTGATAATTAGTAATTAGCTCGTGACTTACCTGGACAGTGGTTTGAGCGCAATGAGAAGAATTCTCCCGCGGCCTGGAATGGATCCGGAGGCGGAGGATCATGGGTAATGCTGACAGAAATGCCAAATCATCTTCTTCTTCTTCTTATTCGTTTTTTTATTGGCGGCTCGCAATCACAAATTGAGCATTAAATGCCAAATCTAATCTTTTTCCACATTTTTATCAGAGAATAAGGCAGAAAATATATTTTATAATTTCTATGCTGTAATAAATGTGTGTGTCCCTAATTAACGCAGTCTCGTATATTTGTATATATAAAGGGTGCGATTTGTGAGAAACAAAAACGGGGGGGGGGGGTGCTTTTGAAAACATTTTATGAGATGTTTTTAATACGACGGAAACTGTATTTATGGTGATCACAGTTTAATAAAAAACATTGTACGTTAGGCCTGTTAATTGTAATGATTTCATTTCCAGGGTTATTCAAAGCGAGCAAAGAACACGGAGCTTTTAGAAACTCCGAATAGAGTGTCGCAAAATGATTCACTGTTTCGAAGCGCTTCAGTCGAAATGATTCACTGCTTCAAAGCGCTTCAGTCGAAATGATTCGCTGTTTCGAAGCGCTTCAGTCGGAATGATTCACTGTTTCGAAGCGCTTCAGTCGAAATGATTCACTGTTTCGAAGCGCTTCAGTCGAAATGATTCGCTGTTTCGAAGCGCTTCAGTCGGAATGATTCGCTGTTTCGAAGCGCTTCAGTCGAAATGATTCACTGCTTCGAAGCGCTTCAGTCGAAATGATTCGCTGTTTCGAAGCGCTCCAGTCGGAATGATTCGCTGTTTCGAAGCGCTTCAGTCGAAATGATTCGCTGTTTCGAAGCGCTTCAGTCGAAATGATTCGCTGTTTCGAAGCGCTTCAGTCGAAATGATTCGCTGCTTCGAAGCGCTTCAGTCGAAATGATTCGCTGTTTCGAAGCGCTTCAGTCGAATGATTCGCTGTTTCGAAGCGCTTCAGTCGAAATGATTCGCTGTTTCGAAGCGCTTCAGTCGGAATGATTCGCTGTTTCGAAGCGCTTCAGTCGAAATGATTCGCTGTTTCGAAGCGCTTCAGTCGAAATGATTCGCTGTTTCGAAGCGCTTCAGTCGAAATGATTCGCTGTTTCGAAGCGCTCGAAATGATTCGCTGTCGAAGCGCTCAGTCGAATGATTCGCTGTTTCGAAGCGCTTCAGTCGAAATGATTCGCTGTTTCGAAGCGCTTCAGTCGAAATGATTCGTTTCGAAGCGCTTCAGTCGAAATGATTCGTTTCGAAGCGCTTCAGTCGAAATGATTCGCTGTTTCGAAGCGCTTCAGTCGAAATGATTCGCTGTTTCGAAGCGCTTCAGTCGAAATGATTCGCTGTTTCGAAGCGCTTCAGTCGAAATGATTCGCTGTTTCGAAGCGCTTCAGTCGAAATGATTCGCTGTTTCGAAGCGCTTCAGTCGAAATGATTCGCTGTTTCGAAGAGTCGAAATGATTCGCTTCGAAGCGCTCGTCGAAATGATTCGCTGTTTCGAAGCGCTTCAGTCGAAATGATTCGCTGTTTCGAAGCGCTTCAGTCGAAATGATTCGCTGTTTCGAAGCGCTTCAGTCGAAATGATTCGTTTCGAAGCGCTTCGAAATCGAAGCGCTCCAGTCGAAATGATTCGCTGTTTCGAAGCGCTTCAGTCGAAATGATTCGCTGTTTCGAAGCGCTTCGAAATGATTCGCTGTTTCGAAGCGCTCCAGTCGAAATGATTCGCTGTTTCGAAGCGCTCAGTCGAAATGATTCGCTGTTTCGAAGCGCTCAGTCGAAATGATTCGCTGTTTCGAAGCGCTCAGTCGAAATGATTCGCTGTTTCGAAGCGCTTCAGTCGAAATGATTCACTGTTTCGAAGCGCTTCAGTCGAAATGATTCACTGTTTCGAAGCGCTTCAGTCGAAATGATTCACTGTTTCGAAGCGCTTCAGTCGAAATGATTCGCTGTTTCGAAGCGCTCCAGTCGAAATGATTCGCTGTTTCGAAGCGCTCCAGTCGAAATGATTCGCTGTTTCGAAGCGCTTCAGTCGAAATGATTCGCTGTTTCGAAGCGCTCCAGTCGAAATGATTCGCTGTTTCGAAGCGCTCCAGTCGAAATGATTCGCTGTTTCGAAGCGCTCCAGTCGAAATGATTCGCTGTTTCGAAGCGCTCCAGTCGAAATGATTCACTGTTTCGAAGCGCTCCAGTCGAAATGATTCACTGTTTCGAAGCGCTCCAGTCGAAATGATTCACTGTTTCGAAGCGCTCCAGTCGAAATGATTCACTGTTTCGAAGCGCTCCAGTCGAAATGATTCACTGTTTCGAAGCGCTCCAGTCGAAATGATTCACTGTTTCGAAGCGCTCCAGTCGAAATGATTCACTGTTTCGAAGCGCTCCAGTCGAAATGATTCACTGTTTCGAAGCGCTCCAGTCGAAATGATTCACTGTTTCGAAGCGCTTCAGTCGAAATGATTCACTGTTTCGAAGCGCTCCAGTCGAAATGATTCACTGTTTCGAAGCGCTCCAGTCGAAATGATTCACTGTTTCGAAGCGCTCCAGTCGAAATGATTCACTGTTTCGAAGCGCTCAGTCGAAATGATTCACTGCTTCGAAGCGCTCCAGTCGAAATGATTCACTGTTTCGAAGCGCTCCAGTCGAAATGATTCACTGTTTCGAAGCGCTCCAGTCGAAATGATTCACTGTTTCGAAGCGCTCCAGTCGAAATGATTCACTGTTTCGAAGCGCTCCAGTCGAAATGATTCACTGTAGTCGAAATGATTCACTGTTTCGAAGCGCTTCAGTCGAAATGATTCACTGTTTCGAAGCGCTCCAGTCGAAATGATTCACTGTTTCGAAGCGCTCCAGTCGAAATGATTCACTGTTTCGAAGCGCTCCAGTCGAAATGATTCACTGTTTCGAAGCGCTCTAGTCGGATCGCGTATCACGAATCATTTGATTCAGATCAGATATGTGTGTATATTTGACTGCAAGGAACCACTGACGATGGCTTATAATAGCGAATAGCTTACAGAATATAAAGCAATAAAATCAAGGATAAAATCTCCTGATTAAATGTTGAGTAATAGTGCTTGAATATTCAAAGAAAGAAAGAAAGAAAGAAAGAAAAGAATAACAAATCAGGAAAAAATACAGCGTCTGTGGTACCCAGTGGCAAAAAGAAAAACGTGGTGGAGGGCACGAAAGATATTTCCTATTGAAATATATTAGATGGAAAGTCGTGCTGAGTGACACGAAAAAAGAGGGAAATTCGTGTCCATGAACACGAATCAATAGATTAAATTTCGTGACTATATCAGGTAGGCTACCCCCGACCTGAGTATCCTGACAAGACGAATAAAAAATAAGGAATACAATTTTTGTACATATTTATTTTCTCTGTGACACTTTTTTTCCTATTGTGTTGGCAGCAAAACATTTTGCTGTCAATAAAAGACTCTTGACAAGACGAATAAAATAGCAAATACAATTTTGTGCAGACTACACTTTTATTTGTTAGCCTATCTCTCTTTCTTTCAGTAGAGGGAATTTAAATGTGTGATTCTGGAAACGAGATCTAAATTTAGCGGGAACGGTCGGGTCGGGAAGAAAATTATTCAAAGCGGACAGCGGGTGAACAAAGAGTGAATATACAGCGGGAGCGGGCGGGGGCGGGATAAAACCTCGCGGGAGCGGGACTTAAAAAACAGTCCCGCGCAGACCTCTACTTCCATGTTGTGATTTATTCCAATATTTTTCTTCACAGATCTGGTGAAGGCCTGCACTTTGAATAACTGCATAGTAGAAGATTGAGTTCATAACAGAAGTTCAGGCCACATGAGCTTTACCTGATATGTTTCACCCAACTAAGAATCTACATCTCTGAATCACTCTATTTCTCCTGATAAGTTACCAGAATGAGGGAAACATGATGTTCATATTATGCTGCAGTGTCGGTACAAATTTATTTCTTGTGACGATCAAACTGTTCACACTCAGAACAGTGATGGATGTGATCAGATTTCTTTATTACAACAGGGGTTGAAATAAAAAAAAATCCCCCTCAAAACCATGTCTGTGAGTGTTTCATGATTATAGTTGGAGTATTGAAATCACTATAGAGATAAAAACTTGGTTGCAGGTCTGCACCCCCTTCTGGTGGAGCTGTGCAATTCATATCATGACAAACTACTAGCATGTGTAAAACTGTGGAATGCCAATCCTGCCATAATTATAAATAAATAAAGAAATGTACAAAGAAATTTCTTGTATTTATTTACGTATTTATTTCCACATTTATTTATTTCCACATTTATTTATTTTCACATTTATTTATTTCTACATTTATTTATTTCTACATTTCTTTGTCCGTAGGGTAATGAGGAGGGCGTGTTTTGCCTTAGAAATAGCAATCGAGTTATCGTTAAGTAAAAGGGTATATAAAATTAAATTAATTAATTAATATAAAAAATAAATAAATAAATTTAATAAAAAAAAAAAAAAAAAAGGCTGTGAATGATGATAGTATAGCCATGCATATGTACTGTCATGTGTTATCTGTGCTACTGACAGGCCAAAAAAAAAAGAAAAAAAAAAAAAAAAAAAAAAGAAATAGCAATCGAGCCAGAATAGGCGAGGGGTTAGCTTTGAGGCCACAGCGACACCTTGTGGTGTCCAAAAGAAATACAAGAAGTGTAGCCTACATGACGTGCCTGTTGATAGTGTGTGATGAATGACTTAGATGAGCAATATGGCCAAAATCTTATATCACAGGTCAGTGGCGTAACTACTGACAGTGCAGCCGCACGAAGTGACTATGTTAATATAAATATAAATATTAATAATACAATGTAATTAGTGCTGAGATTCTTCACAACAGTGAATAAATACATAAATTTGCATGTAACACTTGTGTGATTTGATAGTCTAGCAGTAGAACTTTTACCAAGCGTTTCTGAGGTTCTGGGTTCTAATCCACCCTCATATAGATTTTTTTTTCTCATTAAAACCAAAAGTGTTCATCAGTGATTGTGTATCAAGAGCTGGGACACGTTTGTGTGCATTTTGCAGAGGTGGGTAGTAACGAGTTACATTTACTTCGTTTTTTGGGTAACTAATACTTTTAGAGTATATTTTAAAATGGGTACTTTTACGCTTACTCAAGTATATTTTTAGAGAAAAAACGGTACTTTTACGTCGTTACTGTGGGCGACTCTCCTCTCGTTACTTTATTTTAATGAAATACAAGTTATAAATGCTTCAGTTTATTCCAAACGCGCCGTCTACTTTTCTCTGGGCAATGAACGATGCCCATTCGCGAATGATTCATTCTTTTGAGTCGATTCTGTTGAAAGGCTTTAGCAAACCAGTTGGCAAACCATTGAATCGGTTCGCGAATCAGTTTGAATGATTCGTTCAGTTCCCTGCCGCACGCGCTGACTGAAGCGGTTCACTCAGATAACATCAAGAGCGATGAAGACGTGGCTTTGGATCTACAGTCAATTGAAAGCAAATCTGCAAAGGCTTGTTTGCTAGAGCTATATGAAGATCTTTTATTAGATGAACACCGCGTGTGCTGTCTACTGTTCCACAGGTATAGGCCACGATACCACTATGACATTACCAGTTTGTTTTACATGTACCTTATACATTAAATACAATGTATAATTTATACATTAAATAAGCTGTCACAGAGTATGAAATGAACACCCGCGTTAGCTCTGTGCACTGGCGCGCGACCTGTTCTAGACACAATTAATATTCATATTTTTACAATATTTACGCTTGCAAAAATATAGGCTACATTTGTTTACATTTTGCAGAACAGAAGATCCGTCAATGTGCATTTGTTTCGTTATGTTTCAGATGTCGGTAGCAGTCATGTGATGAGTTTTCAGAGGTTTCAGTGTCAGAGGTTATAGAATAATACATAATTAATTTACTTTAAAATATAATTTAATTCAGTGATGCAAATCAGAATTTTCATCAGCTGTTACTCCAGTTTTCGGAGTCATATGCTCCTTTAGAAATCATTCTAATATATTGATTTATTACCAGTGTTGGAAACAGTTTTGCTGCTTAATATTTTTTGGAACTTGTGACATTTTGTTCAGGATTCTTTGATGAATAGAAAGCTAAAAAGAGCAGCATTGATAATAAATGAACATACTGGAATGATTTCTGAAGGATTGTGTGACACTGAAGACTGGCGAAAAAGGCTGATGAAAATTCTGATTTGCATCAATGAAATAAATTACATTAAAAAATAATAAAAAAATCTTTTGAACGGCAGTGTGTGTGTGTGTGTGTGTGTATATATATATATATATATATATATATGGGCGGCGCTAGGGAGGGGCTAGCAGGTGCTCCAGCACCCCCAAGAAAAACCAAAGCACCCCCATAGCACCCCCATAAAAAATGAAATAAAATAAAAACATTTGACTCATTAAACACATGCATAAATACTGCAATGCAATAACGTGATTTGCAGTCGCACGTAATGTCAGCATTTTATTTAAAAAATGGATCGGTTCCTTGTGCCAAGTACTATTGGCCTGCCCCGACTAAAGATTTTTCTAGTCAACTATTCGCACGTTTATATTAAATTGATAGTATAATAACCATTTAGGTTATTATTTATGCCTATTATTTAGGCATTTAGGCGTATTATTCCGCGCTCAAACGCACGCATAACGCTTGCCGCAAAGCACCTAAAGTAATGATTATGAATGCATCGGGATACGGACTACATAATCAGAGAAGATTTTTTTTTTTTTTATTATAATTGGTTTTCAAGCTTTCTACAGATTTATTTCTTATGTCTGTGAGCTGGTTCATTGTTGTGACATGCTCCATTCACGGAGACTGCATGATACGACAGAAAGCACATCCAAAAATGACGGGAGTATAAGCTCTTTCCGCAGGAAAAAATGCGCGCCCCCATGCAGTAGGCTAAGAGCGATAATACTCCCACATTCATCATAAACATTTGAAATGCGCCTATATAGTGATTTTATTATTCTTATAAAAATAATAATAATAACAACCTGTTTTGGTCATATTTACTATTAATTGCCCAGCTCCCCCCGTCATTGATCTAGCACCCCCTCAGCACCTGCGTTCAACATTCTCTGGCGCCGCCCCTGCGTCTCACGCACAGCCGCGTCCGTGCAGCTTTCAAAGTATACTCAACCGCGGATGAGTGCGGACGGACGAGCTCGACACATGCGCAGTACCACCTACTTAGCGCTGTCTCAACATTCACCTCGCGCATGGGCTGTTGTAATAATCAAAAAATTGCCTGCATGCGGACGGCGTGCGCTGCTGTCCGCGAGCCCTCCTGATCACGAAAATTATGTAATGCGGAAGTGGACGGCCGAAGTATACTTTGGCCTTTAGCCGCAAGACCTAGCTGGAAGATGTGGACTCGCGCTAGTGCTTCGAAATAAACTTTCTAGTTCAACCCGGCAAAGTTTGAATCCCGTTTGACATGTGCGCTTCCCAGCAACACGTCCCAGAATGATTAGATGGTTTTGGTCAGTAGGCGGAGAGAAGACGGTCTTTAGCAGCTGTGTTCTGACGATTTGTGCTACCCGCTCAGATTGTGCTGCCTCCCATTATAAAGATAGGTAGCACAAATCGATAGCGAAAAATGCTTCCTATCAGATTGTGCTACCAGCATCTTATTCATGTGGTTTGAGGCTTTTTTTAATGTCCATACCTACCCCTACCCTAAACCTACCCGTCCACACCTACCCTTACCCTAAAATCAATGCAAATATATTATTGGTAGCACAATCTGATAGGTAGCATGTTTCGTCGATACAAGCTGTTCGAACCGAACGCATTCTTCCACATGCGCATCTACACCACAACAGCAATCCGATCGAATGCGTTTTCGACCACCTCTGGATGTGGTCGAAAGTGGACAAGCTCAAGACGTTTTACACCTGTACTTAGCGTTGTCCACTTGTGATTGGATCGACGAAAACGCATGTTAAAGGGATAGTTCACTTTGAAATTTAAATTTGGTATCTATCAGCTTACCCCAAGGGCATCTAAGATGTAGGTGTCTTTTTTTCTTCAGTAGATCCAATTTTGATGTTTTTAGGTCAAACCGTTCTAGTCTGTCAGTCATATAATGGCAGGTATAGGTCACTGTCTCTATAAGAGGGAAAAAGAACATGCACAGAGAAATCCAAATTAAACAATTCCCCATCGTAACTACACATTGATGGCCTAAGACACGAAACGAGCGGTTTGTGTGAGAAAACGAACAGTATTTATATAGTTTTTTACCTCTTGTACACAACCATGTCCAAGTGATCTGAGTGCGCACACGCATCCGGTGTGTGACGTGTGTGTGCGCGCGCTCTGGCTCACGCTGCATTCACTACATCTTGGACTGCCCATGGATAAGTTCTGATTGTGTAGTACCTCTGTGCATGTTCTTTTTCCCTCTTATAGAGACAGTGACCTATACCTGCCATTATATGACTGACAGACTAGAACGGTTTGACCTAAAAACATCAAAATTGGATCTACTGAAGAAAAAAAAGACACCTACATCTTGGATGCCCTTGGGGTAAGCTGATAGATACCAAATTTTAATTTCAAAGTGAACTATCCCTTTAATACCAGGTGTAAACAGGGCCTCTCTTTCTTGCTCACCGCAGAATGTTCAGGACCCCGAAACTTTTTCTAGCTGCCCCACTTGCGCCTGATAGTGCTATGTGCTACTGTTAAAGGTGCTGTATGTAGGATTTTGACTCTACTAAAGCATAAAAATACCATAATATGTTTGCAGATCTTTAAGAAACATGCTAAGTTAACATACTTGTTTATCTGAAAAACAATGCTACAGTCAGTTATTCTCCTTTGAAAATGTGCGTTCCGGCCAGGAATGTCTGTGTTTGTTATGGTTTGTGAAACCCGCCCACTGCCAGTTTACCCAATTGTATTTCGGCACGCCGGGTTGCCAGTTGGCAGAAAACACAGCGTATTTCATGTCATTCATCGTCATGTGCGCTAGTTCCTGTTGGTGTCCTTAATCTGGCAACCTGTGTGTCAAGTCTGAGGAGGAGGGGCTCCTCAATCCTACATACGGCACCTTTAAAATAACAGTAAATAAAACAAAACCTGACATGCATCTCTACATTTTTAAGGGGTGGGGGTACACAAATTATAATCAGGATTTCTATGTTTGCCACAGAGGAGTAAGTGGAGTAAGTGTTTGTCAAAAGTATTTTAATGAAAGAGAAACAATGAAGAAGGAACTTAGAAAAGGTGGGAGTGGAAGGAATAAAGCTAAAAAAAAGTATAATCACTTATGGATTAGAGAGCTTATTTCTTTATCTCAAAAGTACAGCACTGATAAAGAGAATGTAGGGATTTTTTATGAAATGGTGGCGATAATGCACCTTAACGCTGGTGCTACCCACCATAAAACAGAAGAAGGAAACATCACTATTATGACGTACATTTGTGTTAGGGACTGTTGACCGTGGAGTTAATTTGAAAAGCATATTTAACAATCGAGTAGGAGGCAACTATAGTGAATTTATACAGATTTATACAGACGGTGCTAAAAAAACAGAGACAGAAGAAACAGGGTTTGGGGTGGCAATTCCAGGGAAAGAAGTAGAAATTAGTAAAAGAACGTCTAATAAATTAGGGGTATATACAGTAGAGATGATGGCAATTTTAACGGCATTGCAATGGGTGGAAAAGGTAGGGCAGGGAAAGGTTTTGATATGCTCTGATTCTTTATCAGCCTTGGTAAGTTTAAGGTAATTTCATTCAAAAGCTCGGCAAGATATCTTGTATGAAGTGCTTCAATTAAACACAAGAATAAGTTGTAAGGGATGTCAGGTTAAATTTATGTGGGTCCCAGCACATGTTGGCATTACTGGTAATGAGTTGGCGGATAGGCTGGCTAAAAGGGCGCTAACAAAAGAGAACGTAGAAGTGCAGGTAAATGTAAGTAAAGCAGAGGTAAAATGCATAATTTGGGAGAAAATCAATAAAAGGTGGCAAGAGAGGTGGGATAGAGAGGAGAAAGGGAGGCACTTATACCAAATACAGAGAAATGTTAAAGAGGATAGGGTAGGAATTGGGAATAGGAGAGAAGAGGCAGAGATGACGAGGTTAAGGTTGGGACACAGTTCCCTGAACAAAACACTAAAGATGATAGGGAAGCACCAGACAGGGTTGTGTGAGGGATGCCGAGAAGAGGAGACAGTGGAGCACATAATCATGACTTGTAAGAGATATGAAATACAGAGGCAGGTAATGAAGTATAAGCTGAGGGAGATTGGGGTGCAGGGGTTCACATTAAAAGGGTTACTAAGCACTGTAAATAGGACACAGAACAGAATATTGATTTCATATTTAAGGGAGGCAGGAGTTTTCAATAGGATTTAATGGATAATTAAAGTGTGATGTGTGTGTATGTATGTGTGTGTGTGTGTGTTTATGTGAGGGGATTAAGTGAGTGTCATGTAAGTGTAGGTAAGGGAATAGACTGTTTTATTATAACCTATTATCTGATCCACACTCCGGAGCAGAGGGGGCGGTAATGCACCAAAAAGCTGGATGCCAACCGCCGTAAAACTGGAAAGAAGAAGAAGAAGACGACCGTGGGGTTGTTACAATGGAGAAATGGTGAGTGATTTCTTTAATTGCTATTCTCATATGCTGATATGATATTATAATGCCAATATGCACTGTGGCCTGGCCCCGTGTTAGCCAGGAACATGTGAACCAGCCATCTTGCCAGCTGAGATGGAGAATTAGTTAAGCCAGGAACACACTACACAACACAACTGTAAGGGTGATTATGAATGTAATTTGATACTTAAAACTGATCACACCCAAATGCGTCAGAGCCAGTTATGTTCAGTCGGTGTTTACAGTCAGCATTTAAAATCATAAGTGTGTTCAATTCAGTCTTAAGCCCTATTCGGACGGTAATTGTTTCTCAGGGGGACGTAAGTGATTTTCACCATATACAGGGGGTAGTTGGTGATTTAATTGCCGTCCGAATCCAGGATGTCGGTGTTTTTCTCTCACCACCTCCGTGAAAATCCCCGGCTGAATTACCTACTGTTTTTTGACAAACACCGAGGTCGTGTGGTAATTTAATTGCCGTCCGAATCCACATCCCTGAGTTTACGAGAAGAAATCGATTCAAAATTCAGTGTTTAATCCCTTTTTGAGCACTCCCGATCACCGTAACGTTGTACTTCGGTGTAATTTACATATTATTTCTGAAATGCTGGAAAGTATTTAAAAGAACAATACTTCATGACTGCTCAACCACAGCGACTGGGAGCAGAAAAAGAAGAAAAGCACAAACTTTCAAATGGGTCTTTATTATGGCAGCAGCAGGTATGCAATACAATTTTAAAATGTGTATTATAAACAGATATATATCACGTATAATTATATACAACTATAGCGCGTCTATTTTCCTATTTTTAAACAGGAGATTTAAATTATCAAATAATAAATATTATAAAATATGCTTGGAATAATAAGAATACATTTTACATGCGTATATTTAAATACATTTTACACAATAAGAATACATTTGTAAATAAAATTAATTTTATTTACAGCCGACAATCATGTGATTGGCCACGTGAGCAGCGCGTTCCCGGGTGCGCAGGATCACAGAACTCGCTCCTCCACTGTGAATAAATCGCCATCCGAATCCATGAGTTTTATCACTGAGGTGATATGTAAATTTATTTTTACAGACGTCCGAATCGGGCTTTAGAATGTCTCAAGTCGTTAAATGTGTCCCTGGCTTTAGGTTGCATATCAGTATTTATGATTTGTTATACTTCCTATATAAGATCAGTACTAGACTACATTACTAACTCGGGATCATATTTCAGTTACTATACAAGCATGTTTTGTGGAAGCATAGATGCATGATTTGTTCCATATTTTGTTTAACTAATAGTTATTTTCACCTGTTAGGTTGTTAGCAACTGATTGCGATGACATATTGTTCTCTGTGTTTCAGGATGCGTCAAGTCTTTCCAAGGGGACAAAGAAATTAAGAATAAAAAAGGAGTCACCAAAACAACACCAGAAGCAGAATGTATCTGTCAAATTGAAATGTTTGTGTCAAATGCCAACACCAAACTTAAAATAAATCAAAATAAACAAGGAAACTGAATTGTAGAAATACTTTGAAGGAAATAGAAGAAATTCTACATGTTTGTGATATTACTGACCAACATTAGAGAACTTTTAGATCACAGTTAACTCACACTAAACTAACAGAATGAGTTTAACACAATGATATGACAGTGGTCTCACATGTTGAGCTTACAATATGAACACACAGTGAGTGTGCTGTGACCTCATACTGCGACCACAGTATGAGTGCACAGTTAGTGCGCAGTGACCTCACATTGAGCACAGTATGAGTGCACAGTTAGTGCGCAGTGACCTCACATTGAGCACAGTATGACTGCACAGTGACCACAGTATGAGCACACAGTGATCACGGTATGAGCGCACATTGAGCACAGTATGAGCCCACAGTGACCACGGTATGAGCGCACAGTGATCACGGTATGAGCGCACAGTTAGTGTGCTGTGGCCTCATATTTTGACCACAGTATGAGCGCACTGTGAGTGTGCAGTGAGATTACTCCATTACACACAAGCACTTTTAGTTTAACAATTAATATAAAGCATTTGTTTTAAATGAATATTAATATATACAGATCATATGTAATATAAATAAGTGGTAGAATCAATAGATAACACTTTAAAAATGGCTACATGTGACCTTACATGTTTGAGTCTCTATATCACTATATATTATCAACTATATAAACAAACTTCACAAGTTTCACTTGTGACTGCACTGATAGAGCAAGATCATTTCCTTTATTTGTCCTCTTTCATGGACAATACTTCAGTGGAAATGCGTTTAAATTCATCATATTCTTTAATCTCTTAACCTTTAACAAAATAGTTTTGAATCTCGCTGGCTCTCTCGCGAGAAGTGAGTCACACTTGTTCTGTGTTGTGATTGGCTGTTCGCTGCTGATGTCACACATTCATGTGCACGCGCTCCATTAACTCAGGATCAAGCCTGAGTTGACAGAGAAAGTTGATGATCAGCTTCATGGTACCAACAAAGCCAGATTGGAGTGGTTTGGTTTTGTCAACTCAAAACTTATCCTATAACTCTGAATTTGTTAATCTACCATCATGGTACAGGCCCCTGCTTTCGCTGCCTGCTGGCTTCTTGCTTTGTGTGTGTGTTTATGTATTTGTCTGATGTTTGTCTGATTGTTGGTCTGTTGTGTTTCTATTGTACATCTTAGCTTAATAGTACTTTTTACTAAATGTATTGTAATAGTTATATTCTTATGTAAATAAGTAATTTTACTCTCTTTTAGGGTGACTTTTACCATCTGTCTAGGGACTGCAGGTGAAAAATAGCCTTCTGGATAACTCTGGCATATTGACAGAAATGTTTATTAATATGCATCATCCCTGTAATAAATAAATAAAATAAATCACATCTGACGAGGACAGGAAACAAACCAAATATGGACACAAGAGGCGGGAACACATGACAGACATGACTCCCCCCCTCCCGAAAGGCTCGTCCCGGGGGGGGGGACGAGCCTTTCGGGAGGGGGGAGTCATGTCAGTCTTCTGTCCGACAGACACGGACAGGAACACAGGACGGGGACCTCCAGAGCAGAACAGACAGACAGGGACCATGGCGGAGCTGGGAGCTCAGGAGGTCATGGCAGGTAGTCTTCGGGGCCTTGGCCTCGGTCCCCTCAGCCCGGCCCCCACAGCCGGAACTCTTTCCCTTTCCCCTCACAGGGTCCCTCAGCAACCGCTTCCACCTCTGCGACAGGGAGGCAGGCAGCTGGAATGGCCTCCGCGGCCACAACAAGAGGAGCCGCCTGCCCCAGACAAGTCTCCGCGGACAAGACAAGGTTTTTTATAAATGTTCCTGTGGGCACAACAAGACACAAACACGGCTCTGCTGGCCGTGACGTGTGGACTGGATCCAAGGGGCTAGGGTTAGCGGCGGCCGGCGGGCATGAGTCAGTGGCGATCCGGCGGGCTTGAGTCAGCGGCGGGCCGATGGCGTGATCTCCCGTGAACAGCGGGCCTGGGGAGCGGCAACCCGGGAATTAGAGAACCAGCCGGCGGGCTTGGGATAGCCACAGCCAGTGGTAGATATCTCCCGCGATCGGTGGGCAAGAGGGCTCGCGGCCAGCGGACTCGCTTGCCGCGAGAGACAAAACACTGGAACAAATAAAAACTAGAAAAAACGACCAAAACAAAATGAGGTGAAGGGGCGCCACTTACGGTTAGGTCTGGTCTTCTGTCACGGTGCACACACACGAGGAGGAAACACGAACACGCTGAGGAGGACGTAAACTCAAATAATAGTCTTTAATATATCCAGACAAGGCAGGGCTGACACACACAGAGAGTAACGAGTAGACCAGACCAACTCTAACTCAAAAGACAGGAACTAAATACACAGGGTAATTAACACATAATCACATAAACACAGCTGGACAAGAATTAACTGATAATCACATCTGACAAGGACAGGAAACAAACCAAATATGGACACAAGAGGCGGGAACACATGACACACACAACAGAGGACTGACAAATAATGTAAATTGACTAGAACCTGAAGAATATTTCACCACATGGTAAGAAGCAAAACAACATACGTTTGTTTGCCGCTGGATGTATTTCTGTGAAATTTTCAGCTAGTTATTAGGCTAATAGTTCACATTTCAGACATTTGTTGTACTTCATGTTGTTTCTAATTTCTATGTATATTTGGATATATTTCATGATGCTTATTGACAAAAACAAATAAATACAATGTGTGCTCTATTTATGCTCATTAATTTAATTTTATTGTATTAATTGTAACATTTCATGGTGCATTTCATCGTTTCATCATATTTTGTTTGCTTGATTCCTCCTTATTTTTATAGCTAGGCCTACACCTCAGCGATGAAGGCCTAATGAGTGCCGGGGGGGGGTGTCTGCTCCTCTCTCATTCAGTCATTGCTTGGTTTAAAACTTTCCCTCCAGACACTTGATTGGACCGACATCTGTGATTATTTATCAAAAATCATTGGCAACGTCAGTGAACCCCTTTGTGTTATTACTGAATGATGACTCTATGTTGATGCTTTCTGATTGAACAAAGAATGTTTGGCTTGCCAGTTTACATCTGCTAAAATATGCTATGGCAAAACTGGCTCCCTTTACACACACTGAATATATAGAAGTGGCAGATACAGCTTTGAGACCTTATAATACTGGAGTTATCCACGGCATATACAGGTGCATCTCAATAAATTAGAATGTCGTGAAAAAGTTTTTTTTGTTTTAATTTTGATGATTACAGCTCATTAAAATCAAAAATCAGTATCTCAAAATATTAGAATATTTACATTTGAGTTTCAATAAATGACCATCCATACAGTATAAATTCTGGGTATCACTTGTTCTTTGAAACCACAATAATGGGGAAGACTGCTGACTTGGCAATGATCCAGAAGACAAATATTGACACCCTCCACAAAGAGGGTAAGTCACAGAGGGTCATTACTGAAAGGTGTGGCTGTTTACAGAGTGCTGTATCAAAGCATATTAAATGCAAAGTTGACTGGAAGGAAGAATTTGGGTAGGAAAAGGTGCACAAGCAACAGGGATGACCGCAAGCTTGAGAATACAGTCAAGCAAAGCTGATTCAAACACTTGTGAGAGCTTCACAAGGAGTGGACTGAAGCTGGAGTCAGTGCATCAAGAGTCACCACGCTCAGACAACTTCAGGAAAAGGGCTACCAAGCCACTTCTGAACCAGAGACAACGTCAGAAGCATCTTACCTGGGCTGTGGAGAAAAAGAACTGGACTGTTGCTCAGTGGTCCAAAGTCCTCTTTTCAGATGAAAGTAAATTTTGCATTTAATTTGGAAATCAAGGTCCCAGAGTCTGGAGGAAGAGTGGAGAGGCACAGAATCCATGTTGCTTGAAGTCCAGTGTGAAGTTTCCACAGTCAGTGATGATTTGGGCTGCCATGTCATCTGCTGGTGTTGGTCTACTGTGTTTTCTGAAGTCCACAGTCAACGCAGCCATCTACCAGGAAATTTTAGAGCACTTCATGCTTCCTTCTGCTGACAAGCTTTATGGAGATGCTGATTTCATTTTCCAGCAGGACTTGGGCACCTGCCCACACTGCCAAAGGTACCAAAAGCTGGTTCAATGACCATGGTGTTACTGTGCTTGATTGGCCAGCAAACTCGCCTGACCTGAACCCCATAGAGAATCTATGGGGTATTGTCAAGAGGAAGATGAGAGACACCAGACCCAACAATGCAGATGACCTGAAGGCCACTGTCAAAGAAACCTGGGCTTCCATACCACCTCAGCAGTGCCACAAACTGATCACCTCCATGCCACGCCGAATTGAGGCAGTAATTAAAGCAAAAGGAGCCCCTACCATGTATTGAGTACATATACAGTAAATTAACATACTTTCTAGAAGGCCAACAATTCACTAAAAATGTTTTTTTATTGGTCTTATGAAGTATTCTAATTTCTTGAAGTGCACAGTCTGTGTGCATTGAATTTATTTAATACACGAGTTTCACAATTTGAGTTGAATTACTGAAATAAATGAACTTTTCCAATTTATTGAGATGCACCTGTATATATTCTGTATTCCATGTCAATCTTTATATTTTACTTAAATTAATAATGGCATATTGAATTCCACATTTCGTATATCTAGCCTAGTATTTTGTCAAATAAAAAAAAAATATATAGATAGACTGACAGACAGAGAGATTCATTTATTTATTAATTAAAAACTCAGTGCCGTATTGATTTCTATGCTCGTTCGTTTTATATCTATCTATTATTTCTTACAACATTCCGTGGTTTAATTTTATAAATAGGCCTACGTGTGTATTGAACTGATTTTTCGTATGCGAATTCATAAATTAACGTTCATAATCTGAAGTCTGTGTAAGTGGAGGAGACTTTTATTATTGCTCCTTATTTCTACCCTTGGCGAATGACCCCGCAGCGCTCGATTAACCCGGAAGTACCCACGCGGCTCACTGAGCACTCCGTCCGGTCCTGCGGGCTCAAGGGGAGAAACGCCGAAGCACCATGGCTCTGTTCTAATCGCGTTTATTAAGAGAAGTGTGATCAATTTACCGGCAATCCGTCACCATCCGCGCCTTAAACATGGACCTCCAGTCAAGAGGCTTGTCCTGGGGGCATCAACTTTGTCAGTAGTAACATCTGGAAACTGTATTTATTATTTTTCCCCCCATACTGTCACTTTTTCTCGTCTTTGCACGCTACATGGGATTTAAACCTAAAGTGTCAGCAGCTAGCCAACACTTCTCACTTGATTAACCCAAATATCCCTGTGGAAACCAAGACGCCCTCTGTTAGTAACAAAAAACAAACTTTCAAGAAACACGTTGACGAAGTCTTGCCATTTATCTGCGGCGCCGGGTGAGTAATCCTGCCTATGCTAACTGTGATAGCCGCGTTTAAACCGATAATCGTAGGGGCCAAGCGGGCCTAGATTGATCCTCACGACGGGTTTAATGTTGATGTGTGCTCACGTATCAAACATTTTCTTCGTGAAAGGCTTTTCTTTTAACTTTTCACTGATTATTTTCCCAATTTCCCTCCCTGATTAACCCGGTTAACGTTGTGTTTCTGGGGCTTTGTTTCCCAGCACTTCGCTTTTTTTTCAGTTTCACACATTCATATTGCTCGTATTTCTGGGAATCGGTCCTCTGAAATTTGGGGAACATACAAACTCGGCACAGTTTTGTCCCGTTGAGGTTTACTAGGCCTATCGACTGTGGATGGCTTGTTCTCTGGGATTTGAGGAGCATTTGTGACCGTTAAATGTCTCATGTGACGTGTAGAAGCAATGTCTGCACGCGGACGCTAGAATAAGTTTGACCGAGTTTTTTTTTTCCTCAACAAACTCGACTTTACCGATGTGTTACATATAATACTGTAAACGAACCGGAGCGTCGATCTCACTGACCGTCGGCTTTCACCATGTCATTGATTTAGAGGGGGTTAGCTAATAAGCTAGTGCGGTGAAATCGACACTTCCCTTCACATTTGCTTTGGGCCCGGCTTGATTTTATAGTTTTCTCAGATGGCTGTCGAGGTGGGTTTTCGTCATATGGCGTGTTGAGGTCGTTAAATCTTGGTTTGGGAATAAAACTTTGATGTTATTGTATGGAAAGTGGAGTGTATCTGAACGTGTCAGCGCCATATGGAGGCTAGCTCTGTTAGCCACACCGGCAGTGCATCATGGCTGCGCTGTGACACGTCTGTAGGAGCAGCTCGCTGCTTTCCTTACGCCTCTGGGAACCCACCGTGCACAAAACTCAACATTTGGAAAATGTTACCCTAGTGGTTTCTTTTTTTCAGCTGAACCTGTGTTTTTTGCAATGAGTTTAAAACTATTTGGATTATGAAGTTTCAGTATATGAAGGATATCATAATTGAATTAGCCTGTTTGGTTCATTTATTTCCTCGTGGCTCTGTCATATGAACCACCATAGTGAGTTTAGTTGCTTAAAGGTGTAGTTAAACCCCAAAATTGACTTTTTTTATTGTGTATTCACCCACTTTCTTCTGCGGAAAACAACATGTAATGCAGTTTGACAGTTTCTGTTACCGTTCACTTTCATTGTGTGGAAAAAAGTGCAGTGGAAGGTGAAAGTGTAACATCTACTTTTGAGTTATGCAAAAGAAAGTAATTTTTGATGGGAGCAAAGTGAGGGTGAGTAAATGACAGTTTTCATTTTTGAATGTGAAATATGGCTCTGTGACGATCATTAAAGTTAATGGTTGTTGCAGAGAGCATTAGATATATATTTATTTATTTATTTATTTATTAGGGCTGTCAGTCGATTAAAAAATGTAATCGTGATTAATCACACGTTTATTTGTTCTAAATGTACCTTAAATTAATACTTTGCAAATTTTTAATACTCTAATCAACATGGGCATGGACAAATATGGATGCTTTATGCAAATGTATGTTTATTATTATTGAAACCATAGTCAACATATAGCATGAAGAGTAGACATGTTTCAAAGGTCATAGATGTTTTTCAAAGAACTTGTTCATGTCTGTTAGACACATGAAAAAATAAATACCAGGTTCCCATTACTTTCTTTGCACTGAGCAATTTACACAAGCCTGTTTACATTTTTGAAAACTGATGAAATCAAATACACATAAGATAAAGACAATAGCTGTGCTGTGATTTCGGCTATACTTGCATGTAAAATTAGAGAAGCAACATAATATCTGTTTAACTGAATTAAAGCCCTGCTCCTCTCCGCCGCGCGCTGAAGAGAAACTGAGCAGACGCAGAGAGAGAGAGGTGTGTGTGCGCGTGCTGGGAGAGCAAGACCTCACGCTTGCTGGGGGTCTTGCCGGGGATTCTCAGAAACTAGGTCTGGGTGCTTTTTTGAAGGGGAAAAATGTCTCTAAAGGGGTCTGCAATGTTGCTAAGTTGGCAACACTGTGCATCTCCATTTCTCCAACTATGGGTTGGGCCACGGGTCAAACAGAAAATACACGTTGCGTTAATCGCGCGTTAAAAAAATGAGTGCCGTTAAAACTAATTTGCGTTAACTTTGACAGCACTAATATATATATATATATTTTTTTTTTTTTTTTTTTTTACACTATGATCTTAGTTTAATATTTAAATTCTGAGAAAATTATTGTTTGATGCTAATTATTAGACATCATTTTTTTTAATGGAAATACATTATAGAAAATGCAGTTACATGATGCATGATATGACAATGTTATAGATGTATTACAAAAAAACATTACCTTGTTATAAGTGATAGTCTCAGCGATAGTCAAGCGCGTCTAGTCAGTAAAGCCGGTTCTGTGATTAGCGCTAAATCTCCATCACCTGCTTTCAAATGGAGCGGCATTTAATACACAGAGCCGTAGTTCACTGACAAGCTACACAATTCGTGCTCAGAATCGCAGATGAATCGCCTGCGATATTGAACGTGATATTGCGTAGCTTGTCAGTGAACTACGGCTCTGTGTATTAAATGCCGCTCCATCATAAAATAAATGATTAATTATATATAAAAAAAAAAATGGATGTCACGGATGGCTGGGCATCAGGCTATATTGAACCAAGCGGCAACCTCCCACTCCCTCTCATGAAACCAACACGGAAGTGATTAAAACTGCAATTCATCGACTGGCCGCTAGAGGCTGGCTCCAAAAGGGAGTCAGTCCCATAGACCTCCCATGTTAAAATGGCCAACTTTACAGCAGAATTTTTTTTTTTACAGCCTGGTACAAAAAGTGGTTTTGGTCTATGTAGCTAATTTTGCCCTTCTTGACAACTGAGGGGGGTGAATTTTTGTTATAACTCATCCGTTTAAATTATATTAAGCCTTACAGTTCTGCATAATTAAGGGCGTGGCCACTTGAGTGACAGGAGGATTGCCGCTCTGCTCCAGAGAGTGAAACTCCAGCCTGAACGCCAGCAGGGATAATGCTCCGAATGATTGTGAATTAAACCTCTCCGATGACGTTCATTGCAATGGATTTTATCAACTTACAAGAAAAGGAAGGAAACGGATTTAATTGCAAACAGTTATTGATTTTATGTGTGATACGCTGTCACGGCATTTGAGTCCTCGCGTACAGTGCAGCCTAGTGTTGTCACGGTACCAAAATTTCAGTATTCGGTACCAATACCAGTGAAAATCCACGGTTCTCGGTACCAATTTCGGTACCAAAGCAAAACATAAAAATATGCTAATTAAAAAACACATTTTTATTAATAAAGTTAAACAAAAATAAACTGCACAAAAACCAATGCCATTCTTTATTCTTATATAAAATTATTTCAAGTTTTTCCACAATTAATAAAAGTATGAAAAAAGTAAACAAGTTCCACCCAAAAGTTTTTGTCATATTTCTGCTGCCGCTGAAAAACAACTGTAAACTGTCTGTTTTAGGGTTTGCTGGTGCTTCATGATCTTCCTGCAGCTGTAAAAGGAAAATATAATATAAGTAAAGCAGTGGGCTGAGTCTGACCAAATACAACATTAGATCATTGACTCCAGCTAAAATATAACATTTCAGTAAATAACAAACCTCAGCTTTTATAATACATTTAGATACGATTACATATATTTTAAGACAAGTGCATATCAAATAGAAGGAAACTGTAGTATTAAAAATACTTTACAATAAGATTCCACTTTTTTAGATAACATGACCTATCACATAAACAACAGTTATATATTGCAATTCTTCTTCTTAGGGTTAATTTCAAAATTTACAAATACATAAAATCAAAGTTCAATCTGTTAAAATTATTTAATGCACAATGAACAAACATGAATGATCATGTGTTTGTATTAAATAACATTCACAAACATTAATTAATGTTGTAAAAATGTATTGTTCACTCACTGCAAGTTGATGTTAGATAATAATATGAAGTCATTGTAAAGTCTATACAGGATGTATACATTTGACTGTACTTTCATTTAATACAAACTGTGTACATATTTAATTTTAAAGGGCTTTTAAACCTGCTAGTTATCCAGCCAAGAATAACAACAACTAGCAACTAACTAGCAAAAAAAAAAGAAAAAAAATCCCAGAACTGTTTTCTGACGTACTGATATGACACAAACACTGTTAACTGTTTGTACATTCTCCAACACGCATATTTTAGATTCACAATTCATTTAAAAGCCTCTGGTGTGTAACAATGGTAAATACCATCATGTCCTCCTGTTGTTTTTACCCTAATAAAAGTTATAGGCGCATTAAGTAATTAATAAAGAAACTTCATTCTAATGCTCATTATATTAGCGTTAGCCGCGCTTATGCTAACGATTAACTCCGCTATAACGGCAATGTTTATTTTAATCCGACATTCAAATTCAAATATGGAATAATATTCATAACAGAATATCTAAATATTAAATTGAAACTTACCTGCTTGAACTCTTTCATTTGATCCGGGTGTCGGTCTTTAAAGTGTTTTATTAGTTTGATGCATTTCCTCCTTTTGATGTCGCACGTCTCTGTGCTTTTATGAAGAGAGCGCATCTGCGCAGCTTTCAGATCGCGCAGCAAGAACCGCGGTCGACTGGGTACTCGGTACCACGGGTACTTACAAACACACGGTACCGTGGCGTTTTCATCTTTTTAGTACCGACTTGGTACCGAAGTACCGGGTCTTTTGACAACACTAGTGCAGCCCCAGACTGACAGCTGGCACTGAGTGAATAATCTGCATTATTAAAAAAACACTTTAAAGATGATTTACGATTAATTATTGTTGCCAAGTTATCTAGTCGTTATTGCTTACAGTGCTTTGTTATATGGAGCAGTTTGATATATCGCGATCTATCTAATTTGTTTGTCTAATGAAGTGCCGACAGATGTATAAAAGTGCACAAGTCACACCGTAATTTAAACGAGGTAGACTTTAATGGACAGTAAAACAAAGGCAGAATACCGTATAATTCCAGGCTGGCACAGTATTGACGAACGAATGCAAACAAATGCAGAGCACCGTCTTTGAGCTTTCCAAAACAAAATCAAAGAGCGGTAACTGATGTTATACTTCTGCCTTGGTTTCTCCCGGGCTTTTCTCCATGATACTTATACACGTTAAAGGAGGCCATTAATGTCTCCAAAATTATCAATAACTCTTTTTCGACCAAAGACGAAGTTATGGTGTGTTGTCTTTGCACTGCGGTCACTATAGACGGGCGTGGTTTCAGCTCAGCTTCATCCACGTCCTGCCTTTTTGCCCATTTTCGATTATCCGGAATGACGCGCTGTGAAGCGCTGCCAAGATGGCTTCAGAAACGCTCTTCAGAAACCTACGAGTGACGTCACGGACACTACGTCCATTTCTTTTACAGTCTATGTATTGAACACGCGTGGCCTACCCTCCCCCCTCCTGCCATAAACATCCCATGTTTAGCTCGTTCATCTCTAGGTTTTCTATGTCCTACTTTAGTTACACCCATGACACCAATGCCTTTCTGACCCACTGTCCCCTTTTTTTCCCTTTTGAGAAAGAAATTCATAAATGTAGTTTTGCCTTGGTGGTCTGTCAAAGGCTCTCGTGTTCCCTCTGAAGGAAGCACATTCCCCACGTGCTTCAGTTCCACAGAATCGCTCACCTCCCCCGTCTACCCTCTGCCAGAAAGTCAGGTCTTTTTGAGAGGGTCTGGGGGTGTTTATTGGTTTCCATCTGTCGGGATCAAAAACAGAGCTAGGATTGTAAGTCCTGCCCTATTGTGTGAGGGTCACAGGGGGCAGACAGACACTCCCAGAATGAAGAGCCTACATCTCTATAACCCATGGTCTGAGCTCTCCAGCTGCTCTCCTGTGGCTTCCCCATCCTTTCTCAGCTGAGCTGAGAGATTGTGTTAAATGCCCAGTCTGTCTCTGTGTGTTTGAGATCTTAAGGGTGTGGTGTGGTCTTATCTCAATTGACACTAGGAGACCCCCACCCATTCTTTACTTACTTGCAGAGAGCATTCATGCAGGCCTTTCTGCGAGCGTAATCAGGTACACAGTGTACGTTGCTACAGCGTAATTGGTTCGTCTTATAGTTCCCATCTTTGCTGCCATAATGTTTGACATTCAAATGTTTGTCACTGATGGAACTTGGTTTCTTGTTGTTGATGCAGCTGAAACTTGTTCTTTGAAGTGTTTTAAGATGAATGGTGCTAGTTGTGGAATGTTTCCTACCCTTGTGCATAGTCTGTCGCTACTGTTACTTCACTACTGTTCAGAAGTTTGGGGTTGGAATTTTTTTAAAAATTTTTTTTTTATACTTCTGTTCAGCACTGATGCATTAATTTGATCAGTGACCGTATACATTTCTAATGTTACAAAATGTTTTTATTCTAAATGCTGTTCTTTAGAACTTTTCATCAAAGAATCCTGGAAAAACTGTCATTAGTTTCCACAAAAATATTATGCAACACAACTGTTTTAAACGTTTATAAGAAATGTTGCTTTAGTACCAAATCATATTAGAATGATTTCTGAATCATATTAGAATGATTTCCAATCATGTGACATGAAGCTTCAGTGATTCAGCTTTGAGCTTGATAAATATATTAAAACAGAAAACTGTGCTTTTTACTGTCTTTTTGGTAAAAAAACCCCAAAAAGCCTCGGTGACGTTTGAACGATAGCTTGTGACATAATCAAATATTTGAAGGATTACACATTGTACATCATGAGGCTGATTGTAGCTTGATTTTCATTTGTCGAACGAAACTGAGCTATGATTGCATTGTCTAAGTTTGTTAGTCCCACTTTGCAAAAAACAGATGGGTGTGGTTTCAGTGTGACTACAGCAGGGTTCCTCAAATCTTTCCCTGGAGGGCCAATCTGCCTCAGAGTTTAGCTCCAACCCTGATCAAACTCAACTACCTGTGATTTTCTAATGATCTTGAAGACTCTGATTAGCATGCTCAGGTGTGTTTGATTAGGGTTAGAGCTAAACTCTGTAGGAGTGGGCCAGATTTGAGGATGCCTGGACTACAGTGTTTACATTTTAAAATAAGTTATATTAGACGCATCAATTTTTTTTTTTTTTTTTTTTTAAATCAAGTTTTTGAATAGCATTTGCATACAATGTACTTATTCACAGGATTTATCATATTCTTGTTGTACCTACATTACAATACAGAACTTGACTAATAGATCTGATTTTGGTTGTGACATGAGCATTCCTACCCTGTTAACTGATGCTAGTAATTTTTTTCATTGCAATATTAAACTAATTGCCTCTTATTTCTCTCCAGGGTGAATTGCTAACACACTACACAAGGACTCACCCTGAGGGCTTTTCGATACCCCAGAGATTCATACTAATTTAGAGGTATGATTTTCACAAATTATGTAAGACGCGCATTATTGGATACTTCACTTACATGGCTGTAAAATTAATTTTGATTAGTTGGCATTATAAAGTTAAATCTTTCTATATTACTTAAAAAAAAAAATATGGTTGGTTGTATGTGATTATTAATCATAAAATCATGTTTTCCTGATTCATTAGTTTGGCAGGCAAGTGTGAGGCCCCCCCATGCAGAACCACAGGAAATGAATAAACCACCTCAGCCTATAACAGGACCCCCTGCCGTTCCCCACCCCGCCCAATCGCCAGGACTGACACAGGTGAAAGCGGAATCGGCGAAACCTGCAATCATGATCAGGCTTATTTGAGTCTCGTTTAACAATATCGGTGTCTCTATTTGTTCCACAGGCTGCCTATCCCCCAGGTCAGCCTCCCTCTGTTGTTTTTCCCGGGCCATCTCCACAAATGAACACTGCACCGCAACCCAGACAGGTACACCATCTTCAAGCTATGAAACTCTCCACGACCGAAAAAGCTTTGTGTGTTTTGTGGCTTAGCTAGATGTCCTAATTCCTGCTTGTGTTTGAGGAAAAACTGCACGTGTGGCAAAGTCCGCCTCCTTTTTGCATCTCAACTTTGACCTTTTACTCTTTACTTTCCTCCCAGTTTGCACCAGGGCCTCGTGCTTTACACCAACAGGTACTACCAATTTTCATAAACTGGAGCCTGCTTTATTTCCAAAGTCTTCTGTCTGTACCCCCCCCCCCCCCCCCCCCCCCCCCCCAACACAAAACTAGTCTGTAATAAACTGCAGGTTTTCTTGCATTTAGGTGCTGCTTTTGCTGGTCTTTCTGTGTCTTCATTACCATTGTCAATAGGGTTGGGAATCCATATGTTTAAGTTATCATGTTCTTAGACTTGATAAAAGTGATGACATGAACCCCATACTGTTTCTTTGGTTTATTCGGTGTCATTAAGACAGTTTCAAAACAATCAGTCTTTCTGATTGATTTTTTATTTTTTTATAACTGGGTCATTAGTTACTGGTGGTACAAAATGCTTGCTTTATTGCATGAAACAAAGTTACTTTTACATTCAACCAAATAATCCACAATTAATTGGATTGATGGGTGATTTGGACTGAAAAGCCTTCTTATAAACACCTCAAGCCGAATTAAATTTCAGTCGGGTTGAAAGGCGTGGTATAGACCTGAAATAATCCATCAATGTGAAAATGTGGAATATAAACGCTTCCCAATTTCTTATGCACATGTTTATTTATACATTGCAAACTGATATATTTAATATTTACTTCTGACATTGACATTTCTTCAGCTGTCTTTTTGGATATGTCATCAAGGCAAAATCAATTACACTTGCCATAGCTCTGGTGACATTATTGCGATGCTTTCTTCAGTTCATAACATGATGACTAGGGATGGGTATCGTTAAGGTTTTAACGGTATTACTACTCTTATCGATACTGCTTATCGGTCCGGTACTTTAACGGTATTCTTATCGGTACTTTTTGTTATACTGTGTGTATATATATATATATATATATATATATATATATATATATATATATTATAACAAATTAGGAGCTGAATTAACATTACTTTATATTCTGAAATGTAAAATAAATATTAAATTAAATTAATATAAAACATCAATTTGTAAATGCACCAGTGTGCAGGCATTTTTAGTGTTTTATATACATAAGATAAGATACAGTAAGAATATTAACAAAGAAACAGAGTAAAAACAAACGGACAAATACAATAAAACAAATATACAAATGAAATGAAATAAACAGTGCTTTAATTTTTCCATGAAGGTCTACTAACATTACTGTTCAGGCAAGTAATAGCCTACAAACGAAATCTAAAAGTAATCAAATGTAAATGAACACTGCACAGTTTTCACTGTATTGATAGATTAATGCTTATTAAAGCTATACCGTTATTCAGATTAAGAGCTGTGGGGGATTTTCTCTTTGCATTTTGTTCTTTGATTAACATTGAAGCGCCAGTCTGTCACTTTAAGGCAATATATTGACACATCGGATTTTCTCCGAACAGTTCTGGTCCACTTAAGACAAACTGTTTAAGTGAATACTCTCGTAGCTGGCAATTGTGACATATTTTGTGTGTATTTGATCGTTTGGACGCCCGAAGCTCAAACTGTAATTTGCCTGTCTGTTTGGAGCGCTCCGCGCAGGCACGCACACACACACACACACACACACACACACACACACACACACACACACACACACACACATTTCAGCCTGGGGAGAAGCATCTCTCGCGCGGATTGTACTTTCAACGTTTTATTATCAAACATGTCCCGCAATTTAGCAACAGTAAAGACGGCATTTTACAACAATCACCGATTGAGCTGATTCTGACGTTAAGTTTTGTTTAGGGAGGAACGAATGCGCACCGCTGTGAAGGGATGGAAGTTGTGCTAGAAGAAACACGGCTATAATCCTTAGAAGCCAAAATCAAAAATAAATAAATAAACGTAGCTTAATATAACAGCCACAGGCAGTTAGTTCTCTATTCTATCATAATTAAACAGAGCTTTCATGTCGCGCGTGCTGAAGCTCCTCTGCGTGAGCGCGATCTCGCTTCTGAATTGCGAATAGCAAAAATGCATCATAGACAAATGTTTGAATATTATTGCATATAAAAACAGCTGGCAACTCTGGTGAGATAGAATTTACAAGATAATGTGTATATGTAGCAACAATAAATGTGTGTTTTCATAATTTCTCCAGTACCGACAGCAGAACCGATAACGTCAGAGCTTATCGATACTCCGGTCTTTCATAATTTAGCCCCGAGACCGATTAAATACCGAGTTTCGGTACCCATCCCTAATGATGACTGGGCACTGTATGCGCTGGAGTTTTGTTATCAATGCATGTAAACAAATATGAGCATTGGACTGCCATGCTTTGGTGTCATATAAACAAATTTTGGAATCTGAAATTGGATTGAATCAGTAGGTTTTAAATTTAGTGATATTGTGAACAATATAATAAAACACTGTTTTTATGCAATGGTTTCTACGTAGACAGAAGAATGCATGTTCAATGCATGCAACTGAACCTTCTAAATCATGTAATTCAGAATACGAGTTTTTGTCAATTCTCAACCCTAACTGTCAAAGACGGCATGCGTTTTAATAGCCATTTTGAGTCTCATCCTTTCACCATTGCCAGCTTGTTCCCTGTGTGCCACTGACCTTTGTTGTACTTGCACTGTATTTCTCAGGCTGTTCTTAACTCTGCATGTTGGAAGCTTGCTTTCACTGCTGATGGCTAACGTTTACTGCTGCTTCTTGTCTGTTTCTCTCACGCCTTCTCTCCACTCTATTTCTTCTGCTATTTTTTGTGGCTGAAGGGTGGATTCAGGTCACTGCAGGTAACTGGCCCTCTCATCTCCCTCTGTCCACAGCCAACGTAATTAGACTGTCCAGAGTTCTTGTCATATATGCATGTCAAATTGTACATGGATATTTTAAAGAAAAAAACAAGTTATTCTAATGAAGTTTGTACAATAAGACTAGAAATTTGTGTTAAGAAAATGGGGTCATTTTGATTTTATGTGAAAGACCACAAAGGAAAATAGTTTATAAAATAGTTAATTATTGCTGTGAATTGATGCCATGTTAGGAAAAAGCGCAGTCTCACTAGGCGTTAAGTATTAAAGAATGAATGTGGCAAGTGTATATGTCACACTTCTGCTCTTCTGTTTTTAATTATAATAAATAAGCGTCAATTATGTTAATGTCAAATATATTAATTTTAAAATATAGTCTACACTACTGTTCAAGATCATGTGACATTGAAGACTAGAGTAAAGGCAGCTGAAAATGTAGTCCTGTTTGCATGGATGTGGATGCAATAACGGTACAGAAGTAACAGAACGTGAAGTTTGGTCTTGTGTGTCTTCTGAGTCTCTCTTATTTCCTCAACAGGCGTACTACCCTAACCGACCCAACATGCAAGGCAGTGCCCCTCGGGTCCCACCCAGCAGCAACCCCCGATCTGTTGCACCCTCTCACGTCTACCAACCTACCTCACAGGTTATGATGATTCCCCAGCAACAGTTGCAATTCGCCAACACTGCTCAGGGCCATGCCATTTTCCTACACGGACAGGTAGCACAGTGTTCTTTTAATGGCTAAGTTGTGCACTTTTTGTGAGGCTGTTCATGCATCTAACGACTTTGTTTTCTATTGTAGTACCGCGCCCCTTACATGCCGCCAACGCAGCAGTACTCTGCAGGCTTTTTCCCTGGAAGCAATCCAGCTGAATACGGTACATATGGTAAGAGGCTCTGCTCTGGGCCTCCCCTGTTTGTTCGAACCACCCAATCCTGTTTTTTCTTACTTGTATATCTTGCTCTTTTCATTCTAAAGTGGTCTTGCACAAGTCTGTAGAATGCATCGGATTCCTGATACATCTTTAAATGTTCAGGAAATTTTTTTGTAGTTTTGTAGATCTGGTGCTAGTGGTGACAAAATTACACTTAAAGGGATAGTTCACTTTGAAATTAAAATGTTGGTATCTATCAGCTTACCCCAAGGGCATCCAAGATGTAGGTGTCTTTTTTTCTTCAGTAGATCCAATTTTGATATTTTTAGGTCAAACCGTTCTAGTCTGTCAGTCATATAATGGCAGGTATAGGTCACTGTCTCTATAAGAGGGAAAAAGAACATGCACAGAGAAATCCAAATTAAACAATTCCCCATCGTAACTACACATTGATGGCCTAGGACACGAAACAAGCGGTTTGTGTGAGAAAACGAAGTATTTATATAGTCTTTTACCTCTTGTACACAACCATGTCCAAGTGATCTGAGTGCGCACAGGCATCCGGTGCTCTGGCTCACGCTGCATTCACACAGGGCGTCGGCGTCAACGCTTGACGGAGGGCGTGTCTGAAGCGTGGTGCTGACGCGCCGTCATAGTTACAACAACCAATCACATACTTCTGTGGTGTTGCATGAATGGATTGGGTATTTGCATGAGGCGATCTGATTGGCTGACGCCTCCGTTGGCGCTTGAAAAGTTGAAAAGTTTTCAACTTCTGCCGTGAGCAGCGCCAGTGAAGCAATGCGACGGACCCACAATTCAGTTCGGCAACGCTTGACGTCACTCCATTCAAAGAATGGGGTGTTAGTCTGCGCAAGCGCCGGAAGTGATCTCTCGCGCGTATACGTCACTCATTGCCAGAGCACGCGCACACACACGTCACACACCGGATGCGTGTGCGCACTCAGATCACTTGGACATGGTTGTGTACAAGAGGTAAAAAACAATATAAATACTGTTCGTTTTCTCGCACAAACCGCTCGTTTCGTGTCTTAGGCCATCAATGTGTAGTTACGATGGGGAATTGTTTAATTTGGATTTCTCTGTGCATTTTCTTTTTCCCTCTTATAGAGATAGTGACCTATACCTGCCATTATATGACTGACAGACTAGAACGGTTTGACCTAAAAACATCAAAATTGGATCTACTGAAGAAAAAAAGACACCTACATCTTGGATGCCCTTGGGGTAAGCTGATAGATACCAAATTTTAATTTCAAAGTGAACTATCCCTTTAATACAAATTACATGACTCTATAAGTGCATTTTTCATAATGTACCAGTATTTTTTTTTTTTTTTCAGTAAATAGAATGAAGATTATGTGCAGTTACAGTAGCAAAATAATTTTGGTCCTTTGTCAATAGTATGTGAATGCACTCATTACGAAGAAGTTACTTTCAAACCAAACTGCTTTCTGATTGAACTTGAACCTATTGTGAAATCTATTGCCCTCACATGAAATTCCAGATCACATTAATTACCCCAGAAATGACTGCATTGCCACAAAAATTTGCTGAACAACAGTGACTGGTGTGTGAATCTTTATTCCATTCTTTGTTCCCTTTTGGAATATAAAATTCACCCGTTTGTTTTGAATAGATTTTGTAACTTCACCTTAGACTTATGACTCTTAGATCAGTCATATACAGTAAATAATATCCCTGTCATAACTAACCACTAAACGCCTAGTTCTACCCTTCATGTCTGCTCATATTATTGCCTCACTAACCATGTTCAGCACTTATATCTGCTGTTTGTTGTTTCCTCTTACTCACTCTTGGCCTTTGTCTCTTTCTGTGTCTCTTGCTTTCCTCTCTCCCCTTCTCCTTTGGCTGAGTTCAGATCCCTCTCTGGCAGGGAGGGAGAGGCAGGGGGGTGGGGGGAGAGGTGCAGGTAGAGAGAACGGACGTCTCTCGCTGCACGGAGCTCCTCTCACCTCCCAGCGCTATCCTGGTGAGTCTGAAGCGCAGGGCTGTTTCTGTTACACCTGTTGTCTTTGTCTTAACCTGGCTGGTTGTGTTTTAACACGGCAGGGAAGCATGTAACCTTTGATGTAATGCTACTTCAACCGTTTGACTCGGTGTCCTAGACAAAAAAACAACTGCAAACATTCTGGGATCGATCTGTGATTATCATTAAGTGATTTATCACAAGAGTGATATGAAGTCGCACCAGAAAGTGTTTTTGGCGGGAGGGGGAGTACTTTGCATGTGGATCCCTCTCCCATTAAAGCTGACTGTCTCTTATTTTGGTATCTAAACTTGTCTCTTTTTTTTGTTGTTGTCTAGCGGCTGCCTATTATCCTGCAACACAGCAGTACCCAACGTCAGTGCCCACCACGCCTGTCATGATGAACCCCGCTCAGCAGCAACCAGCTCCACCTCCACAGCAAGCTCCGCCTCAGCAGACAGGACCAGTCAAACCTAGAGAGCGCAAACAGGTGGGTTGGAACGACATTTGTTGTGTTTTCATTTTGATCCATTTGTCTGTGACTTACCAGCCGTTTCACTACAGATCAGAATACGTGACCCCAACCAGGGTGGACGTGACATCACAGAAGAGATCATGTCTGGTGGGAGAACGACCTCCACACCCACTCCTCCACAGGTTTGTTGATGGCTTCATGTGTTTATAATGACATGAGCATGAAAAAAGGACATGCTGTTTTTAATGGATTGCTGTTCTTACGCAGACTGCTGGTCCAGAGGTGGAAGGTCCTGTCCAGACCAATGGTGAAAGTGTTTCACCTGTTGCTGCTGTGATCAGAGCTGGTGAGTGTGCTTTCTTGAAAAGTCTCAAACAGGTTTTTGACATTAAAGTCTGGGTTCCCACCATCCTGAAAAATGTGGAAATAATGGGAGTTTCAAAAGTGATTTCCATGGCTCAAAATGTCATTGGAATTAAAATGTTGGCACTAGAAGTTTTAAAGCTATCTAAATACAAACCGTGTCAACCCAAAGCAATGTTAGCAAGAAATACATTTTATTTGGAGCAGTACTTGATTTTTATACACTGGAAGTTTAGTTCATTAAAGTTTTTCTCAAGGTGAAAATGAAAGGCTTTGGTGTTTTATCTGATTTTGACACTTTTTGCTGAAGAATCAAAAACACCTCACATTTTTTGTCACAGTAAGCTTGACTGGAATTCAGCACTCAGTACCTTCATTTTTAATATGTTGCGTGTTTTTTATTTATTTATTGTTATTTATAAAGTGCCTGTCTCAAGATGGAGTATTGTTGTATTCATTTGCCTGCAAATTCAGAGAAAAGTCACGTCAAGCATAACTGACTGTTGTTTCGGTCAATAAGTGGTGTCACTTCAGTGTCCTCATTCACATTCCTATAAGTAATATGTATATGTAGTGTTATATTGTAATGCTTAATGTTTTAAACAACTCAAACATCATTTTGTGAAACATCTTAAGTTAGAGGTTATCTTCACTTTTAAAATGTTATTTACTTTGACTTTTAGGGACATTCCTACCAGGAATTCAAATTTGTAAGTTTTGTCTTCAGAACAATCTTAAGTAAAGAGATCTTAAGAACGTTTTTGTTTTTAGGATAAAAAAAAATCCTTAGAAAATGAGAAGGAAAATAGATAATAGCAAAGAAGAATTTGATACTAAAGAATGTTTCGTGAATCCGGCCCCAGGAATGTGTTCCAGGCCAGTTTGAAAGTTAAAACGGCAGCTGGATTCTTTTATTTATTTTTTTTTTTGTGCTTATTTTGTGTATTGTTTCCTGTCCTTGATCCTCAGATGATCAAGTGAAGTCCATGGCTCCTCCGCCAGCTGTGTCCACCCCTCCTCCATCAGCTGTGTCCACCCCTCCTCCATCAAAGACGCCAGAGCAAGCCCCCGTTGCATCTTCTGCAGCTGACTCTAAACCTGTGCCAGAGATCAGACCTGCTTCACCTGTGAGCAAGATTCCCATTCCTCCAGGAGAAGACCCAGTGATATCCCCAGCGCTCACACCTTCTCCTCCTCCTGCAAACAATCCCCAACTTTCAGAGCCTCAAACTTGTGACAGTGTGGATGCTCCAGTACTCCCTGATGCCCCAGTTCAAAAGGAGGAGCCTGAGGAGGCTCCTCCAGTAGAGCCAACTTCTACTGGGGTTGAGAAAGAGGAGTCAGAGGTAGCCAAAGAGAAAGAGCCTGAACCTGTGGCTGAAACAGAGGACACATCTGACGCATCTAGCCCGGCTGCTGTCATCTCCACCCCAGCTGCTGTCATCTCCACCCCTGTGGATCCTCCTCCTGCTGTAGCTAATGATGGTGAGGTTGCTTCTAAGGACACCGCCCCTCTATCTGAGGAGACACCTGTTCCAGAGCCAGTCGTTGATGAGCCAAAGGAACAGCCTTTGCTTAACGGATTGCCTGAGGACTCTGCAGAGGCTCCAGTAGTGAAGCCAGAGAGCTCCACTAATCCAGTTGCTGAACAAGTGGTTCCTCAGGTCCAACAGAGCTGCATTATGGCTGTGGAAGCAGCTGTGGAAGCACCTGTAGAGGAAGCAGAGGAGGAGAAACCAGAGGAGACACCTGCCCCTGTAACAGTCTGCCCTGTTGAGGAAACAACTATGCAAGGTGGGGAAAAGTTATTGTGGAACAATTAGCATATTGTTTTTTTTTTTTTTTCTCCTTCAAGATGAAGTTTGACTTTGATTTCTCTTTTCCTAGCTGCCGCAACATCAGTGCCAAAGAAAAAAAGGAAGATCAAGGATCTGAATAAGAAAGATGTAGGAGATGTCCTAGATGCCTTCAAAGAGGTTTGCAGTAATATGACACGTCTTTGCTTTATTAAAGTAGGACTTCTGTGACTGTTGTGAAGGGTACAGTTGTGCATTTATAAATCTTCTGTATCTGTTTCAGCCTGAGGAGGAAAAGCCTACTCCTGAGCCAGAGGTTGCTCAGAAAGAGCCCTCCCCTGTTCCAACCCCTGCCCCACCAGCTGAAGAGTCAGACGAAACATGGGAGGACAAAGAGGACAAGCTAGACACAGAAAATATTGAGCCTGAGGCGTCTAAACCTGTGGAGCAGAAGTATCAATATAAAGAAGGTTAGAAGTCAGATTATTTGGATAATGCTCATCCTGCTTTATATATTACAGCAATATATGAGGGCTTTTATTTAAAGGGCAATTTACTGTAAATAGACTATCGTTCAAAAGTTTTCAGTCAGTAAGATTTCTTAAAGGTCCCATATTGTCAAAACTGAAATTTCCTAGCTTTTTTCATGATAACAGAGATCTAGGGGCTATGTAACTACCATATAAGTTTCAAAACAGTCAATCCACAGTAAAGTGCACACAGCCTGCATAAAGTTGCTGTGTTTTTTCACGAGTCCTTGTGACTTCCGTAAAAATGTGTCGTCCGAACTACTCAGTCACTGCCTTCAGTCACCATCCCGAGCACTGCCCACCGTCCTTTTGCCAAACCCCAGAGAGCATTGCGTCCATGAGCAACAACACGGAAACATGTCGATAAAGTTAACTTTAACGAACAAAACCAGATCGGCCGACCTGTAACGTTACACTCACTCAAAGGATGGACGATCTGACAGGATTGTTACTATGAGGTGGATCACGTCTAACATGTATAGTAAAGACAAACTCACCGTGTCTATCTAGTCATGATGATGTAAATACATTTCAGTTTCAGCAGGCAACTATTTTTACAGCTACATTATTATTCCAGCCACAATTAATCACAACACTGTATATACAATTACAAATGATTATATATAAATCGTCAGTTTGTTGTTTTACACGCATGCACACAGACATTTTTCATACATGACAGTCGTGAGATGCAAGAAATCTTCAGACGCGCCCATAACAACAAAAGACAATACTTAATTGAACCTTTTCTGATAAGAAGTGTGACAATCGTTTTGCCGAACGTTTCTGTCCAGTCCACTCGTTTTATCTCGTTTAACCACAGCTGTCGTCGTTTTTTTGTCTGGCAGTGGCAGCAGGTTGCGATCAAATCTAATTTGAGGCTGCTAATTTGACCCAACATCACAAGAAGATGATATTAGCTCCTCATATAGGAAACATTTTGTATTATCAGTGTTGAAAACCGTGGTCTCACTGACCACAGACTTTTAAATATTCATATTTACATTAATACATTTGACATGTTTTGATTAAAATATTTTTTACATTATTTAAAAAAAATTTTTTTATTGCATTATTTTGTTCAGCAGTGAATAAAATGTACATTTTTAAATTGATATATATATATATATATATATATATATATATATATATATATATATATATATATATATATGATGGAAAAAAAACTTGGATATCTGGTACATAATGTATCGACTTGATTGATTTTTAGTTTGCCTTTAGCAAGGCAAAATGTGTCTTATTCTAAATGTTTGTGGGCCTGTTTTGCAACTTTTTTTCTCTTCACTCTCCTTTTGCAGAGCAATGGAAGCCCATCAACCCAGAGGAGAAGAAACAATATGATCGAGAATTCCTGCTTGGCTTCCAGTTCATTGGTGCAAGCATGCACAAGCCAGAGGGTTTGCCGCACATCAGTGACGTTGTCTTGGACAAGGTGAGGCTTCTATCTGGACCCAAAAGTTTTAACCTGTGCTGCTCTTGCTAAAAAATTATAATCACCCTCTTGCTCTTTTGTTGTTTGGACAACAGGCAAATAAAACCCCCTTGCGGCCCTTGGATCCCAGGAGTCTGATGAACTGTGGGCCTGATTTCACACCTTCATATGCTAACTTGGGTAGACAGTCATCTGGTGGAGGAGGGCGAGGACCGGTAAGTTGACTTTCTTTTCCCTCGCGATTCAAAATTCAGTTAAAAGTAATGTGCCTGTATGTTGAGATCGATCATTTATTTTTACAAGATGCACTCCTCTCAGTCTGCACGGCGCCCTCAGCCAGGTCGAGGCAAAGACCAAATGAATCGCAACCCCAAGATCATCACCAGCTTGTCTCTTAAAGACAATGTGGAACTCAACCAGTCTGAGAATGCATGGACTCCTTCAGTGAAGAAGCAAGTCCGAGGTCGTGGAGGAGAGGAGGATGAGGAAGACTCAGAAGCTGTGAAAACACAGGAGCTGTTCCGCCGCGTACGCAGCATCCTTAACAAACTCACGCCACAGATGTTCCAGCAGCTAATGAAGCAGGTGACGGAGCTCACCATAGACACAGAAGAGAGGCTCAAGGGTGTCATTGACCTCATCTTCGAGAAAGCCATCTCCGAACCCAACTTCTCTGTAGCCTATGCCAACATGTGCCGCTGCCTTATGGGGGTGAGTAACTTTCATCTGTATGTTGGCTTGCTTGTGTGGGCTCCAGTGATGACTTCTATTTTGAGCCACGTGTCTGGGCCACTGATATACTCTGATGGGATTTAGGAAGTGATGAGCTATAGATAGTGTTTGTCGGGAATATGTTTCATTGATTTGTCATTTCTGCAGATGTAGATGATTGATTTCATTTTTAGGGAACTATCCACTTGTCAGACTCATGTTGTTTCAAATCCATAAGATTTTAGTTCATCTTTGAAACATACAAATGGCAAAAAAACGTAAAGATTTGTCGCTCGAGGGAAAGTCCTTTTTTACTAAAAATATGTTGCCATTAAGTTAATAAATAAATAGTAAAAAAAAAAATCCATATGAATCAAGCTGTTCCAAGTCTTCTGAAGAGACTCAACCTATTTATGATGAACTGATTTAAATTTAGCCTTTTATTCACATAAATATCGATCAATGCACATACATATAGAGCTCATCAAATATAGTCTATGGAAGCTTCACAGTCCTTGTTTAATGTGTGTAAAAAAACGTATTGGTTCTGGCGCAACAAACCTGTCCATTTGAGCTTTTGTGTTTACCACATTGGAGTAATTACTAACAATTACTTAGCTGTTTACCTGAATTGCAAATTTTTTAAGAAATGTAAATGGGGAATTATTGAAATATTGTTACTTTTTTTGCTTTTCCAGCTTAAAGTCCCCACTTCAGACAAACCGGGAGTCACTGTGAATTTCCGTAAACTACTACTCAATCGTTGTCAGAAGGAGTTTGAAAAGGACAAGGATGATGACGAGATCTTTGAGCAGAAACAGAAAGAGATGGATGCTGCCACTGAGGTGACGTCTTGCCACATTTGTAAACAATCAACTCTGTACAAGGTGTATGAAATAGTTCTGTTGAAATTAAAACAGTTTTATTTTTACCTTAGGAAGAGGAGCGTCAGCGCCTGAAGGAGGAGCTGGAGGAAGCCAAGAACAAGGCACGTAGATGGTCGCTTGGAAACATCAAGTTCATCGGAGAGCTGTTCAAGCTGAAAATGCTGACAGAACCCATCATGCATGACTGCATTGTCAAGCTCTTGAAAAACCATGATGAGGAGAGCTTAGAGTGCCTCTGCCGGTTGCTCTCCACTATTGGAAAAGATCTAGACTTTGAGAAGGCCAAGGTACAGCACCATTTGTATTTCTGCGCAATGCTGCGATTGACCAATCAAATACCCATCAGATTATGAGCTTCACAATTATGTTAGGTCTACATTCCTTTTGCGTGTAGTATATTTTTCTGTTGTATAGCATTTTATACAGTCGTTTACTTTGTTACAGTCAGATTTAATGTTACTCTATTGTATGCAGCCTCGAATGGATCAGTACTTCCACCAAATGGAGAAGATCATTAAAGAGAAGAAGATGTCTTCTAGAATCAGCTTCATGCTTCAGGATGTTTTAGACCTCCGAAAGGTAACTACATGCTTGGTTTAGCAAATTTTCTTAGTAGCAGTGGTATTTGCACAAGTATTTGGCTCATTTACATTTCTTAAAACACGTGTTGTTTCAATTCTTCTCACTATATATATCTTCATTCTTTTAACTATGTATTTGGTCTCTATCACACAGAACAACTGGGTGCCCAGAAGAGGAGATCTGGGTCCCAAAACCATCGATCAGATCCATAAAGAGGCAGAGATGGAGGAACATAGAGAGCAAATCAAAGTACAGCAACAGTTGCTGTCTAGGAAAGACTCCAGTCAGGGTCGAGGGGGCCGTGGTGGGCCGCACTCCTCTGGGGGCCGTGGTAGCCAAACCCAAGATGAGGGCTGGAACATAGTGCCTATTTCCACTAAGAACAGACCGATTGACACCAGCCGCCTCAGTAAAATTACTAAGGTGAGGCTTTGTGAATTTTTTTTGTCCTATTTTAGAATGTCTGACTTTTAGAATTTAGTTGTTTACATGTTTTCATAGCATAATGATTTCAGTTGTTTGATGTGCTTAGCCATATTTCTCCTGTCTTTTTTCTTCAGCCTGGTGATTTCAACAACCAGCTGCTGGCCCCGGGAGGAAAGGGCTCATGGGGTAGCTGGGGCAAAGGGAGCAGTGGAGGCACAGGAGCCAAGTCCACTGGAGATCAAGGTGAGCAATCGCCCAGTCTTATTTACCTTGGACCTCACACAGCATAGAGAAGCCCTGCTCTTTATTAATGTCATAGACCGTTAGTTTTAATTGCTGCTGTTTACCAAGGCAGTGGACATGAGTGATACCTCACATCATGTGACTTTAGGTAAAGTGGTATTACTTTTCATTGAAATCAGACTTATGTCTTTGTGGTGGATGATAAAACTGGAAAAAATAAAAATATAGACCGGTGATTGTGATTATTGAAGACACAAGACTGGGCCCCTGGTTGAGAAGCACTGCTGTAAATTGACCGAGGGTCACAAGTCTTTATCTATCAACCAGAGTGCCTTAGAGACTTAGTGGTCTCTTTTTGTCTTGAGCCAGTTGTTAACCACCGAGAACATTGTAGCAACAACTCTTAGCAATCTTAACAACAGCATAGAACCACCCTCAACGTTGTAGCTCACGTGTTGCAAGTGTCACTTTTTTTTTTCAGAAAATGTAAAGATATGGTTGTCAGAGTTTTTTATGGTGAACGCAAGTCTAATGCTGTCCTTTTATCTGATGCAGACCAGGGGAGACCGGCCACTAGCACGCTCAACCGCTTCTCTGCATTGCAGCAGTCTGGACCCCCTTCATCATCCTCCTCCTCACTTGACTCTGATCGTAGAGTGCCTCAAAGGTAATTTTGTAGTGCTGTTTTTGTTTTGTAGGGTAAATGAGTACTATCATCAACGCTGCAAGAAATATAATTACACAAGTTCTAATTACACATCTGCTGTGCAGGAACAGCTCCAGTAGGGACCGTAGCGATAGAGATCGTGGTGACCGAGACAGGGATCGTTTTGACCGATTCGATAATAGGCGGGAAGACCGGGACCGAGGCCTCGACAGACCCCGTCAGGCCATCACCAAACGCAGCTTCAGCCGTGAAAATGATGAGCGCAGAGGAAGCGACAGTCGTGGGCCACCAGATTCTGTACGCCGTGTGTCCAGCATGACAGAGAACCGCGATCGAGGCAGTCGAGAGCGTGAAAGAAGCAAGGAGACGGGTAAGAGTCGATAATCTTAAAGAACTGTGCAGTACAGATCTTTGAGTTGACGATTCATAAATTGATCAACACTTTAACTGTTGGGTTTCTCAGTGAAGCCAATGTCGGCTCCTGCTCCACCACCACCTGTTCAAACCAAACCCGCCCTGAGCGAGGAAGAGCTGGACAAGAAATCCAAATCCATCATTGAAGAGTATCTCCACATCAACGACATGAAGGTATGTACATCCATATATATTATTGACCCAGAAAACATTTAGAAAATAACCTGTAAATTCACCCTGGCATCTTCCACTTACGTTATTCTTGTTACTCTTTTGTAGGAGGCATTGCAGTGCGTGCAGGAGCTGAACAGCGCCTCTCTGCTCTTCGTGTTTGTACGGAACGGTGTAGAGTCCACACTGGAGCGCAGCACCATTGCTAGAGAGCATGTGGGCCTGCTGTTTCAGAAGCTTGTTAGTGCTAGAATATTACCTCCTGAGCAGTACTACAACGGGTGAGTTCATAGACTGCTGCAGTTTATTATTCTGTGCAATAGTATGGCAGGGATGCACATAATGACATCTGAACATTGTAGCCACTTTTTGACTTTCAACACTGATTTCTACTCGATATAAATGGTATCTCTCCGGCTGTGCACTTATTTTATTGTTTGATTTCACACATTCTAGACTGCAGGAGATTCTGGAGATGGCAGATGACATGGCCATTGACATTCCTCATATTTGGCTCTACTTGGCCGAGATCATCACACCCATGTTGCAAGAGGGAGGCATCCCCATGGGCCAGCTCTTCAGGTTAGGCACTGAACCTTGGTTTTTGGATACCTGTGCTCAAAGATTATAAACCATCAAATAAAACCATCTTAACTTTTTTTTTAAATCATCCACAGGGAAGTGTCCAAACCTCTTCTCCCTATGGGCAAAGCAGCAAGCTTGCTTGTTGAAATACTTAATATTCTCTGCAACGGACTGGTAAGTATCATGCTGTGGCAAATGATTATGAAATATTTGCATAAATAGCAGTTTCAGAGTTTTTATTTTTTTACTTCTCTATGTTCTCAGAGCCACAAAAAAGCTGGAGTGATGTGGTTGGAGGCGGGACTCAGCTGGAAAGACTATCTGCCTGAAGATGAGGATGTCGATAAGTTTGTTACAGAGCAGGTACTAAAAGCTGTTTTGTACTGTATTGACAGGGTCAACATCATTTCTGAAATGTATATCTAAAAAAAAAAAAATACTGCACAAATATTATTGTGCTCAAATGTTTTTACTGGCAGCACCCAAAAATAATACATTTTAAGTTTAGTAATCATCATAACTCCTTTCTCATGATATTATTCTTATGATGATCGTTTGCCTTTAAGAAATTGTTTGACCGCGCCACAAAATATTTTTTTTTTTTTTTTTTTTTTTTGTATTTGCTCAATGTTTCATGAAGTTCTTTTCCTCTGCAATAATATTTTGGTATATTTTACATGCATTTGTACTTATGCGCACACCATATATACACTAGGGGTGGGAATCACCAGAGGCCCCACGTTACGATACTATCACGATAATTGTCACAATACAATATTATTGAGATTTGCTGCTATATATTCCTAAAGGAAAACTTTGCCAACATCCGTTTTAACTAAAAAGAAACCTTTCTCAGTTTGTTTCTCACTTCAGTTTTATTGCTGCAGTGCAAAATGGGATTTTCAAGCAGACAAACTGACCAACTCTTTCATGAAAACCTGTCATAAATGTTGTATGCACCTGGCTATAAAAGTATACAATTATTTGTATCACAGTCTAATCTATTCCACCTTAATTAAATGCTAACAGGTATGCACGGCTGTGCTACTACAGGTATTCTGAACAATGCAGCTTGAACTTGTACAAAAAAGTTGTGCAGACCCTTCAGATATTGGGGCATTTAAAATAAATTACTGTCAAATTTAAACTAAATAAAACGTAGTCTTACATTAAAATAAACATTTTACATTTAAATTAAACATAACATGTACATGTATTAAAGTGTTGTGCTACAACAGGTATACTATGCACTGCCGTCTACGTCTATCTTTGAATGGTGGCGTGTGAGATGAGCCCTCAAGTTTGTGGTATTAGAGTATTTTACTTTCATATGACACTCCTTGCACATCCCATATGTCCAGGGGTGCACAAGTTTTTTTTAGCCTGGTTCTCATAAGAGTACCTGAAGATTTGGTACTCACACTACACATAGTGTGACCCATTAAATATAACTAAATATAAAAATTAATTAATAGTGATAATATCACTGGACTTTTATTTTTATTATTTTATTTAAAAAGAAAAACTAAATAAATAGTGTGGTAATACTGTTATGTTTTAAAATAAAAAGGGAGTATTAAATAAATACAATTATTTTATAGTAAACTTGAAAATAAAATGATATTTACTTTTTTAACGTGAATTTTCATCATTTTCAAACCTAAATTAGCAAGCTTTTATTTTGGCGGGTAGCCGGCAAGTACGTATATGTGCTTCTGGGTTTAGCGCTTCCGAGTGAAGACCGTTCAGTAAAGAGCGTCAGTGAATGAAATGTCACGGTTTTGCATTGTGCTTTGAAAACGGCAGCGAATAGCCTAGAATTATGCTTTCAGTTTGAATAGAAATCTTATACAGATCTTATAATTGATTTTATAATTCTGCTAAAGAGTATAATAAAAGATTGATACTTGGCATCCGTGTATCGAAACAGTATTGCCGCTGAAAATATCCCGATACTATGCTGTATCAATTTTTTTTTTTCCCCCCCACCCATAATATACACACACGCATACATATACTGTGCATATGTCTTTGTGAGCCTGAAGGTCATTAAGATGTTATATTGGCAGAAAATGGAGTTCACTCTGGGTGAGGAGTCTGAGAAGCCCAGTAAGAAGGAACTGACTGCTGAGGAGCTGAGTAAACATTTGGACAGGTTGTTACAGGAAAAAGCCAACAACCAGAGGATCTATGACTGGGTAGAGGTGAGTGTGTGTGCTTTGGCTGTGATTCAAGGCTCTTTAATCAAACATTAAGGTATTGCAGCAATCTGCATAATGAGTATAACATTATGCACATGGGTCGTGTACTGACTGGTGTTTCTCTCCTTTAAAGGCCAACCTAGATGAGCAGAAGATGGGCTCCAATCAGTTTGTCCGGGCCCTGATGACGTCTGTGTGTCAGTCTGCTATTATATGTGAGCGAGTCTATTAGACACAATCCACTTCCCTCACTTTAGATCCCTCACTTTTGACTTCAGACTTGAACTTGCACTGACTTGTACTTGATGTTAATTGTGTGCATTAATGAACTGTTATAGGTGAGAACCCCTACAAGGTGAATGGGGAGCAGATTACCCAAAGGGCCAAGCTGCTGCAGAAGTACCTCTCTGATGAAACAAAGGAGCTGCAGGCACTCTATGCTCTCCAGGCTCTCATGGTGCAGATGGAGCAGCCTGCCAGTGAGTAGTTTTTTGTTTTTTTTAACACTTCCTCCTTTTCAGTCACATGCACAGATGACATTAGATTCTTAATGCCCAAAAGGACTAGTGTTATTTTTTATTTTATTTTTTTTCAGTGATTTCTCAGCATTAGTGATAGTATTTAAAATTGTATTGTTAATCTTTTTGCAAAATGTTTTTTTATTTTTTATTTAAACTGCTCTTCAAAACTTTGGGGTCAGTGAGATTTTTAGCACTAAAAGGCTAAATGCTTACCAAGACAACATTTATTTGATAAAATTCTGTAAAAACAGTAATATTGTGAAATAATATAATTTTAAAAATTAATTAACATTTTGATTAGATGTAATTTTAATCTTGTGATATCCACCTTTTTCTTCAATGTGGAAGTAAGCCTATGAGACTTCCGGTTCATTAGCTGTTATAGATAAATAACGAGAAGAATAACAATGTGCAGTAAATGCTAAAACTGTTCGCACTACAAACCAGTGTGTTCATAATTAAGATAATACATTAAAATAATATCGTCACACGAATTTTCAATATCAAGCAGCAAAACTAACTGTTTTGTACAGCTAAAAATAGCTGGACGCGAATGAGACCGGAAGCTAAACCCATAGAATTTACAAATGGCTGCGCCCATTTTTACAGCAAGAAAAAGATGGATAAAAGCTGAATTTTCAGCAGCCTTTACTCCAGATCCTAAAGAAATCATGCTAGTATGCTGATTTGCTGCTCACTAGACACTTCTTATCAATGTTGAAAACAGATGGTAATATTTCTGTGGAAATGGATACACCCCCCCCCTCCCAGAATTCTTTGCGTAGAGGGTTAAAGAACAGCATTTATTTGAAATAGTATTTCATAATATTTAAGTCTTTTGTAAACTTTTTTAATATTTTATATTGGGAAAGTCTTTACTGCCACTATTGATAAATTTAATACTTCCTTGCTGAATCCAAGTTACTGTTTTACAACAAAAAAGTACACTTATGGAAGTGTAGCTGAATAAGTGTTGTCTCTGTTTTACCCAGATTTACTGCGCATGTTTTTCGATGCGTTGTACGATGAGGACGTGATTAAAGAGGAAGCCTTCTACAAATGGGAGTCCAGCAAAGACCCGGCGGAGCAGCTGGGGAAGGGTGTTGCCCTGAAGTCCGTCACTGCCTTCTTCACTTGGTTACGGGAGGCAGAGTCCGAATCGGACAACAGCTAATCCTGAACTTTGCTAGCCCAGGTAGCACTGGAGAGCATCTGCTGCCAGGGACTAATGAGAGGAGGATGTCTGGCAACCAAGTTGAACTTGATCCTCATAAAGCCAATCTCATCTGTTCAGGGTGGCTCTTGACAGATATAAACTACAATCATTTCTCAGTCATTTCTTTTGCTCTCTATATCTATTGTGGCTAATGTCCACCAAAAACAATAAAATTTAAAAAAAAAAAAAAAAAAATCTGCGGGACTGCTTAAACGTGTTACCAATTCATCGTCATTTATTTTTAACAAGAAATTCTTGGGGAAAAAAGTACAAACCAACGCTGCTCTTACATGTTAATATAGATTTATATGCAATGTGGTATATGACGAAACAGACATGGTGTCATATATATATTGTGTAGAGGGCGTGAAGGCGATCATGTCTTTTAGGTTTGGAATGTCGGATCAAACGCGGAGCTCTTGCAGGCGTTTTTTTCGTGTGCGAGAGGAGTCGTTTTTAAATCTACAGAGACTGATACATGAGCGTAGTATTTGATGAATTCTCTAAGTGACAAATGAAATTTGAGTAGCGTTTGTATTTCGCTCTTTTTGCTTCCTGTATCCTTTAGAAAGGGTTGGACCTGTTGAACTTCAGAATGATGGTCTTGGATGGACTTTGACCCTTTTGATCTTCCAACATGCTTCCTACTAAGCCATCCTTGTCCTGCTTCCTAGCCCACACTTTTGCATCTTACCTCTCTTGAAGAACTGATGGGGGACTTTGTGGAAGCCCCACTTGAGCAAGCCTGCGGTGGAATTTTAAGAGAAATCATTAAAACTTGAAGCATATAGAAAAATCAACTTGATGAAATGTCAGTAATGATCCTAAAGCCTTTTCTACTTGCAAAGTGGAAACACATTTCAGGAGCGTTCTGTACATACATATGAAAATGTTTTTTTTTGTTTTTTTTTGTTTTCAGAAATTAAAAGTTGAAAAATCTGATGTAATGCCATTTATTTTTTCCAGCAGAAATGGCAGTTTCCCTGTATTTAAGATTTGTTTTCTTCCAGATGGTAAGAGGTGCTTACAATGATTCATTGATTTAGTTTTATTGGAAAAAAATGTGTAAATATTTTTTGCTCTCTTTATTATTTAAGGAATTAAATGCTTTCGCATCAAACTGGAAAACGTTGGAGAGATGAAACATTGCAAATAATAAAAGATTATCAAGTTGATTATCAAGTTGCTAAGTAGAGTGTTTGAGGGATATGGGGTCAGTTTGTTTGTTTATTTTTTGGTGCATGCACATTGTGGTGTTTTCATCATGGAAAAGGTACAGCGTGTTTTCCCTGTGGAGAAATTCAATGTTGGTGCTTTAATGCTGTACGGAGTCTTTCTGCCAGGAGAGGGCCTGCTGAACAGATTGTGACAGGGCTTTGCTCAAATGCTTAATTTCAGCATTATTTTTTTTTACGTAAGGAAAGTGCAGATGACAGGGGATTCAGCTTTCAAAGTTTTTATTTTTAGTATGAAATTTTAAAGATGAGCAGTTTCTGGGCTGGAAACATGGGAAGAAAACAGGTTATTTCAGAAAGCATGTGTAGAGATGCTACTAAGTAATGACATTTATGCTGATTCATATTCTGCTATACACTAGATGTGTGCTACTAATATTTATGGGTCATTCCATAAAATGAGTGCCTTTTAAAAAGGTGCTTTTAAATTAAATAAGAATTTAAGAATTGTATAAGACAGTGAAAGTGTTAATTGTGTTGGGAACTTGGGACTGAATTTTAATATTTCAAGATAGATATGCTTAAGGCAGGGCTTACTGTTCATTATGAGCCTTTTGCTCAAGGTCATGAGTCATGACACTAAGGTTTTTATTAGAGAATTTAATGTTGAGAATTTCACATGCTGTAGAAAAATCGTGGCACTAAGTTGTCCCCCGCTGACGACTTGTGTTTATATGGCAAAGTACAAACTCTTCTTATAGCTGGATGTGGACTCTTCTCCCTAATCAAAATGTGCATATTTGCTAACAGAGTAAGCAAAAGATGATGAAAGGTTATTGGGTTTTTGTTGAAATGTGATGTTAGGTTGTTTTTTTTTGTTGTTTTTTTAAGTCTTCGTCTACAGAAGGAACTATATATGAATATCTATTCATCAAGAAATATTTCAACGTGTGCTTAAGGACAAATTTTCAGTAGACAACCTAGTCACAGAAGGTAGACATCCTCTAACAAGTTATTTTAAACCACAGCCCACCCTTGAGACCGGTCTAGCTTATTACACTTTGTTTCCATGTATCACATGCACAACTGCAGTTATGGTTTCTGACTGCTGCTGAATTAAAGATAATTTATTTTCCTCTGAATGTGCTGAATAAAAGAGCAACTGTGTCGTAGCTTCTTGACCTTGAAATTTAGAGGTTTTAATGTCCTTACAGCACGGTAAATTGATGCATCTGAGACAAAACCTATGATCCATACAGGCACGATTATACGCTATGAAGGCAACCACTTATTCAGACTATAGCTTACAGGTTTAGGAAGCCTTATAAGCTTAGTATTAAGCAGCAGTGTATGTGGCATGAATAACATGTTTTCCATTGAAGCCAGCAAATGACACGTTCATAACACAGGGTATGAAAATGTATTGAGGAAACAGCCGCACGCTGTGAAGTATGGCAAGCCGGTTAAACATTTATTCTTTAAAAAGTTTTCCTGTTGGTAGTATTATATTTTTATTTTAAGTAGGTAAACCAATTAGTGACTAGTGTTTTAAGCCTAACTATTAAATTTGGTATCTCTGAAGCAGTGGAGATTTCTTTAAGACTGCAAGGGAAGCTCGGCTTCCCCTATAATGTAAAAAAAATCATGGTCAAATATGTACTATTGTGTTAACATTTTATTGACTAAAAATGCGTTAGAACAAGTTCATCTCGAAGACGAGTTCGTTCAGAATCAGCTACATATAGCAGGTCGGCTGACTCGATTTCCTTCTCATACATTCCCGTAGCGTCACAGTGTATTTCCCTGTTGAAGCCTAGCGTCCATTGACTTCAATGGGGCTGCTTTGAACAGTTTTTTTCAGTGCTTCGAAACTAGACGGTCATTGGATAAATGCTGCGATTATGTCCCGCCCACGGACGCTCAGCGTCTCTGGGGGTGAATGGAGGAGTGGCCTGGACTCCGGGCTTCTACGTGATGATTGGAGGGTCTGTCGAAAGACTGCATCTCCTTTTGATTGACAGCGATTTTGTACTATAAAAAGTCGCTGACGCTGAAGCTATTCGAGCTCAATCCCATGGCGGATTTTGCAAGTCAGTGGTGTAGTCTACATGATACGCAGGTATACGGCGTATACCCACTAGCAAAGGTCAAGGATTTCCGTATACCCACTTAAAAAAGCGCGAGGATACGTAACAACACCTTTGTGACAGATCTTTCACACGTTCATTCATAAATTCACCCCGTCTGTGTTGCGATCAAAGCACTGACTTTTTGAAAATCACGCTGTTTCTGTTGATGACCAGTGCTATTGCGCAACTCTTTCACCTCACCTGGCTGAGGCCATCCTAAAAATGTGCCACTGCTGTGTGTCGCCACAAAATCGTATAATTTGAACGTGTTTTTATGCCTTGCCCATTTAAACATTCAAAAGAGTTTATAAGCATTCAAACACAGGACGCGGAACAACTTAAATGAGTACTCGCGCGCAGTGTTCGGTGCACACATACAGAGCAAACGTAAACTTAAGTGAACAAACAGTTGAGAAAAAAAAAATCGGATGTGTATCATAATGGATGTATTGTCTCTTAAAGCCTAATTTACTAGCTGCTGTCGGTGTCCTTAATGTTAATCCAAGAAAATTAAATTAGAGAAAATCACTCACAGCTCTTTACTGAACAAGCCTACTTTGTAGTTTAACAAGAATTAATCTATATGTAATTTATACAGTGAAGACTAAGCAATGCTATTTTATATTTAATTATTCGGTTTCTGTGCCTGGACACCTACAAACTTGAAAAAAACTTAAACATTGTGTAAATAGCACAAATAAATATATAGAACAAACATATATTAAACTATTTCAAACAGGGCCCACAGGTACAACCTGCACCGGGGCCCCGCAAACCCCAGCTACAGCCCGGGGAGCAGTGACAGATCAGTCAACTGTCCCAAGCATCGTTCACGCATGCAGTCAACAGTATGTTGCGTTTCTCAGGCCAACATAACTAGCTAATAACTTCAGTAACATTAGTGTGCGGATCAATGAATGCAGGAGAAGGGGAGAGATAACAAAGATAGGCCTGTGTGTGTGTCTGTGTACAGCAGTTAAAATGAATACAATGTTTATATCTCCTTGTTTCAGATGACGAGAGAGATGAGAACTCCTGGCCAGCCTTGTGGACTGAAGGTCAGGCTAGGGAATATAAAAACAGGCACTCTTAAATGTGCATTGAAAATTGCCAGCTCATAAAACCTGTGCTCCAGGGACCATATTATTCAGGGAAAATTTTAGATGATTAACACAGTAGAAAATCAGTCCAGTCTCCCCAGCTGTAAATGTCATTGGCTGTCTTGTGTTGCTTATAATAAATTGACATGTTGATATCACATAAGCAGTCTTTCAGAATGCTGTCAGTTACATGTAGATGCATACTGTACACATTAGTGTAGTGCTTATGGGGTGTTGCTTTGGGACGGGTGAGGGAGGGAAAAATCACAGTATGCTCACTACAAAAAATAGACTACACCACTGTTGCAAGTGTAGTCGAAAGACAAACTGCTGCAACCTATTTCTTGGTATTTGCTTGGCGAAATTGCTAGCCAATTTTCATCATACATTTCACACAATTATACACCACATTCCTTGTTTTTTAGATCGCAGAATTTACGTATAAATAAATGGACAATTTTTATGATGTAGGCCGAAATTGAGCTTCCCCTCTTTGAAAGACCAGCAGCCGCCACTGCTATGAAGTTAGTCACTTATTTGTTTACTACTAGTCTCACAGGTACTGTATTACTGGAATGTTAAAGGGGTCATATGACGTTGTTAAAAAGAACATGATTTTGTGTATTTGGTGTAATGCAATGTGTTTATGTGGTTTAAGGTTAAAAAACATTATTTTCCACATACTGTACATTATTGTTGCTCCTCTGTGCTCCGCCTTTCTGAAACATGTAAATTTTTACAAAGCTCATCGTTCTGAGAAGCGAGGTGTGCTCTGATTGGCCAGCTATCCAGTGCATTGTGATTGGCCGAATACCTCAAGCGTGTAACGGAAATGTTACGCCCCTTACCGTATTGTGATGCACGACGAGACCAAAACAATAAAACCCATTATAAACGAGGCATTTGTTGCATCCAGTGGGGACATAATTACTGATTATAATGACTTATATTACGGGGCCGTTGAATGCTTGAATCTGATTGGCTGACGAACATTCTAAGGTGTGCAATTATTTTCAGGGAAACGCACGGCGAACGTAGTTCCAGGCAGGTCTTGACCGCATTACATGACCATATCACTTCGCCAAATGATTTCTGTTATTTCAACGGTCTTACAACATCAAAATAACCAAAACCCACAACAACACTGGCCAAACAAATAAATATAGTAAACAAAAGGATAAAAACTACAGATCATGTCCATGTTTTTGCTACAAAATTAAATTTTATTATGTATGGAATGCACATAGCCTACTCTATCTCTCCCGCTCTCTCTCCCGCACAGATGCACATACAGTTGGCGCACACGTTAACATAAGCACTAATGTTGTTAGCGTTACTCTGACGATTTTATCAGTAACATAGTTACAACTAGGGCTGTGACGGTGGCAGATTTTTACCACCGCGGTGGTAATGGACCAAGTCGGTGGCGCGGTGTTGTGTATATTTATATATATATATATATATATATATATATATATATATATGTATATTCATCATTTGATTCTGAAACGTAAAAATAAATAAATGAGGCTCAATCATCTATTAACAAGATCGAGTGCGTGTTTATTATACTGATTGAACTTGATTAGGAAAGCCACACACCTGTCTATATAAGACCTTACAGCTCACAGTGCATGTCAGAGCAAATGAGAATCTGAGGTCAAAGGAACTGCCTGAAGAGCTCAAGACAGAATTGTGGCAAGGCAAATCTGGCCAAGGTTACAAAAAAAATTTGCTGCACTTAAGGTTCCTAAGAGCACAGTGGCCTCCAAATCCTTAAATGGAAGACGTTTGGGAGACCAGAACCCTTCCTAGAGCTGGCCGTCCGGCCAAACTGAGCTATCGGGGGAAAGAGCCTTGGTGAGAGAGGTAAAGAAGAACCCAAAGATCACTGTGGCTGAGCTCCAGAGATGCATTCGGGAGATGGGAAAAGTTGTAGAAAGTCAACCATCACTGCACCCTCCACCAGTGGGGCTTTATGGCAGAGTGGCCAGACGGAAGCCTCTCCTCAGTGCAAGCACATGAGCCCGCATGGAGTTTGCTAAAAAACACCTGAAGGATTCTCTGGTCTGAGAGACCAAGAGAACTTTTTGGCTATTAAGCGGTATGTGTGGAGAAAACCAGGCACTCATCACCTGTCCAATACAGTCCCAACAGTGAAGCTGTGGTGGCAGCATACTGTGGGGGTGTTTTTCACTGCAGACAGGACGACTGGTTGCAATCGAGGGAAAGATGAATGCGGCCAAGTACAGATACGATGAAAACCTTCTCCAGAGTGCTCAGACAAATCCCAAGACAATGACCCTAAGCACACAGTAAAATAACGAAGGAGTGCTTCACAACAACTCCGTGACTGTTCTTGAATGGCCCAGCCAGAGCCCTGACTTAAACCCAATTGAGCATCTCTGGAGAGACCTAAAAATGGCTGTCCACCAACGTTTACCATCCAACCTGACAGAACTGGAGAGGATCTGCAAGGAGGAATGGCAGAGGATCCCCAAATCCAGGTGTGAAAAACTTGTTGCATCTTTCCCAAAAAGACTCATGGCTGTATTAAATCAAAAGGGTGCTTCTACTAAATACTGAGCAAAGGGTCTGAATACTTAGGACCATGTGATATTTCAGTTTGTCTTTTTTAATAAATCTGCAAAAATGTCAACAATTCTGTGTTTTTCTGTCAATATGGGGTGCTGTGTGTACATTAATGAGGAAAAAAATGAACTTAAATGATTTTAGCAAATGGCTGCAATATAACAAAGAGTGAAAAATTTAAGGGGGTCTGAATACTTTCCGTACCCACTGTATATATGATTCTGAAACGTAAAAATAAATAAATGAGGCTCAATCATCTATTAACAAGCGTGCGTGTTTATTTTAGTACTTCCGTCAGTGAACACTCAGCCTGCAAAACACAAAAATAAATTTCAAAGAAATAATACAGTTAAATAGGAAAGTAGCCTTAAATAAGAAAATTAAATGCACCATGTCTACCTCACGCGAGAGGCGCAGCGAGAACCTATTATAATCAGTGATGCTGTCTACACTAGATGCGACGTGATACGACACGACAAATCCCTCACAGTAAACTGCCTCGTTCTATTTATGACGTACTGACACAAAGTTCAAATGTCCTGTAGACAGACTCAATCTGTTGTGTTGCGACGCGGCGTCCGGTTTAGACACGGTTCACTGTTCCGCCACCAAGCAAGCGGGCGCGTGAACTCCTCGTCTGCACGCGCTCTCTGTGGAATAGTAATTGCGGTGTATGTTGCCACATTTCTTGTTGGCATCTTACATTTACCACCGTCTCGTTTGTATTTGGCCGGTTTGGAGAATGCCTCACCAATACAAACCTGACCAGCCGGACGTTTGCGATCACATGAACTTGAAGACACTTCTACGTTACAAACGTGGATGGGTGACATGAATGGAAATGATTCCAGATCGGCGATGTAGTATTTGGTTTCCCAACAAGGTCCATCGCTCATCACAAAATAAATTTGCTGAATGCAGAATAAACTGTATTTTCCTGCGTTCAAACCTGCCAATCTAAAGGAAACGCCGTGTATGGCGTTTGAGGTAATTTGTGAATTAGCATAGATTTATGGTCTAAATAAAACAATTTGCAACTGTTACTATTATTACACTTGTATACAAAACTTTGTATTATGCTTGTTATAGAGTGTGTGACGTCACGTGCACTACCGCCTATAAAACAGTTCAAGCATATCACAGTGTTAGTTTAAATGTTTAACCTATATAAATGTGCGCTGTTAGACGCATATCCAACAGTTTGTGTGGAGAGTGGAAGCTGAAGCGAGTTTTACAGGACACGGAGGCTCCAGCGTGGTCACTTCTATTTTTTTCTTACAGTAAAAACAACTTAAAATACGCTGTGTGATTTTTGCTCATAAAGGTAAGAGTAATATATCAATTTGGAACTGTAAAGGGTCTACTTTTATTTGTGTGCATTCACAATATCAACATTGTGCTTTTATAAAATAGGAAAACAGAGAATGCGCTTTCTGCCGGTCTTGAACAAGAGCGCTTCAATGATGAACCGAAACTCGGCAACTCGAAACTGGCTCACAGATATGATAAATATATCTATAGAAAGCTTTAAATTACTAATTTAAAACGAAATAATTTCTAAGCAAAGCAAAAACTCTTCATTAGCCAATGTAATCCGTTAAGATGCATTTATTTCTCGCGTCCAATGAGGAGATGGCGAGTCATTTTTTCCCCGTCACCGTCTAAAATATAAAAATAAGGGAAAGCCTAAAACAGGCCCGATTATAATTTGCGTTTTATTTTATAATTGTATTCAATAATAAAAAAAAGTATGTAAATCTTTGTCCTTGAAATTTAAAGGATTTGTTGCGATGCAATTTTGTCTGACTAATAGGCCTATATGAATTATTTATTGGCCTATCTTTTTAATCCATGCAGCAAATGCTTTAAAAACAGCTTTAAAATTACTTTATTGCATTCCAGAGGCTTTTAAAGAACTTTTCACTATACATTTTAAGGGTTTTTAAGCTTGAATGTAAAACATTGTTATGGATTCATTGTAGCCTATTCCCATTTGTAAAATAGCTAATTGTTGTCTAACACGATCTCATGAAAGTGTGTAAGCTATAGCATGATTTTCTGTTTCTATTTGCCATAATATTTATACGCAGAAATTGACTACACCCCCCCGCCCACACAGCACCCCCTGCATAAAACACCTTCCCGCGCCCCTTGCTCTATCTCATATTGTGGGATGTGATAGACAACTAGTTGTCCAGTCCGGTTCCGTACAAGTAGCGCAGGTATTTTTTAGAATGCAGTCATGAAAATTTATGGGTGTGAGTTTGGTTAGACTATGCAGTTGAAGAAGTTGAGAATGCAGTTGTCACTCCCACAATAACTGTACTTTTTGTGAACTTAAACATATTAAAGTCTCAAAATACAGGACTTACAACCGTATTCTGCTGCTGTGTGAACATGCTACTGATTAGAGAAGGTAACCTACTAGATATGTGTATAATTGAGTACCCACTAGTAGTAAGTACTACTAACATAAAAAATAGCTGTTAGTTTAAGTTGTAAATGTTAAACAGGCTTGCCATAGTAAGTTGCACTCATCGCTCAGGCTCTGTACGTGTGAAAGAGGCTCGTGTGTCTTTAAGAGAGCGCATTACAGGTGGGATGACGCTGTCTGAGAGACTCCGTGTGGTAGAGACGATGCGTTTCGTGGGTTAACCACTCATTTCTGCCCGTCTCTGATGCTCAAGAAAAGGTGGTGTCTATTATTCACTGCCGAAGACGGCTCCGCGATTCTTCTCTCCAGACCCAACGCTAATGCTGTATCCATGTGCAATGATTTTGACAGCTTTACCCCAACTAAATCTAAAGGTACGTGTGTATTGAGTGTCAGTGACCATATGCTCATCGATTTTCGCTCGCACATCAATGTTTTGGACTGTAATGCATGTGTTATTGCGCTGGTATTGTTGAGATGGCAATAGGCCGTCACGTACAACGCGTGAATAATATCAGCGCTCGCCTGTTGCCAGGAAACAAACGCGCTGAGTGTTGTTGCTGTTACTGTTGTTTATGATCTGCTCGTCAATCAATCAGTCAGTTTGGGGCAGCTGATGGACTTCTTGTGTCCTGTCGCCCTCACTTCTGTGATGGGATTCATTTATTAGGGCCTGATCCATCACTTAAAGCGCAAAATACATCTGTAATTATTTGTGGCATTACTGTCGTACAGGGACTGCGTAGAAACAGATGGGCATTTCAGATCACTGATTCTGTATGGAATGATGCCAGTTATAATATTTATTTGGGAAAAGAAAAGAAAGAAAAAAAACAGATTGAGGAAAATCAATCTAATCGAACCAACCAAATCGTAGCTCTGATACAGCGGTGCATTTCATAGAGCTGTGCCTGCGTGTTGTGCATGGTCAATGGGGATTAATGATGCTCAGGGACAGAAGGTTCACGGGTTACCTGTTGCTATAACGACCGGCTCTTATATTGCGTTAACTGCATTGTGTTGCTTTCCATGAATTGAGCTCAGGTGGCCTGTTTTAGATGCGTTTTCCTGCACTGCAACTACATTTTCTGTTGCAATTGCTGTAATAAATTTGACCTTACACGGCTAATTGAGTTTATATATTTATTTCACACAGACACGCTGCTCATTTCACTGAGATGAAACAAATCTCAATGCGTGACCTCTTTTCCTCCGTGACAATTTCTCTGTATTTAATTTTTCCTGTTTATAGCGAAATATTTTGTATGTCCTATAGGCCGTGCAGATTGATTGTATCTTTTTTTTATTATTATTAACTCTCATGTTAATTTTTAGGACATGTATATACCAAAATAGCATGTTTTTGGACATTTTGTTCCTTTTTTGAAAGTAGTACCATACCATGTTCTTTTTAGGACAGGCCTTTAAGCTATATACTATTCTACTACTGTGTTTTTGGACATAAATCATGGTATGTTGCTTTCTTATATTGAAAGTAAAATTATTATTTTTTTTTTTATTTTGTAGAATGTACTATTCTAATACAATGTTTTCTGGGCAAATGCTATGTTTATGGGCATAATGCCATGGTAATACTATGTTTAATGCTTGTTTTGGATATCGTAGTACGTCACTTTATTTATTTTTTTACATTTTTTGACAGTAGTACCATGTACATTATTTTTCAGGACATGTAATATTGTAATACTATATATTATTTGTGCACGTACCATGCTAATACTGTTTCTGGACATAGTGCCATAGAAATGTAACTATGTTGCTTTTTTTGGACGTAGTACTATAGTAATACCATGTTATTTTTTAGGCCATGTACTATTTTAATGCCATTTTTTTCTGTATGTACCATGTGAATACTATGTTGTAGGCGTAGTGCCATGGTAATACAAAATAATATTTTTTTTTTGAGAAATTAGTGTGGCAATATCATGTTTTTTTTGTTGTTGTTTGTTTTGGACATGGTATGGGTTGGTTGGTAGGTAATACCACATTTTTTGGACGTACCATGGTAATAGCATGTTTTTTAGTACAATATTACTTTTTTAGTACCATAGTAATATTGTGATAATATTTTTAATAATATTATTATAATTTATTTTGCACATAGTACCATAATATCACCATGTTTTATGTTTTGGATATATAGACCGAGGTCTGTGAAAAAATAAATAAAAAAGCATTCTGCAGGTGTGTCTGGAATTTTTTTTTTCTAATTGTTCTGCAGCTCTTCTTAGAAGGCGTCTGCTGAATGGTGTGAAAAGCAGGGTGTGTGTTATTCAGTACCGTGGTCGTCTGCTTTAGGCTTAATTGACCTCATTACGATCACCATGGCCCATGTCTGTCTCTCTCTGCTGTGATGGCTAGCCCCAAATCACGCAGAAATATTTGACCCACTTATGGCACTGAAACATGGCAGGCAGCTGGTGCCGCTGCAATCTTCTTCAGGAGCAGCTTTTTCTTATGGGCTTTAGAGGGCAATCTGATTTAAGCATATCTACCTGCGTTCTAGACTTCAACGTCTGGCATGTCTGAACCACCTGTGTGATTTGGTTTTGGGAGGGATATAACTTAAATGCCGCATGTTATGTATGACACAGTGGCCTACTTTTGTTTTGGTGGTTTACGAATACTTCACCTCACCTTATTATTTTAAAATAGAAACTGGATCTGTGTTTCAGAAAGCTTTGCAGTACAAGGACTACAAATAGTCATCTCATCACTCATTGGACACGTCAATTCTCTTTTTAAACTGATGGATGTCACTTGTCAATTCAGATTTCCGTCATGTAACCCATTAATGTCAAATGCCAGAGGTCATTAGCCCCCAGCTGTGGCCAGACTTTTTATTATCATCTTGAGGGCTGCAGGCTAATATTATCTGACATGGCAGTGAATGCTGTTTGCAAATTAACAAGCCACAAGAAGAGGCTTGATTGGCCAAATAGGTTTGAGCCATAAGCTGCTTTGATTATTAATGCCACAGTGTGGCTGATCTCTCACAGATCCATTTGAGCAGCCTGTGCAACTAACATATGCTTCAACTTGGATGAGTGTAAGTGAACTGTCAAAGGGTTAATTGTGGATTTGGCATCTGTTTCTGAGGTGGAGCTTGAGTCAGCACTGGTTTTAGAGCGTTTACTTTCATGTGGAGCTCTTGTAGTTTGGTACTTGTGTGTTAACTGGAAAAATCAATGCGATACGTCCATTCATACAGCGAGAGAAGCATGTCAGGGGATGTTATAAGGTAAGAGAACTAATTGGTGATTGGCTGTTAATTCCTTGATGGTTGTCTTAGCCATGTTGTCAATGATTCCCAACCAGGGGCGCACATATGGATATTTAAACAGGTTATAGGGGTCACATAGAAAGTAAATGTGTGGATATCATTCATAGATGGATCTATTTGATATGTAGTGAATTTTATCACCCACTTTAATGATATATATATATATTAGATTAGCACATTTTAAAATGCCCATAATCAGATTACAGTTACTATGGATTACATGATTACAAATTATTCACACAATGGCAGTAAATTATTCCTAATTTACTGATTTCCTTTTTTTTTTTAAATCCACTCTATCATATTGTTTAGCTTTTGAATATTCACAATATAGATTGGCCATATAAATATCATGTGAAGTAATTTGCGATCCATGCTTCTGAATTTGGAGACTAGTCGATTAAACCATGTATGAGATGAATAATTCTGAAAGTTACTAAATACTGCCGATGTATTTAAAACCTGGAAAATTTTGACCACATCTTTGCAGTTTTTATGTTTATTAATGTTTTTTCATGTAATGCAGGGATTCCCAAACTTTTTTGTTTTTCAACCCCCTTTGAACTAAAATATTTACTTGCGGTCCCCCTCAAATTTATAGTTAATATTACATTACTGACTACAAATTTGATCATGTAATTTGTAATTAGTACAATTTGTAAGTAATCCATCTATATGTTTAGAATATGTTTAAACTTGTGTATGCAGAGTTTTATAATTTGTGCAAAGTGTTTGATTATCAGTGTTGGGAAGGTCACTTTGGAAATGCAATAGGTTACAGATTACAAGTTACCCTATTTAAAATATAATAAGTAGTGTAACTGTTTCAATGACTTTAATAAAGTAATGTAACATTTAAATACTTTTTGATTACTTTTCTAAAATTCTAATGAATATTTTCAACTGTTAATCATTTGCAAACATTTAAAGAAGGCAGGGTTTACCTTGCAGTAGTACTCAACATTAATTACTGTCAGACTTTCAAAATCCTTCATCGCTTGAATTAAGATTATAATATTTTAATTTTAAAGCACAGCCACCACAAAATTAAACTTTAACACCTCTTTTTACTTTGAGATCATTCTGAGGTTAAATACAGATTTAAAATCATAACAAGATTTAATAGCTATGATACTGTTGTTGAGATCAAATCTTCAGTTAATCTTAAAAATAAAGCTTAAACATAAACCCAAACAGAAAATAAAACAGTTATCAAATAAGCATGTGTCCTGTTCTGTGAACTCCTGAAACATTGGTGTATCATATTTTAGAGCAGTCAATGCAATTTGGGAAATAAATCAATAAAATCTGCGTGTGTGTGTGTGTGTGAGAGAGAAAATATTCAGATGTAACCTTCTTTGTAATCATTCGCATTTTCATAAGTAACTGTAATTTAATTACACATTTTTTCTCAGTAACTGTAACAGATTAGTTACATTTATTTTGTAATTCAATTATGTAATTCTGTTACATGTAACTAGTTACTCCCCAACACTGTTGATTACTAATGACTAAATCATTTTAAACTGCTTGTTCCTGTGAAGTTATAATATTTACACAGTCCAAAAGGAGACCATTTTGTCTTTGAACTTGCTTCTTCAGGTTGATGACCCTGTTGATATGCTCCCCAAGTCAAGAAAAGCCCTTAGCATCCAGGAAATTGCAGCTCTGGCCAGATCATCATTTAATGGTAAGGGTTTAAACACCTGTAGCATCATCATGAACATTAATGCATGTTAGCAACACACTGAGTTGATCAGTCTTTAACAATCCCCTGTGTTTTCCCCACCAGGCATCTCACAGGTGGTGAAGGATCACGTCACCAAACCCACGGCGATGGCTCAGGGACGGGTGGCTCATCTGATCGAGTGGAAGGGTTGGTCGAAGCCCTTAGACCCTCCATCTGCTACACTGCAGTCCCACTTTAACTCTTACTCCCATCTCAGCGAGGGTGAGCAGGAGGCCCGGTTTGCAGCAGGTGGGTGTCTCCTTCCACCCTGTTAGTACAGCTGTAAATCTCTCACTGCTAAACAAGTGTTAAGGAGATAACTGTTGACGTGCAAAGATATTGATGCTTGGCACTTTATACATGGCCTGTTGTCAAATAATGTGGACATGAAATTCATTTTTCAACATCAAAATTTAAAATTGTGCATGAATGTATGAGGTAATCTGTATATTTCTGGTTTTCATTTATTTTAAGGTTTTCAAGTTTTTATTATTACTAATAGTAATAATAAACTAATGTGAGGTCAAGAACTGCATTCATAGTATTACTAACGATTAAAATTTAATAGAATTATAGATTCATTTCATAATTCATATATATATATATGTGTGTGTGTGTACGCAGTTTTTTTACCTAGTTTTAATTAATATAATTATTAATTATCTATCTATCTGTCTGTCTAATATACATACTTCATTACATATTATATATGTATATTACTATATATACACACACACAGTTTTTTTTACCTCATTTTAATTAATGTAATTATTAATAATCACTTGAATTAATGTAGTAGCCTATTGTTTCTATCTATCTATCTATCTATCTATCTATCTATCTATCTATCTATCTATCTATCTATCTATCTATCTGTCTGTCTGTCTGTCTGTCTGTCTGTCTGTCTGTCTGTCATCTATCTATCTATCTATCTATCTATCTATCTATCTATCTATCTATCTATCTATCTATCTATCTATCTATCTATCTATCTATCTATCTATCTGTCTGTCTGTCTGTCTGTCTGTCTGTCATCTATCTATCTATCTATCTATCTGTCTGTCTGTCTGTCATCTGTCTATCTATCTATCTATCTATCTATCTATCTATCTATCTATCTATCTATCTATCTATCTATCTATCTATCTGTCTGTCTGTCTGTCTGTCTGTCTGTCATCTATCTATCTGTCTGTCTGTCTGTCTGTCTGTCTGTCTGTCTGTCATCTATCTATCTATCTATCTATCATCTGTCTGTCTGTCATCTATCTATCTATCTATCTATCTATCTATCTATCTATCTATCTATCTGTCTGTCATCTATCTATCTATCTATCTATCTATCTATCTATCTATCTATCTATCTGTCTGTCTGTCTATCTGTCTGTCTGTCTGTCTGTCTGTCTGTCTGTCTGTCTGTCTGTCATCTATCTATCTATCTATCTATCTATCTATCTATCTATCTGTCTGTCTGTCATCTATCTATCTATCTATCTATCTATCTATCTATCTATCTATCTATCTATCTATCTATCTATCTATCTATCTATCTATCTATCTATCTATCTATCTATCATCTGTCTGTCTATCATCTGTCTGTCATCTATCTATCTATCTATCTATCTATCTATCTATCTATCTATCTATCTATCATCTGTCTGTCTGTCTGTCTGTCATCTATCTATCTATCATCTGTCTGTCTATATATCTATCTATCTATCTATCTATCTATCATCTGTCTGTCATCTATCTATCTATCTATCTATCTATCTATCTATCTATCTATCTATCTATCTATCTATCTATCATCTGTCTGTCTGTCATCTGTCTGTCTGTCAACTATTATCTATCTATCTATCTATCTATCTATCTATCTATCTATCTATCTGTCTGTCTGTCTGTCTGTCTTATATACTTCATTACATATATAATAATGTGAATTATTTTTTAAAAGTTAAAAAACTTTTTACTATAGTATTTATTATTACTATTATTTTAACATCAATGTTATACTGAATATAATCAGCATTAATATGTAATGTAACAAAGGAATTTTTTCAAGTGTCAGTCAACTTTAGCCCGACCGTGATGTGCCAGCTGAAGGCTTTTAGACTCAGCAGATGGTGTTAAATTAGATTACACCGTCACACAGCTACACCTGCTGATCCTGCATGTCAGTTTACTTCATTCCTGTCTTCTGGCTCTCCTCCTTTGACTTTACTTTTCCCGGCAGCTTTTATACTCTGCTACATGTTTGGCTGTCATCAGTTTCCTGACTGCAGTAAATGTGGCTGCTGAGTTAGAGTGGCATTTAACAGCAAAACCTGAGTCTCTCAGCAGCAGAGCTTTTTCAATCAGAACAAAAGCATCACGAGTAAACTTCTACGTCATCACTGTGTCAAAAGAGATTTTGTTGCACTGCCATCTGTTTAATTAGTGTCATTGTGTAAACTCCAGGGTCATTCGATACGATTCTTCTTTTTTTAGGTGTGGCTGAGCAGTTTGCCATTGCAGAGGCGAAGCTTCGTGCCTGGACCTCTGTAGATGAGGAGGAGATGGACGAAGAGTCCTATGAAGAGGATCCTCCTCTAAATGACGAGCCAATCACAACAACTCTGAGCTCAGGTGAGCATGAGTGCACACACGTCAATATACAGTGTTTGAAGATTGAGCCACAAATAAAAACATATGAGTGACGAATAGCATACATTAATGTTCAAAAACCTTTTTTTTGAAAGAAAATAATTGAGCGTGGATGTTACAAAAGATTTTCATTTGAAAAAAATGCTGCTCTTTTGAACTTTCTATTCATCAAATAATTCTGAAAAAAATCAGTTTCAGTAAACTATTAGGTAGCACAACATAATAGTAGCATACCATTATAATAATAATAAATGTTTCTTGAGCACCAAATCAGCATAATAGAAGGGTTATGTGAGAAAGACTGGAGTAATGGCTGCTGAAAATTCTGAAAAATGACATATATTAAAATAGAAAACAGTTATTTTACATTGTAATAATATTTCACAATATTACTGTTATTGCTTTATTTTAGGTCAAATAAATACAGCCTTGGTGAGCATAAAAAACCTTAACAACACACACACACACACACACACATTTTAGATTTCATAATATGGAACTAGAAATCTATTTTTAAAATGAAGACAAAAAAGTGTTTGACACTTTCTGGTTGTCATACTCGAACTAAACTGAAAAATGATCTCAAAACCAGTTTGTTAAAAAACTTTTTAAAAAAAAGTGCTCTGAAAAGTGGAATAATTTCTTGTATCATGTGTTTTCAGATGCCACTTGGTTTGATATTTTGTATGTAGTGCAGTGACATTCAGACATTTTGACTCAGAAAGTGTTCAGATATATTTTGTGGAGCCTGTATATTTGCATTTTTCTTCTCACAATGCATTTATTTTTATGTGGAACATCTGCAATTTTGTTTTCTCATTTATCTTTTCTGCTCTTTATCATCTGCCTTTTCTGTTGTGTTTTCTTCTTACATTAATTCTCTTTTTTGGTACCATTTGTGCTTCGTCATCTTTCTGTCTCTGTCCACTTCTGCCCTGTCTGACCTGTATCTATATTTTGCTCCTCCCTTAGACGCTGCATTATCCAATCAAAGCTGCCCAGTGCCAAGTCAGGCTGAGACGGACACCGCTGAAATCCCTTGCTCTGACGGCACGCTCAGTCAATCAGACCCTGACGAGCCGCTCATCTCTGAAGAAGTGCCACCACACGCCCAAGAACTCCAGCTTTCAGAAGGCGAGGGCGACAGGGCCACATGTGCGGTTCACAAACCAGACCGCAGGCCTTTGTGGAGCAAGGGAGACTCCTGCTACTACTCCACCTCCTACTCCGAGTCTGGCCTTTCACCTGAGGACGAAGAGGAGGATGGAAGAGAGGTGGAGGAAGGGGAGGACAACGTCTTTCAGGAAGTCATCCGCTGGTACAGACACTGCCGAAGCATCTCTGATACCTCTGGAGCTGTGTCTTTTGAGGATGAGGATGAGGAGGAGGAGGAAGAGGAGGAGGATGAACAGGAAGAAGGTTCCAAGCAGTGACGCTGTGCTCTCGCTCGTCTTTTGTCTCGGTCCCTTTGTAGTAACCCTTCTGTGAAGTGTTTGTCCAGTCTGTTATGCATTCAGAGACAATGACTTGTTTTTCTTCTCCATAATTTTAAAGGGATAGTTCATCTAAAAATGAAATTTCTGTCATCATTTTTGCTCCCTCTTGTCTATCAAAATATTTTTGATCTTTCTTCAGTGGAACACAAATAATGCAGAATCAGGGTTATTATAGTTAACTAAAACTGAAGCTAAAGTTAAAACCTTTTTTTTTTTTACTTAAGTTAACTGAAATAATTTATATATCCAGTAAACACTTTGAATATATATTTCAGCTTTTTGCCAAAGCAGCATTTCTCATTTAATTTGGTTTACCTTGATGTACTAAAAAAAACCTACACAAATGGCAAAACACAACAGAATCATTAAAACTCTAGGCTAAAATTAAAATGAAAGTGAATGTAATGGAAAAATATTAAATGAAATATAAAACTGATTCAAAATATTAATAAAAACTACAGTATAATAGTATCACTTTGATTAAAAAATGTGCAAGCCATGTGTTATTTTAGTATCATTGATATACTGTTATAGTTTTGTTAATATTTTAGATTTTGTCATTTTTATTAGTTTTTAAAAAAATATGTACATACAGTTTTAAAGTTTTAGTTTATTTAGTTTATTTTACTTAAACTTCTGTCTCAATTTTGACCAAGTTTTGACTGAACTTGTTTTTATATATTTTATTTTGTTTCAGTTAATGTGTATTTCAAGTGACAATTTTTATTTTTCAATATGGTTGTAGTTTTATTTAATGATAATAACCCTGATTCAAGCTGCTCTTTTCCAAACAGTGAAAATGAATGCAAACAAGAAGCAAGAATTTCAGGAACGACGACTTAAATTTTAGCCACACAAATGATAGTACGGCTTCAGAACACTAAAAATATAGCGCATAAGTCATGTGGACCACTTATCATACTTTAATGGTGCTTATTTAAAGTTTCCCTTTCATTTCCATTTTAAAATTTCATTGTATAGAAAAGAGCAGCATGAACAACTTCCATTTGGATAACTGAAAGGGTTAGTTCACCCAAAAATGAAAATTATGTCATTAATTATTCACCCTCATGTCGTTCCAAACCCATAAGACCTTCGTTCACCTTCGGAACACAAATTAAGATATTTTTGATGAAATCCGAGAGCTCTCTGACCCTCTATAGACAGCAACGATATTACCACGATCAAGGCACAGAAACATAGTAAGGACATCGGTAAAATAGTCCATGTGACATCAGGGGTTCAACCGTAATTTTACGAAGCAAACTTACGTAATCAACGTAATCAGCGTTGTTTACGTTCAGTAGAAAGTGCGCACATGCTGAACGTAAACAACGCTGATTACGTTGATTATGTTCTCGGGTACTCTCCAAAATGGCGGAAGACAGTTCATCGGGCAGAAGAATTGTTGAATAAATTATGTTATTATTGTTTTCTTTGTGCACAAAAAGCATTCTCGTAGCTTTGTAAAATTACGGCTGAACCCCTGATGTCACATGGGCTATTTTACCGATGTCCTTACTATGTTTCTGTGCCTCGATCGTGGTAATATCGTTGCTGTCTATGGAGGGTCAGAGAGCTATCCGATTTCATCAAAAATATCTTAATTTGTGCTCCAAAGATGAACGAAGGTCTTACGGGTTTGAAACGACATGAGGGTGAGTAATCAATGACAGAATTTTCATTTTTGAGTAAACTAACCCTTGACGGCAGAATTTCATTTTTTGAGACAGCTACCCCTCTTCCTCTCTATCCCTGCTTCCTCTTGATCTACATGTTCTTCATTTGAAATGAGCGTTCAAGAAAACCACAGTACCGTTTCCTCATTCAAGCAGCGAGTTGGATGATAGTGACATTATTGATAATGCAGTATCCAGTGAAATGCAGATGCGATGCTCATCACCTGCACTCTCGGTGTATTCAGCAGCCTTGCCGCTTGTGACGACACATCAAGAGACTGGAAAATCTCTGTGAGGAACATGGTTTCAAACGTTATCCTTTTGTGACTGTTCAAAAGTGACGTAATGCTCATAGTAAAATGTTGTTAATACTTCAGGATCGGGGGTTACCTGAGGGACAGAAAAGCCCCAGTTGTTTATTTTGTTTGGGTTTAGATGTCACTCTGAAAGTGCTTGTGTATCTCGGCTTGCTCCAGAAGGGTTGAGGTGCAGGAGGGTTCTGCTTTGATGGAGCGTTGTGACTATGAAGAGAATGTGCCTGTTATTATGATCACTGTGTGATGTATATTACCAAACTATGGAAGCTCATTTCTGACGCATAAGATAATCATGCTTTGATAAATTATGACATAAAATCTTATCATTTTGAGTCATAATTGTCATATTTATAAAATGAAACGTCTAAATTATGATAGCCATACCTATGAAATAAAAAAAGACAAGTTATTTATGAGACAGAGTCAGAATTATGAGATAAAGTCATTGTTATAACATAAGTCGAAATTATGGCAGAAATGATTACATTATGACTTGCTAAATTGAAATGGAAAAAAATTTAATTATTAGGTAGAAAGTCATAAAAAGAGATAAAATACTTGTTTTATATTAAAAAAAGAGATATAAAGTCCTATGTGACTTGTCAATTACACATTTTACCTCATAATTTTGACTTTTTATCTCATAATTTCAAATTTATTTCATAATTATGTCTATTTCAGATAGTTATTTTTATTTTTATAGTTTTGACCTTTATCTCATAATTTTGACAGCCATAATAATTACTTTTTTATCTCATGGTTTCCAAGGCATGATTTTTTTCTTTTGTGGCAGAAATAGGCTTCCATACCAAACTGAGTGAGAATCCTCTACCATGTTCCTTTCTTTTTCCTCCCTATCTGCACTTCAATAGATATTTGATTTGTGATTGGCTGCTGAATGAACAGGTTTTTTGAAGCCTTGACCTTGACATGCAGCTTCAATAAAACCTCGACATGCAGCTACAATAAAACAGTAAACAGAACGTATATGTTGCCTTTCCAGACTGCATTCATTCATTGCAGAAGCATGGAGAAGGGCAGTGTAAATTCATAACCAACCACATTTGTCATTATTATCCTCAATATGAACCGGTAATGTCATGATGTTTTTTTTTATTGTTTGTACAGAAATGTCTGAGGTCAAATGTGAGAATTATGATTGCATTAAAGTTATGTGTATATTCATATGTTTCACTGTGTCTTATGCAAACCTTAAACTGCAAAAACACATTTTTTTTTGCATAAATCTAACAAAATTGTATTCTCATTTACTTTATGGGTACATTTTATTTGAGGGTGTTTTTATATTTTCCTGGAAAACAAGACAAAAATACTTAAAGATAAAAAAAAAAAAATCCAGTATTTCCCACAAAAAATGAGTTGCATAAAACAGAAAGCTTTAAAGTTGAAATTTAATATTTACTGATGTACAAAACAATTTCATGTTTTCTGAAAAATAATGGTAACAGCTGATTCAATATGCTTATCTCTATATGTACAGTAGAGTTCATACACATACCGCTTTACCCTGTATTCTGTACAAGCAAATGATTTATAAAAACCATTTACGGATATGGGAGCAGACTTATTGCTTAACTCTACACTGAATGTGCGGCACATTAGCAGACACTCTACACACCGTGGGCTTGACTTAAACTGCACAAGCGGCAAACAGAGACAAAACGTGACACAACATATCTAAAGATCATTATATTAGCTTAAGTTACTCCTGTCCCACGTCAGGATTGGGTTTCATAACAAACATTAATAAAACAGCTGATTAGTGCAGCCGGATGAATGGTGAGGAAACATTTCGCTCGTGTGGCTCGCAGAACCCATAGCAGTCGTTTCTGAGCGAATGAGAATAGGCTGTGTCAGGAAGTCATGGTTATGGTTTTGGTCCACTTGCCTTGATCCGTTTAAATCAAACCCGTAGCCTCCCATTTCTGCAGTGCACAAGAAAAAGAAACAACTCATTCTCCGTTTAGCTCTGCTTAGGCTGTGTCTGGGGTAGTTGTGCTGTTCTTGACCATACTGCATAGCGTTGTTCAGCCACAGTTTTGATGCAAACAGAACATTATGCATCATTCTCAGGCTGATACTAGTGAAAGCTCCACCGCCGAGGTCCAGTAAACACTTTGCAAGTTGTGAAAACAAAATCTGAAGGCATTTACCTGCAAACGGACTTGTCCTATTCATGATGTGCATTATTGCAAACAGTTTTAAAATAATATGCACTGTAGAAACAGAGCCAGCGTTCAGTAAAATAACACTATTTGGCAAGCAGTAATTCTAATACGACATTATTGCACTGTTGGCAGCTCAAAATCAAATGTAAAAAGCTTTGCGCATATGCAAACAATTCAGATAAGACAATCGCAGGTACACAGAAAATCCATCGTTGTAATGAATTATATTTTAATACTATGATGACTGCTGGATGAGATCTGCACAGTGACCACAAACTCCCTGCAATGGTTTTTATACAAAGGCTGGTTCTAACACAGTCGAAAACTTCCCTCAATCTACACTGCCGTCGAAATCTGTGACATATCGTGAGCATGTGTCAAAAGTATTGCGCATTGGATTTCTGAACAAATCTGGCCTTGAAGAAAAAGCAAAAGGCCATGGAAGTAAACCTGATGAAGTAATGTGAAACAGGCCTATGCAGTCTATTTAAGCTGGCTGGAAAGCGTATTGTTTATGCGAGTGTGTGAGCATGCAAATGATTGCATCGGGGGTTCATGCATATAATTAAGAATTGAAGAGGCTTCGTTTCTCCACTTGGAGTCTCTCTGAGTGTTTCGAGCTTCTAGGGAAGATGCTTTAATACATTTTAAATGGCCAGGCAGCTATTCTACAAACTGGTCCTGATACAGATCTGTGCATGCTTAACATGCCTACATATTGTGGGATATCATTACTCGTAATTACAGGCAACACCATCCAAACCGTGTGCTCAACGATGCTTTGTTAAAGGAGTTTTTTCTGATGCTGTCAGTATGGAAAACGCCTGTGTATTGCTGTGTTTTGTTTGAATGGTAATTACAATGTGCTTCAAAACTACCCTGGTTGGAAACTCCTCTGTATGAGTCGCTGTTGGTTTTGTAAGGGAGAGTGGGGTAAGATATGCCATCCCTGTAATCTGGAAAACTGGATGATTTTTGTCAAATTACCACGTTTTAAAAAAGGTCTGTTGTTTTCAGCTGCCTGTGATTCACATTGTCAATTTTTTTGTGTGAAAAAAAAATGCATGTCAAAATGAATTTTCCGCATGGCAGGTAAAATGAGTTTGATGTCAAAACAAATTTATCCATGTCTAAAAATATTTATCATACATTTTGGTGAATTGCCAGTGTAGAAAACAAAAGATGCTATGAATTGTTAAATCACATCGTGAATAAATAAATACATTTAGCAATGAATCAGAAATTAATATTTAGTTTTTCCCAAACTTTTAGCTTTTGGGTAAAGTGTGTCAAATGCAAATTCAAATGCAAAAAAATTATATATATATACTTGTTGAATTTTTTTTTTTTTTGAAAATTGTTACACTACATGCAAATACACTGGATTTTTCTGGTTGGTTAAGATGTAAGATATAAGATTAATGTTCATTAAATGTTCATATTTTACCTGAAATAGTTCAAATATTCCCCAATGACTCAACATCTATTGCACATCTAAATAAAAAGCGGCACAGTTTACCCCACTCTCCCATTCATTCTCCTGCCTTTCCATGACTCTTGTTCCTGTGTCCTTCCTGTCTTTCGCTCATTTTGCATCATGTTCTTGTTCTCTCCGTGTCCTCTGTGTCCTCTTTAGCCCACCCGTTCCCTTTCTTTCCCCCGCTCTCTCCCTCCATGTTTCCTTGCAGTGTGGGTTATTAAGGGCTATATTTAGAGCAAAATTGTAGTTTGGCTCTCAGAGACGATTTTATTTGGATTTAAAGTGTCGGCACCAGATGGGTGCGTTGGCTAGGTGCAGCTGAGTCACTCTCGCACACACACTCGGCTTTTCTTACGCACACTCTGTCGCTTGCACAAAGATGAAGAAACACACACACAAGCGTGCCACAAATCAACAAACAAACACGTTTATGATGAAAACCCGCCATGACATCATCGAATATAAACTTCTTTAAATTAATCTCATCAACATAAATCAACACCGAAACGCGTTATGAAGCCACAAATCAACAGACACCCAAATTTATGAGGAATACACAGACGATCGCTCACAAGCCCATCCGAAGCCACACGGCACTAACACTGCAGCACGTATCTATGACATCTCACACATACAAACACACACGGCGTGTTTCGTGTGAAGGCAGGACCAGAGATTAGGGTTGGGTTGATTAGTACAGAGCAGAGAGTGTGCTTCACTGCTTAAAGACTTCCTCCAGGTTCTCCTCAACCTGACTTCACAATCCCGTTTATGGTGTAAATGGAGTGTGTGTTACCGACCGCAAGCAGCTGTCATTCCGGCTGACCCTTTGAGGGCGAGGGGCTTCCCTCGCTCACCACTTCTTCCATTGGAGCTGGGCTCTGCTCGCCGACGGCCTCCAAGCCTTCGTCCTCCAGAGGGTGGGTACAGTCACAGGGGAGCTGCGCGATGTGCTCCTCTTGGGGCGTGGCGTCGGCGTAGGGCAGCTCTGATTTGTCGTCTGTGTGTAATGGGCTGTTCTGACTGGACAGCTCTGTGCAATCGGTCTCGTTCACCAGGCTGCCCTCGGACGGCTGCTCCGTTTGGTCATCCAGATCAGGGAGGTTAAGTTCCCGTGGTAGCGACAGGCTCTTGTGACGACTCCAGAGCTTGTGGAGCTCGGTGACCTCTGAGACGCTGCTGCTGTTTCCGCTGTCGCGGAAGCTGGCCAGCGGGGGACGGACTTTCACGCCGGTCACGGTTACAGAGCCCTCGATGGCCTTACGGAGCTATAAATAGACAGTTTTTTATAAAATGTGTTTTTCTGCTAATAAAGAAGAGCTAGTAAAAGAATACAATCACGCACCTCTTTTAGAGAGACCACTCCGACAAGACGTCCGGTGCTGGTGACATAGGTATGATCCAGGCCAAGTAGTGAGAAAATGGTGTGTGTCTGAACAAAAGGGACAGAGATAAGGACTGACATTCATGTTTCATTAAAGGGCAACTGTGATAATAAAATGTGTCTGTTTGTTTTGGTCACACTTTAGTTTGGGGACCAATTCTCATTATTATCTAACTATCAACTATGATTTTTGCCACAATAAACTCCTAATTTGCTGCTTATTAATAGTTTGTAAGGTAGTTGCTTAAGTTTAGGTATTGGGCAGGGTTAAGGGATCTAAAATATGGTCATGCAGAATAAAGCATTAATATGTGCTTTACAAGTTAACAGTTTACAAACAGCCAGTATGCTGGTAATATACATGCTAAGCAACTAGTTAATAGTGAGAATTGGTCCCTAAACTGAAGTGTTACCTTTCAAGTCAAGTCAAGTCAAGTCTGCTTTATTGTCAATTCTTTGCTTTTCCATATGACTTTATATGGTTTACAATACAATCTGTTCCTAACAAAAACCTGCCACGTGGCTTCAGAATATATCATACAAATGATCTGCACTACTTTTATGTTTTTTTTACAGCCTCATTGTGTTAAATAACTGGGCTCTTGCCCTATTCGGACGGCAATTGTTTCTCATGGGGATGAAAGTTATTTTCACCATTTACAGGGGGTAGCTGGTGATTTTATTGCCGTCCAAATACAGAATGTCAGTGTTTTTCTCTCACCACCTGCATAAAAAACCCAGGCCGAATTACCTACTGTTTTTTGACAAACACCAAGGTCATGTGGCAATTTAATTGCTGATCGAATCCACATCTCTGAGTTTACGAGAAGAAATTGATTCAAAATTCAATGTTTAAATCCTTTTTGACCACTGGCGAACACCATACGGTAACTGTTGTACTTCACTGTAATTTGCGTGCATACAGTACATTTAGCTTTTTCCTTCTAGGGACTGTTTTTAGGCTTTAAAATTCATAAAAATTGTGTTAATTTGTGAGGATTAACTTGGTTACATAGCGTATTTTCTGTAATAACCCAAAGGCCAATGGAAAAATCCTACTGGGTTTTTGTCAAAGGAACTAGGGTGATGTAAACAACAAAGTTGGCCTACAAAAATACGTCATCACTGCAGCGCACTATGCTTGGCAGATTCAGCAGATCTTTTACCTTATGCAAAGATGTCCGTTCCACCAGCTGAAAGGGGGCGGGGTCTATTTTACAGTTGTTGAAATTAACAGCCTCATCCAACTGTTGCTCCTCCCACTCTGCTATCTGAAAAATACATTTTTTAAAAAGTTAAAACTATTAAAGGTTAAAAAAAAAAAAAACTATTTAATGTAAACTGACAGGGGCAATTATCCTTGGTTTTATACTACTTATGCAAGATCATAAGATAATCCTCTCCATAAGCAGTCCATTAAATATTAAAGAAATAATTCAAGCAAAAATGCAGTCATAATTTGTGTTTTAATAGAATTCTGAATTCCCCGAAACAAACTCCTCTCTTTATTCTAGAATACACATTCAAATAACTCAGAATGTGTGACTCACTACAAGAATCATGATACAGTTACAACATAATTAAGAGGTAAGTATAGTATTTAATTGATATACCTCTGCTGTTGACATGTCATCTTCAACATCAGGTGTATCCTGAAAACATCAAGTCGAGAATTAGACATAGAAATGCACAAATGTTTCTTTCATACATTCTTGTCCTCACAAACGGTCATGCAATTCACTCAGTTCACAAGACAAGCTACACATACTAATGTAATCTACCGAAGCGGCTCAAGCTTTACTAAACATTAGCAAGCTTAAGCAATACATTAGACGCAGCCCAGGGGAGGGTGAGGTAGATTGGATGCCATTACGAAGGCAATAAAGAACTAAGACAGGGAATAGCTTTTCAAAAGGTTTTTAATTTGATTGGAGAGTTTAAGGCTCCAGTTCAAAATTGGACTTGAATCAACTTTGTAAAGCTTTGTTCAAAAGAAAAGGGTCCAACTGCAACATCCCCTGACGTCCGCCTGTAGGTTTGCAAATATTTGGGGCCTGTTCTGAATCTTGACAACCGCAAAACCAAACCATGCATTACACAAACCCACTCAACCCCATGAGAGATAAATATACACTTTATAACATGGCATGAATCATCTCATGAGTCAGCTTGTTCCCTGTTCCCTAGAGGGGAAGTACTAAGCTGGAGGAGAGTATCAATACAGCACACAGGCAGAACGCAATAAGGCCTCTGAGTAAAGGCCCTATTGGCTGTGCCACTGCCACCCCCGATGATGCGTGTTTGTGGGTGAGCGGAACGAGTCCCTGCGGCTGCGTTCTTACCGCCATGGGTATCTTCACACGCTTGGGCCTCCTGCTCCTCTTAGGAGCCATGGGGCCAGCATTGCTCTTCCAGACAGAACAGATAGAAAAGGGAGGAGCATAAAGCGTTAATGTAACTCTAACGCAACGCTCTCTCAACAGCTGCACCTTCAACATTGACTATTATCAAGGGACACTGTTAGAGCCGTCGTTCCTCCAAAGAGAAAGGCAGAAAGAGGTGTGTAACAAATAAATACAGCAGCCGAAATCCCATGTTAATGCCAGGCTGACAGAACGCTCACTTTGTGCTGGTCAACAGATGTCGCTTGATAAGAGAAGTCATGTGGGAGTCTACTTAAACATGAGGTGAAACTCCAAAGAAACACAGACTAAGGCTTTGTTCACACTGCACTTAAATCCTATTTCTTTCTTTTTTTTTTCAAATCTGAGGCTGGATTAAAAAAATAAGATGTTCTTAAGAAGATATTTAAGAATTACTTTTGAATTTTAAAAAAAAATTGCATTTAGGAATATTCTTACAAATTTATTTTAGGAAATTTCTTAACTTCTTTCTTAAAAAGATTTTTTTGTGAATCCGACACTTGGTCTGTATTTAAGTCCAATTCAAAATATCAGATCCGCTCAGCATTCAATAGTAAATGCCACATGTGAGTGTAAAGAGTGAATTTGGATATTCTGCAGCACAAATGTACAAAAATCCATGAAATCTAATTTGACTTGAATCAAACATCAGGTTTTTTATCCACACATTTATGTGCTTTGAATCACATTTGTCAAAAATGTTTAAAATAGGAGATAACTAAACAGAAGCGAGTCGGATACGGCAAAAGATGGTCTGAACAAAGCCTAAGACAAGCACTAAAACATTTAAAAAGTAACAAACAAGATGTTTAGGCTAATTGTTAGGCTGATTTGGCAGATGGTTCTCATCCCATATTTAGTCTCTGGGCACCTGTAAAATCTACAGCTACATAAGTGCCACGTATCACCCACGATCCCTAGAGAGCCATCGTACCTCTACTAGCTCCTTCACAGGTTCCCCAGAGGAGAGGTTTGGAGAGCCTGCAGAAGAGGAGTGATTAGATTAGCACAAGATGGGTGCATACCAGGGGGTCGCAGACAGTTCGCAACATGACATACATGAGTAGGAGTTGAAATGAGTGAGTAAGTGTTATATACACACTGTTCAGTGACTCTGTGTTGCTGATTGCAGACACCGTCTTCAGAGCAGACTTGAGGGGGATCTGGGAGTTAGTCAGTGTGGGGCTGTAGGAGGACTCTTCAGTGGAGATCTGGAGAAAAACAGTCTGTTAGATCCACTTATAAGTAAGTTTGATTACTAACACAGGCTTCACATACTCCCAGCTGTATTACTGAACTCAGAGATGACAGCCTGCCGGGAAGGAATTCTTTGGGATGAAACAGAAAACATGAAAAAAACACCTGATGGCGATCTGACAATGCTTTATTCTTCTTGAGGAATAAACAGACAACTGGGGAACACAGACTCCAAAAACAATGTCAGACTAACGTTGAACATAATTAAAGAAACACTTCACCCAAAATTTAAAATTATTTATTACGTTCTCTGTGTTGTTCCAAGCCCATATGCCGTTTTCAGTCAAACACGGAAGGAGAAATGTTTATGCAGTTCGTCTTGTACGAAAGCTCATAATGACCAATAAACACTGTATGGGAACCATAAAAGGAATCCATGTGCCTCATTTGCTATATTTCAAGACCTCTGAGGCTCTACTACACAGACTGAAATTTAGGTCCTTAATTATGGAAAACGTGCCTCTTCGCTGCAGCTCTCAAATCTTATTCTTCATCTTGCATGTTCAAGCGCAGCATTCACTTACCATGTGTATGATATATCATATTTTTTAATTAAGATCCAGACCGCGTCAGTAAGAAGTCGTTCTTTTGTTCACTTCATTTAACCGTGAATTCGTTTACAAAACAAGGCTCAATTTGACGAGGGATTTTCAAAAATTATTGATGTAATAAATCTTGATAACATTATAAGTGGACCTCAGAGAACAGCACAAAATAAAAAACAAAGGCAGTTCATGACCCCATTAAAAACACTAATAATTTAATAATGTTTTGTGTAAGCTTTAGCAAATATCTAAATGAATATCCGTTTTTCATGTACAGTACTATTATTACTATTCTACTTTACTATTTTTATATTGCTGTGATGACTAAATTCACTTGTAGCATTTAATATGACTGAATTTATTTTTTAGTGTTTCATTTTAACTTGATTTAGACAAATATTCTATAATGTAGAAACTACAGATAAGAATTCATCAGCTACCATTCATAAAATGAAAATAATTATCAGCTAATCATAAGGGGCCAAAATGTTAATATCAATGCATCCCTAACAGCTTTTTGCCATCTAAAACCTGGTGCAATCTGAAAGTTCATATGATATTTCAGTTTCACAGAAAATAGCATTCAGGCTTAGAACAACATGACAACAATTTATTTTTTTTGTTGAACTATTCCTTTAACTTACAGTATTTTTTTATGTCTACACTACCATTAAAAAGTCTAGAGTCAGTGCATCCTTTCTGAACAAAACTATTAATTTCTTTCAAATAAAATAAATAGTAACACTTTGGTTTATGGGCCAGTTCTCACTACTAACTAGTTGCTTATTAGTATGCATCTTACTAACATATTAGCTTTTTATTAGTACTTATAAAGCACATTTTCTGCATGACCGTATTCTACATCCTACCCAATACATAAATTTATCTAAGCAGTAATTAGGAGATTATTGAGGCAGAAGTCATAGTTCACAGTAGTGACAATTGGACCTTAAAGATAGGGCAACCAAACAAAGTATTGACCCCAAATTTTTAAATGGTATGTCTGCTTCATTTCAATAATGATCATATAAAATTGTATGGGAAATTGTAATTAACACTAGCGTCTTCTCTCTGAAGTTCATACCAGGAAACGTACGCCACGATCAGTCCTGGGGGGAGAGTCTTGGGGGAAGGTGGGCACATGGGTGCCATTGTCCTGAGCGCATTCTCTCAAGTACTCCAGCCTGCGAGCTCGACTGAGCTGCTGCGAGAGCAGGGTCTGCAGCTGGGAGCGCTCCATAGAGCCCAGCAGGATCATGGACTCTGAAGCCAGGTGGGGACACAGGCAAGGGAGACAGCAGAGAGACCAGAAAGAGAGGGAAAGAGAGAGAAAGAGAGAAGTGAGAGAGACACAGCGGGATAGCTGGAGGAATGGGGGATAGCAAAGGGAAATGGTGGGAGGGCGGGAAAGGAGATGGAGAAGGTAAAGAATGTGTCTGTCACAGGGTATGAGGTGGAATTGTGGGATTACATTTCCAACTGTGAGCTTTCATTTGGGAACATCAAGAAAATGTCTGGAAAAGAAACTGTACTAAAATCAGTAAAATGTCAAAATATTTACAGCCTCATTTTTACACATTTATTTATTTGTATTTTTCTTTTTAGCACGCTGTTCATTTTTTAAGCATCATACAAACACCTAAACTAAACTGTTTCTCAAATTCATTCAGAAGCTCATTTACTTTCCAGGCATCTACATCTGTACACTTTCTAGTTTTCACGCAATATATTAACCCAAAATCGTTATTAGGCATATTTTACACATTTAAGAAATCTAAATATAAACCTTGAAATAAACAAATGTCTAGGATTTAGAAAAAAAACTTAAATAGAAGCTGAAAATGTTTCAGATTCTACACTAATCAAATAATTAAATGTTTTGACTCTTTACAAATGGTCAGATGTTCTTCTGTAGGCCAGGTGCTCTTTGGATTATTTCAAAATCTTCAGAGTCACATAATCATTCAGAAATCAGTCTAATATACAGATTTGGTGCTCAAGAAACATTTTGTATAATTACAAAACAGTGGTGCTTCTTAATATTTTTGTGTATGCTTTTTTTCAGGATGTTCAAAAGAACAACATTTATTTAAAAATAGAAATATTTTGTAACATTATACAACTTCTTTACTGTCACATTTGCTCAGCTTAATGTAGCCCTTCTAGAAAATATAATATTAATATATATTTTTTTGTCAGCAAGTTTTTTTTAGTTTTTGTTTTTTAGAAATTAATAAAACTCTTATTTTATATATGTATTATATGAAGTACACACACACACATGCACACACACTACTTTGCTCTCTAGATACTGGTATCAGTCATTGAAAACTCATTTTGAGTGCAGCTCATTTCTTGCCGAAAATGGTTCAGCAATCAAAAGCTGATATTGCAGAGTTATTTCAGCCGAATCACTCTTCTATATTGAGCAAAATGTGGAAAAAAAGACACTTTGGGAAGAAGACTGTATAAAATTTGTCTTAAAATTCCTAACATGAGAGTGGTTGGTTTGACGAGATCCCTATTCAAGCGATCATTGCAGATGAAAATTTAATTAAAAATAAAAAAGGAAATCAATGGATTAAAGTAACTTTAAAAAATTGGTTTGAGATTATTAGAGAATATAATTTAAAGGATTCTGTGAATGTATTGAAATGGGCTTCATACGATTCAGATTTTAAACACTCGGTAGACTTGCGGTTTAGGCTTTGGGCTATCACTGCTTACTGACAATCATAGATAAAGGACAATTATTAGATTTTTATTCTCTAAAAGAAAAATTCAATTTAGATTCAAAAAAGATATCTTCACTCCGACAACATTTCTGTCATAAAATTAAAAAAGGACTGATGGAATCCAAATAAGACGCTCTAGTTAAAATATTCTCTTCAGCTTAAAGGCTGAACCAATTGAAGACTATTACTTAAAAACATTGATGGATTTACAAGGAGATTCTCTCTGTAATTAAGGAGAGATGGGAGAAAGAAAGTGGTATTACATCTCAACTGAGGACTGGGAAAATATATGTAAACACAATGGGCTACTTCTCGTTCTTCTTATTGGAGAGAATTTTGCTGGAAAATACTATTCGATTTCCTTACTCCAAAACAGAAAAATAAATTCCTAGGCAACTCAAATTGTTGGAGACTTTGCGGCTCTCAGGATGCTAACCATTTTCATATATTTTGGGACTGTCCTAATATCAGAGGTTTTTGGAAAGATATACATAATGTATTAGAAAAGATTTTGGACACTTCAGTTGATTTCAGTTTTGAGATACTTTACATGGGCATTTGTCAATGGTTTCCTGGGAGAGGAAAAACAAATATATGTATAGAATAATTCTTGCTTCAAGTAAAAAAGCCTATTACTAGATGCTGGTATAAACTAATCCGCCACAAAAACAAGACTGGATTGACATTGTAAAAAGTATTTTTATTATGGAGAAAATTACATTTTGTATAAATAACCAAAAAGATATGTTTTTGACTTTTGGTCCAAATGGATTGAGTTTATAACTCCTATTGAACCGAATGTTTTTTTGTTATGAACATATGTTTTGTGATTATATTTAAATATTGTGCTTCCTTTCTTTTGTAAATAGTTTCTGCTATAATTGTATATATTTTAAAGAGGTATGTTGATCTGTTTTTTTTGTCATGAAGAACTTTTTGGTAGTTTTTTTTCCCCCGAGAATATAAGGAAATGCTGAGACAAATGATAAATAGTGTTGTGATATCTGTTTCCAATAAAAACTTAAATAAAAAAAAATAAAAAATTCCTAACATGTGCAGAACAACTGATTTTTTTGTGCAAATATATACCTTTAAACAGATGTTTTATGTCTCACCTTTGGACTCCACCAAGGCCAGGGTTTTAAGCTGACCTGTTATGAGAGCTTCCTGCAGATCCCGGTAAGAGGAAGAGAGAGTGATATACCGCACGTCTCTCACCATTATGTCCTCCACACGGATATTATACTTCCTACAGGTAAATAAAAGAGAGAGAGAGATGGGAGTAAGCATTCAAAAAGCCAGGGGAATGATATGAGAGTGATAATTTGGGGAAGTTACGTAACAGCCCTCACTCCTGTCCCCAGCCCAGCTCTGGCAGGTAGGGAAGTTTCTGGAATCCGGATGATGGAATCATAGAGGGAAGGCTGCAGACTCTGAGCCACGGCATTGGCCAATATCACAGCGATCATCACGGGCAGGATGTGCGAGATTTGACCGGTCAGCTCGAACACAATGACGGCGGTTGACACGGTGTGAGTGACTGCGCCAGAAAGAGCCGCCGCCCCTGTGGGAATCACCATTTCGTCTCATATCAAATTACAGTAGCAGTCACCCACCGCAAGCCATCTGATTTCCTATTGTGCTCCTGACAAGCTTTCTGCTCCGCTGCACAATGCAGCGCTACCGCTGAAGCCATTTCCACAGGCAAGATCTAATTTGGCTGTTGGTCTGTGTGGGTTAATGAAAAATGTATGACTCTTGCATACAACACCTTGCAGGTTCAATTACGTGTGTGAATAAGATATAGCTACGACGGGTTGAAACTGATGGCTTTTGAAAGAAAACAAATAGACATCATTGAGAAGGCATGCACAATCGACGCTCTCACCTGCAACTGCGTATCCACCGGGAACTATGGGATATACAGTGTTGTCGGCATGTATCCCTTCGGGGAATATGGCGGCCATGCTCTCGCCGACTAGTCGACCGAACGCAGCCCCTGTACGACACACAGAATTCACAACATACAGTAGATTCGATGACATTTTGGAGGTTGCAAAAACATAAAAAAAAAAAAAAACACCAACACGTGCTTGACGAATACTTACATGAGGTCACAAACATTGACTCCAGTGATTTTGACGTGTTTACACACAGGCTTTAGTGAGTCAGACAGTGATGAGGGATGGAAATGGAGAACATGATTGCGGGAAAAGGAAAACAACCATTAAGAACAAACTAAAGTATGATGGCTGGTATGAAAACAAGAGCAAAATAATGTTCAAAAGTGCTCGCTCATACAATAGTGAATTGAAATGGAAACCAAAAAAGCATATCCCACAGTGTTGACTTTCAAAAACAACACATGCGCACTATAATCACATACCAATGAGGAAAACCGGCATGAAGGCCCCGCAAGGCACAGGCATTGTTGTGGCCACAGCTGACATCCAGAACTGAGGAAAACATTTAGAAGCCACGAGGTCACACACTTAGACAAAGACATTGTTTAATAATTAAGCAATATCACACTCGCAATCGCGATGCTGTACTGAAAATCAGGACGGCTGTGATTCACCTGCAGCCGAATCAAAACTGTGTTGGTTTTTAATATTTTAGCACAATTCAACATACACAATAGTTCAATAAAGTTAATAACGAGTAACTGACATTTCAGAGACAATATGAACAGATGATTTATTTGTTTTTGCAACTAGAATAATTACAAAATAAGCTGTATAATACAATGTTACATACATATTCATATATTGTCACATTTTGGCCAGTGTTTAAAATTGCTGTTAAAGGAATAGTTCACCCAAAAATAAAAATGACTGAAAATGTTATCCAAGATGTAGATGAGTTTGTTTCTTCATCAGAACAGATTTAGAGGAATTTACATCACTTGCTCACCAATGGATCCTCTGCAGTGAATGGGTGCCGTCAGAATGAGAGTCTGAACAGCTGATAAAAACATCAAAATAATCCACAAGTAAGTAATCCACACCACTCCAGTCTATCAATTAACATCTTGTGAAGTTAAAATCCTGTGTGTTTATAATAAACAAATATATTTAATTTCAAACCATTGCTTCTGGCTAAAGTATTCTATCCATAATATTATAATATTAGGGATACATAATATTTCTCCAGTGAAAAGGTTGTCTCATCTGAATCAGGAGATAAATATGCACAGATCAAGCACCGTTTACAAGCAAAAACAGTTCTGAAGAAATATGTTGGTGGATTTTGATTTAAGAGAACAACAGGGGATGGACTTTTTCTCTGGAGGAAGCAATATATTGAATTATAGAGCTGTATTTTGGCCAGAAGCAACGGTTTAAAGTTAAAACATCTCAATGATGGATTTATTTATTACGAACCAGCAGCTTTTCACTTTACAAAATGTTAATTGATGGACTGCAGTCGTGGGGATTACTTGTGGTTTATTGTGTTTTTATCAGCTGTTTAGACTCTTATTCTGATGGCACCTATTGGTGAGTAAGTGCTGTAATGGTAAATTTCTGATGAAAAAATCTGTTCTGATGAGGAAACAAACTCATCTACATCTTATGCAAAATTTTTAAGCAAATTTATATTTTCCTTTATATTTTACATAATAAGGTGAGACACACCTTCATGACAATGAAGAGGAGGAGTGTGATGAACACACTGACTTGTGGGTGCTTCCAGGTCTGAGGTACATGACTTGAGTACATAAACTCCTCAGCAACACCTTGCTTGTACCAGGTTTGGTTGTCAAACAGTGCCACTAGTGACTCATGTTGAGTCAGCTAAATGAAGAGGCAACGCAGTTTGTTATTTAATGCATAATTACTGATCTGGAACAAATAAATCTTTCAGCATGAAGCACACTTGAAAGACTGAAACATTCTGGTTGTGTAGAAAGAAAAAAGATATAGAGAGGGAAATCTGAAAATTTCAATGAGACACACAGTAAATCTGAAACATCAGACCTGGCCTGCCATAAACTGTCCAAACCCTGGAGGAAAGGTGAATGTAGAGATAAGAAGAGTGACCACTGCTGGAAACACTAGTCTTCTAAGGGAAGCCAAACATGAGAAAGAATAATTACTTTTTATATATTAAAAAATACATTTGTTAATATAATGTAATATAATATAATATAATGATCATTTTATTTATTTATTTATTAAAAAATACAAATAAAAGTTTATTTATTATTTAGTGATACATTTTTGTAACATTCTTAACAATGAAATTAAATTTTATGCTGAGCTAGTGCCTAAACAAAATACATTGTACAACGAGGATTATTGTTAATGTAAGAGAAGTGGTAAATAACTCACTTTTTTAGCAAAAACTTGTTGATGGTTTTCTGTTTTCTCATAGACTCCACTATGATCCTGTTCAGGTAGACATACAACGCCCCTCCTAAACCACTGGCAATCCTAAAAACATTAACAACAGAAGAACTAAAACATCAATCTCATAAAACATGACAAGAGGTACTGTATAACTATGATCACTGCAAATTTAGAATTAAGAGCTAAGAATAACTAACTAGTTGGATTTACAGACTAAACGTGTGAACCTGGCCTGTCAACCAGAACACAACTCTTAATGTTTGAAAGCAGAAGTATAAGCTTTGCAAATAAACGGTTCTAATGAGTGTAGACATTTTAACACAAATGTTCTTAGACAAGGATATTAGTTTGCATGAAATCTGTCTTTTGACTACCATCACTTAAATTATGTAAATCAAATTTGTGTTTGGGAGAAAGATGGCAAAGGTGAGACACAAACCCGAGCACAGCAAAAACTGGAAGCTCTTGTAGGTCAAAGGGAAAGTCCATCCGAAAGCGAGTTTTAAAGAGAGCCGTGATTGTCTCTGCAATATGGCGAAGAGAGAATGACAGTCATAAATTTATGACGAATGAATCATCTGACTGTGCTGGCTATCATAACGGATTTCTCCCTCACCCTCATCCTTATTCCACACCGCCAGCACCCTGAAGATAAAGGCACTGAAGGTTGCAGCGAAGAATCCTCTCCAGTAGTTCCTCACGGCAAAGAACGTAGATGTGACCTCAATACTAAACAGCACTCCTGCCACAACACAGCAGATCATACGACAAACAACTCTGTTCAAAGCTGGAACTATACAGGGGAACGTTACTGTCGTAAATGTGATATGGTGTTATCTCCAGTGGCCAGCTATGATCACAATGTCTGGACTTACCTCCAATAGGGGCTGCAAAGCAACAGCCCACCCCCACTGCACAGGCGGCTGACAGCATCTCTGTGTTCCTCAGCTCGTTCTGTCAGATTAACAAGAAAACCCAATACATGCAAATCCTGTTTCAAACGACTGTCGCCGTGGCATTTTACAGGCAGCCAAGAGTGGAACAGGGCAATTACACTGACGGATACATGGCAAAGACATGCGGAACAAGGTATTGCTATGAACACAATTAAAAAATGAACAAACACTGCTCTTTCATTCACTATATGCTATCTTTGTGAACAGTTTGGTACGGCTCTAAATTACAATGGAAAAAATGGTAAACTTGAGAAAAAAGGAATCACAAATGGAGATTTAAAAAAATAAAACTCGCTTTTTGTTCATTATAACACTTTCAATCAATCGGATCAACATGGACACACCCAAACATAATAATACCTGCATCTTACCTTGTTTCCCCCAAAGGGCTCTTCCTTCAGCAGTAAATCAAAATAACACACATACATGTGAGTATCTGCACTCTATTCTTTCAAAACCTATCAATACTTTAAGTACTTACACTGCTGTTGTTTCAAGTCTGTATCTACAAAAAATAAATAATTTAATTAAAAATGAATCTTCATCTATCTATCTATCTATCTATCTATCTATCTATCATTCAGTGTGTATTCAATCTTATTGATAAACTGCAATCCCCCCTATAAATTATTCTGATATCATAGGTGAATTTTCCCTCAATATGGCAACATTATCCCCATACAGAAGCCCATTTCCGCCACTGAATAAAAAATAAAAAAGGTAATTATGAGGGTTTTAATTAATCAATCAGCATTTAATTAATTAATTAATCAATCAGCAACCAGTGGGTAGCACACAAAACATATTACAAATCAGGATCAAGACAAAAAAAAAAAATCCAATAATAATAATAATAACAACAACAAAAAAAGTAACAAAAACATATCAAACGAAAAAAAAGGGAAAAATACATGCAGAATATTCACCATAACTCATAAAGGAGAAAAGACAAAAACAACCATGTCCAATTTATGTCACCGTATTTTTATAACTTAATAGTAGGGGTATGTAGATTTATATTTAATTTTTCATATTATGGGTACCATGCTGGGATCTTCACTAACCCCCAAAGATCTCAATGTTCTTCCCACATTCTGTTAAATGACATAAGTTTACCCATAAGATGAAATCTTAGTTTTTCAGAAATATAAGATCTTTTATCATAAATAGCCATCCCCTATATAAGGGAGGGCTATCTCCAACCCATTTGTTCATAATGGCTTTCCTTGCTAGCATCAAAAAAGGATGAATAATGTCTTTATGTTCCTGTAAAGGAGGAGGCAAAATGCTGAGTAAACACTTCATAGGTGAAGCTTTAACTGTAACTTTACAAACATCTGAAAGGGCCTCACAAATTAAAATCCAAAATCTATATGGTGACACATAGGCTTGATGTATGTAAAACTGCATTTCTCTAAATTTGTTGCAAACAGAAATAGAAACAGGGAGTTTAATAATGTTTTCCATGAAGCAGCATCGATATCATACCCACTTTTTTACTCCAAGATTTCTGGAGATCAGTAAACTTGGTTTGCCTACGCTCAACTAACATTGAATAAAATTTAGATACATTTTTTTGAGTGTCTGAACTACAAAGAAAACATTTCTCCAAAAAGTGATCATAATTTCCGATGGAGAGTCCACCATTCCTAATACTAACATATCGTCTAATTTGTAAATATTTATAAAAGTCTTTTTGCGTAATATGAAAATGAGACACAATCTTATCAAATGTCATAAATTGACCTTTGGAGAATAGATCATATATGTGATTTACACCAGCTTGCTTCCATGAGGAAAAATATGCTCCCATTTGAGGACACAAACCAGAGTTTTCTACCAGCGAGGAAAGAATAGATAAGGGTTGTTTATAATGAAGACATGTTTTAATAGCAGACCAAGCTTGCAAAGTAGCAAATCTAAGAGAAAAATTCTTCAATTCAGAAGAAACTGAGATCTTATCATCTAAGAGATTCACTAATTCAGAAGTGCCACATAAGTCCATTTCTATTTCAACCCACGAAGCATCAGGAGGTTTATGAATCCAGCTCATAATTATTCATGCTTGTATTGCCCAAGCATACAATTTAAAGTTTGGCACTGCCCATCCACCTTTACCTGTTGGTTGTTGTAGAACATCCAATTTAATCTTAGGTTTCCTGCCTGCCCATATAAACTTAGATATTAATTCATTTATTACTTTAAGATCATTTAAAGAAAAGTGAAGAAAGGACATGGAGAGAATGTATAAGATTCTGGGCTGTGTAATCATTTTAATTACATTTATCCTTCCTAAGAAGGAAACAGGAAGAGTAGACCAGCGTGTCAAATCTATCCTATCTAAAAAAATCTATCTATCCAAATCTATACGTATACCCAGATATGTTATGCCTTGGGGTACCCATCTAAAAGGTTCAATATATAAAGGCTTAGTTTTACTATACATCCCGATTGGCATGATTTCAGATTTATGAAAGTTAACTTTATAGCCAGAGACCGACCCAAATTTTTCGATACCTGTAACAATTTCCATCAGTGAAATTTCAGCCTGCCTAAGAGTGAGAATGACGTTGTCTGCATAAAGCACTATTTTTAGTTGATTTTTCCCCAAATAGACACCATGGATTTTTTCATTCTGTCATATAATTAGAATATCAGTATATATTTCCATTCAAAAAGCTAAAGTATACATTCATTCCACACAGCTGATATATTTCTATAGATGATTATAAGTGACAATAGCAAACAATAAGAATATTACTTAAGACCAATACAAAGTGAGAGTGGGCAACCTTGTTGGGGCTCCTTTTGCCTGACATGTTCCACGAGGAAGATCAAGTGGCCTTCATGAGGGGTCTGGCATGATCTTCCTCTTCACAATACCCCATAGACATGGGGTTATATTTGCTGGCCATTAGAACAGGGATTATTATGGAGGCTTTGTTGGAAAATGAAATCGCATCTCCATAAAGAGCAGCAGGAAGCATTCTCTAAAACTTCCTGTATACGGCTGTGTTGAACAAGCCAACACCAGCAGATAATCCATTTAAACTTTACACTGAGAAGTTTCTGTGCCTCTCCTCTCTTCCTCCATCTCCAAAGCAAAATTTACAAATTTCTTCATAACCTCAAAAAGGTAACCCCACTCCACCCTATCGAATGCTTTTTTGAATGGGTTTTGTTTCTCTGCATCGATTTTTTCTACCACATCTTTTCCTTCCCTTCGACACTAGAGCCTCTTTTGCAGGCCTGACTCTGAAGTTCTTTCAAGATAGTTCATAATATGAAATAAAGAGTGTGGCATTGGAACCTTTTCACAATATTCTAATTTTCTGTATTTTGGGGTTTTCATAATAAGATTGGCGGCCTTTTATAAAGCCTGGATTGGATTTATTTCCCATCTCAAATTTAAACGTTGTCTAGCAAAAAGAACATCTCTCTCAGCCCGTGCTATCAACAAATCATTTAATAACATCCTTATATGCTTTATTTGAGTAAGTAAATCTTCTGATTTTGAAATATAATACTGCTTTTGTAAATGGGATATTTGCTTTTCTAATTGAAGTTGTTTAGCTATTCTATCCTTATTCTTTTTACTAACATAAGAGATTATCATACCTCTAATATAAGCTTTGTAGGCATCCCAACACTCTGGGATCGGTCTCTTCTAAAAAAATAAAAAAAAATAAAAAAATGTGATGTATTGTCACCCATACTCTAAATTGGTCCTCTGCATTTAACCCATCCAAGTGCACACACACAGCAGTGAGTAGTGAACACACACACTGTGAACACGCACTTGGAGCAGTGGGCAGCTATTGCTCCAGCACCCGGGGAGCAGTTGGGGGTTCGGTGCCTTGCTCAAGGGCACCTCAGTCATGGTATTGAAGGTGGAGAGAGTGCTGTTCATTCACAATCCCCACCTTCAATCCCTGCTGGACCTGAGATTCGAACCCGCAACCTTTGGATTACAAGTCTGACTCTCTAACCATTAGGCCACGACTTCCCCTAAATCATTACAAAGGAAATAATAATCTGTTTTATCCTTTAAATATTCCACAAACTGGTCGTCCATCAAATAATAAGGCTTTAATTTCCATTAATAAGAAGTTTTTAGACTATCTATTAGACGTATAAAAATAGTGACCGGGGCATGATCAGAGATGGTAATGGACCAATATCTGCTTGACTGACCAAATGAGCCATATGACATAAAGTAAATATATAATCAATTCGAGAGGCAGTCTGATGCGGGTGAGAAAAAAAAGATTATGAAACCTCCAAATATCAAGAAGATTCTGTTCATAACATGCGTCACAAATCAAACTAGAAACTTGTGGCGCAAAAGTAACTGAAGGTGATTTATCCATGGTAGGATTAGGAAAGCAATTAAAGTCATCGCCCAAAATAACATTATTACAATCTAAATTTGCCAATCTACTGAATACTTGTACTAAAAAAATCACATTAAGATTATTAGGGCCGTATATACATCCAACAACAAATTCCTTACCATACAGTAAACCCTTTATAAAAATAATTCGACCTTCTTCATCAGAATCTTGTGTTATTAATGTGAACGGGAGGTTTTTATGTAGCAATATACAGACACCACAGCTTTTTGTAGAAAAAGAATAATAATAAATCTGCCCAACCCAGTCCCTACAAAGCTTTTGGTGTTCCTTATTATTTAGATGGGTCTCTTGTAGCAAAGCGATTTGAATATTATCCCTCTTTAATATATTCAAAATTTTCTTTCTTTTAATAACATTGTTTACCCCTTTAAGATTCCAGCTACGTACCTTCATATAAAAACTCTTTTCCATGTTCAAAAAAACCCTTCTAATACCTCATTACAAATATTGCAGAAATCAACATCCCCTCTAAAACGAAATGAATCACTAGAAAATATCTTCCACATGTAGTTCATTCGCAGACAAAACATTAAATAATTTCTAAAGTTCCCTGAAAACGTTTTTATCTCTATATTTTTTTTATTTTATTTACATCTAGCAATACTGACTTTTTTTCTCAGAATTACATGATACAAACTCAATACAATTAGGAGTTATAAAGTCAGAATAGCATCATATACTCACAATTCTGCTATTTTTCTCACAATTCTGACCTTTTTTCAGAATTGTGAGATATAAACTTGTAATTGTGATTAACAATGTCCAGTTCTGAGAGGGTTAGGGTAATGGTTAAAAAAAGAATTCTGATTTTATTTCTCAGAAAAAAAGTCAGAATTGTGCGATGTAAACTCACAATTGTGAGAAAAATACTCACTATTACCTTTTTTAATTTTTTATTCAGTGGCAGAAACAGGCTTCCATAATCCCCTTTATCTTGCTACTAGAGTAATTTTCCTTTACCCTGGCACTAATTGGTGCTCATTCATATCCCAATATCAACGTAACACCCACAGGTATGAGGTGTCAGACAAATAATTATCAGCACGGCCTGTTACCCCGGACCCCACTGCCTGACTGACTGTGTAAACATGTCATTGACATTTGCCTAATTAAAGTGCATTCAATTACAGTGAAACAGTTCAAATGTGCCGGAATGTTTATGGTCTCCGATTTTCTGTCAGATTCACACTGCTCTAACAACATGTTATTGATCCATTCCCCAGCGTGCTGTGATTTCTTAGGTTACTTTGTGGTCAAAGTCCAGAGGGTTGATATGGTATCACACGAAGGCCGTTTGACTCATTTTAGCATGATTTACAAACGGCTCTTCACTGCGCTTGCAATTCCCTTGAGAACTGATACCTTATGTACTCTGACTAATCACAGACTAACAGAAAACCCTTAGAGAGCCCTCAGCTGCTTGTTTGTATGATACACGCAGATGAGACTGGAAGAACAAGGCGTTCCAAGTGCAGTGACATGTAAAGTGATGATACAAACAAGTCATTGGTAACGCTTTGTAATATCTCTCATTAATAGGTCATTATGAATAGGCCATTTCATTAAGATGCATTTAACAAATGTTATATGATGTTTAATTGATCAATAGTTAACATACAGTAAAATATTATCAATAGATGGTATTTTCAAGAAGAGTGAGAAAATATCAGATAGATTCAAACTCGCACCGTGTGCACAAAAGAGCAAAATGTTGTAGAATGTTCACATTTGTTATCCAATGCAATGAAATTCATACAAGGGTACAAATTCTTAGTGGAGCTACTGTATATGGCATTTCTGATTATTTGATTATAAACGATGTTCTGTAAAGCATATTACGTTATAATAATGTTTGTTAGTGGAAGGTATTATAAAGTGTTACCAAAGTATGAAATGTCAGAAAGTTACTGACAAAAGACAGCATTAGTAGAAAGCATCTCACCATGTAGATACCTCCAAACAAGGCCATGAATTTGCTCAACAGAGCTGCACACAGACTGGCAACATGGACAAATGGTCCCTAGAGGACACAAGAGGAGATAGAAATAACAGATGTGATCACAGGGCGAAGGCTTAAAGTATTTTAGCATTAGAACGCTTATCTAGGATCAGATATCCCCTCTCATGCACCTCTTTGCCCAGAGGCATGCCACTTCCAAGGGCACAAGTTAAGCCAATCACTTTGGCGACGAAGGTTTTGAAAGTGAGGTACTCTTTCAGCACCACACCTCGGAGAATGGTCTTCATCTCTGGGATCCCAGAGCCTAGAGGAAGAATAGACAAAGGGGTTTGCAAAGAGATCTGAGAACACGTAAAGGCCATTTGGCTTAAATTGATTGCGTGAGCATGGGTGAGTGTGTGTGCGTATCTCACCCACTGCCTGTGGCGCCACTATCTGTGTGAAGCCGGCGGAGAAGGTGATGAGAACCACTGGGTAAGTGACCCAGGCCAGGTACTGCAGCAACATGTTACTGTGCAGACCACCATACATCCACTTCTGTGCTGCAGACACGACACACACACCATATAATTATATCTCTGTAGAGGAATAAGATGTGTTCCAATCTGTGTACTTATGTGCTATTCTATGCCATTTGTAGTATAAATAGTGTGAGTAGTGTGTTCATATTGAAAATTGCAAAAGGAAAAAGCACACTTCATATACCTAGATGGTGCACTTAATGAACCAAAAAAATTTACTCAACATTCACTTAACTGTCTAAAATTCATACACTAGATGGTATGAATATAGTACATAGTAAAATTGCATAATGTATGGTCATTTGGTACACAGCTACAGACTATTCATGTACATTTACTTGTCCTCTGTTATTTAAGTTCATTTTCCTGCCCAATTTTCTGCCTAGATGTTCTGGAATTTATACTGACACCTATTGGTGTGGATGGAAAAAAAACATATATACATATTTTTTTTATATAGATTGAATCAAACTATAGACTATGCATCTACATTTACTTGTTATTTGTTATTTAGTTGTTCATTTTTTTCAATAAATTTTTCTTAACAATTTGACAGTTGTCTTAAAATTTATACTGACACCTATTGGTGTGGATGAAAAAGTGAAGGTGTTTTAATTGAAGAAATGCCCATTAACTTATTCAAACTATATACTGTACAGCTACATTTACTTGTGCACTTTTATTTAGTTGTTAAATGTTTCACTTCATTTTCCTGCCTGATTTGACAACTTCCTTAGAATTTATACTGACACCTACTGGTGTGGATGAAAAAGACAAGTTTTATTTTATTTAAAAAAAATTATTTGAATAAATGCCCATAACTGAATCAAAAGTACACACAAATAAGAGGACCCAAATGATCTCAGTGGCCCCCCTAGTTTTTTCCCCTATGATTTCAACATGGCAACCAACATTAGGGGGTGACCTACTCTATGGCCCTGCCCTGTAGGGAACACTTTGTTGCTCTTGCTCTTGTCAATTTATGAGTCTGTAGGGCTCTCATTGTGCACCCTAAATGCTCCCTTCCTGATGTGGACTCCACAGCAGACTTCCACCAACAGTCCATGTGACATTGCAAGACCAAGGTGTGGACTTGAAACAGGCCCTGTGTAAAATAAAATAGCTTTTTTTGGACCATTGATATAACTGGAGTCTTTATTTCATGTGAGTGTACATCATTTAACATATCTGTCCTAACATATCTAAAAGTACTACTTGTCATTTTTGTAAATTTCTGAGGTGTTTATGTTTTATATTTTATATGTGAAAGCACTAGATGTCACTTAATGCTGCAACGCTAAAAAAACTGCCCTTGATATGTGCTAAGACAATTCTGTGCCTTTTTGTTTATTGACTGAACCGCCACACCCCAGTCCTTGTAAATGAACTCATTCTTTGAGGTCAGTGAGTTGGCACCAATTCGTTCAGGCATTAATGTACCTTCCATCCCAAAATACACATGATGACGATATCCCGCTGAAAAAAAAACAATACTTCACTGATTAAATGACACCATCTGTACTTTCACGGAACCCTGTCAAGCAGAAAATTGTCCTTTTCTTTCTTTTCATTCTTTTCTCTCTCTCACCTTGCTGGCAGAAGGCAATAGTGTAGTCCATGGCCCAGCTGACCAATGCCATGAGAAGCCCCAGGAGGATGAGAAAGATCCAGTCTTCACCCACACGGGAAATCAAGAACTTCTTACACCGTGACGTACAGACTGCAGATAGACATTGTAGAAATAATTCACCAAAAGCATGACAATTCTGTCATCATTTACTCACCCTAAAGTCGTTCTAAACCTGTATTACTTTCTCTTTTTTTTGATGAACGCAAACGATGAATTATAATAATATGCTGTTTGCTCCTGTCCAAACAGTTCTGAGTAATACACACCAATGCTCTGAAGCTTAAAAATATGCAAAAGCAGCATGAAAATCAATTTATGCTACTGTTCAAAAGATTAGGGTCTGTAAGTTTTTAATGTTTTTGAAAGTAGTCTCTTCTGCAGGCCAAGACAGCATTTATTTGATGAAAAACACTGTAAAGCGTAATATTTTGAAATACTTTTACAATTTAAATGAACTGTTTTCTATTTGAACATATTTTAAAATGTAACATTCCTGTGATGGCAAAGCTGAATTTTCAGTCATCAATTATTCTAACATGCTGATTTGGTGCTCTAAAAACATTTTATATTATTATTAATGTTGAAAACAGTTGTGCTGCTTAATATTTTTATAATAGTTGTGTACTTAATAGTTTGTGTGTGTACATGGGTATATTTGTAGCAATAGCTACATATACATATACTAATAGCATACAATACATTGTATGGGTCAAAATTAGTGCAGTCATGGACTGTGATTAATCATGATTAATCACAAATTTAAAATACTAGGATTTACCTGTAAATGTGTTGAAATAAAGAAGCATAAGGAAACATAACCTTTCACACTTCCGCCAGGTATGAGACATAATCCTTATTATTCTTTTATCATTATTCTTTTGTTTTTATTCAGCCATTATCAGTCTTTATACTGGCAATAAAACGTTTACCAAGCCACATCGCTTCAATCCCAGTACACATTTACCCAACTATTATCAAAAGTATTTCTAAATAAATACAACAAAACATTTTCTTGCGACCTTACGTGAAGTATTATGACAAAATGCATTATGAAGAAGAATTGGACCTGTTCTGGTGCATTAGAGCTAACATTAGCATCATAAGACAATTTATGAGATTAATAGTACACTTTTACTCAGAATTCACTTCAAACCACCATCGAGTGTTTGTAATAACTTCCTTTTGCGAACACATGTGGAATTTGGTTGTTTACTGTTGTTAAAATATGATGATGAATGAATGATGAATGAATGATGAATGATGAATGATGCATTTATATAGCGCTTTATTGTGTATTGCCATACACCCAAAGCGCTTTACAATCATGTGGGTGGTCACTCCTCAACCACCACCAGTGTGCAGCATCCACTTGGATGAAAATATGCTTTTTATAGCCTTTTATATCGCTGCAAAAATGAGTATTTCAGATGTAAGTTACACATTCATCTCAAGAAAATCACATACAAACCATATCCTATCGTAATCGTGTGTTTATTATCTTATATAATCTATAGTGGCTGTTGTCATGTTTATTTCTGCTGTGTTGTATGCTCTGCCTGAAACTCACGTTGTTTATGATGTTACAAGCGCCTCTCCGTTCTGAAGTTGCCAAGTATAACTTACATTCCAAGCAGGGCTGGACTGGGACAAAAAATCGGCCCTGGCATTTTTTGGTCCAGGCGGCCCACCACCACCATATTATATATATATATATATATATATATATATATATATACATATATACAGTATATATATATATATATATGATATACACTACCATTCAAAAGTTTTTGAACAGTAAGATTTTTTAATTATTTTTTTAAAGAAGTCTCTTCTGTTCACCAAGCCTGTATTTGTTTGATCCAAAATACAGCAAAAACAGTAATATTGTGAAATGTTTTTAATATTTAAAATATATTTTAAAATGTAATTTATTCCTGTGATCAAAGCAGAATTTTCAGCATCATTACTCCAGTCACATGATGTTCAGAAATCATTCAAATATTCTGATTTGCTGCTCAAAATACATTTATTATTATTATTATTATTATTATGTATTATGAAAACAGCTGAGTAGATATTTTTTTCAGGTTTCTTTGATGAATAGAAAGTTCAGAAGAACAGCATTTATCTGAAATAGAAATATTTTGTAACATTATAAATGTCTTTATCATCATTTTTGATCAATTTAAAGCATCCTTGCTAAATAAAAGTATTAATTTCTATAATTTCTTTCCCAAAAAACAAAACAAAAATTATACTGACTCCAATCTTTTGAATGGTAGGCTATAGAGTTTAATGTTACAAAAGCTTTTTTATTTCAGATAAACACTGATCTTTGGATCTTTCTATTCATCAAAGAATCCAGAAAAAAAATGACTTGACTTTTAAATATTGATAATAATAATAATAATAATAATAAATGTTTCTTGAGCAGCAAATCAGCATATTAGCATGATTTCTGAAGGATCATGTGACACTGAAGACTGGAGTAATGATGCTGAAAATTCAGCTTTACATCACAGGAATAAATTACAGTTTAAAATATATTCAAATAGAAAGCAGTTATTTTAAATAGTAAAAGTATTTCACAATATTACTGCTTTTACTGTATTTTGGATAAAATAAATGCAGGCTTGGTGAGCAGAAGAGAATTCTTTAAAAAAAAATCAAAATCTTACTGTTCAAAAACTTTTGACTGGTAGTGTAGATATGTATCATTGCATCTAGTTGTTTTGGATAAGAATAAAACGTCAGGTCCGACAATATCGTGTCTTTTCGAATTTAAATCTAGATTTATTCGCATTGGCCCATGGAAACCTCTATGAACACACTTGACTTGACTTGGCCAAAAAATCGCGGGGGACGAATTTACGGTTTATTAAAAAGTGTTAAATAAATTTTTTTTTTTTTATTAAAAAGCGTATTCTGCACTCATGGCGTGCGCACACACACTAGATGCCTGCCTCCGTTAAGAGTCCCTTATCAAGCACTTTACCGATTCAACTACTCTCCCCTCCCCTCCTGCCTGGCTCTTTGGCCCGCATCACTCACCGCAGAGCAAGCCTGTTTTTATAAAGCTGCTGTGAAACGTGGGAAAAGCCGATACGGAAGAAGTTGGGGTTTATTTAGGCGGAGCAAAATACTTCATCGCTCTGTCTATAGCGCATTTTGATTGGGTGGTTTACGCTGTCAATGCAGGAGACAAACCAATGGGCCACTGACTGCTCGTTGTCCCTGCGGTAATGGTCCTTGGCAAAAGACAAAAACAAAAAAAAAAACATTCTGTCGGCCCCTTCAGTGCGTCGGCCCACCGGGAAAATGCCCGGTATGCCCGATTACCAGTCCAACCCTGATTCCAAGTATGATACACATTAGTAAAAGGATCTATTTTAATTTTAATTTGTCTATATACACTTTGGGCGGCCGCGGTAGATTATAAAAGTAGTCCGAAAAACCGCAACCCACGGCTCTGTCATTTTTCCCGCGACTGTATTTTCAAAATAGCCCACGGCCACTTGTGCCACAGCCGCTACCCTGGCAACACTGGTTCACTCTACGCTCATCACACACTGATAGATAACCTTCCGCGCTGCAATGACGGGAAGAAGTTGGGGTCAAACCTTATCAAACGATTCATTTGCGTTAAAAAAAAATATTAACGCGTAAAAATTTTTTAGATTAATCACGTGCGTTAACGCGTTAAAGTTGACACCCCTAGTCAAAATTATTGATTTTTCTTTTATGCCAAAAATAATTAGGATATTAAGTAAAGATCATGTTCTATTAAGATATTTTGTAAATTTCCTACCGTAAATATATCAAACCTTAATTTTTGATTAGTAATATGCATTGCTCAGAACTTAATTTGGACAACTTTAAAGGCGATTTTCTCAATTTTTTTAATTTTTTTTGCACCCTCGGATTGCAGATTTTCAAATAGTTGTATCTCAGCCAAATATTGTCTTATCCTAACAAACCATACTTCAATGGAAAGCTTATTTATTGTATGTATGAATCTCAAAAATGTACCCTTATGACTGGTTTTGTTGTCCAGGGTCACATACAGTATATAACACCCACCGCCTCTAAATGCATTGTGTGGCCTTCTTGAGCATCAGTACATGTTTTCACCTTATGTAATAGTTATGCACGAGTCCCTCAATTGTCCTCAGTGTTAAAAGATGGATTTCAAAATCATACAGTCAATGTTGAAAAGGGTTCAAATATGCAGAAGATGCTGGAAAACCAAAGAATGTGCAGGAGCTGGAGGATTTTTCTGAAGAACAGCAGGCAGTTGAACTGCTCAGGACAAACAAGGGACTCATGATCAACTATCACAAAATATATTAAAAACAGTCATGGACCATCCAGGAAAAGACATAGTATTAAGATTCAAGGGTATGTAAACTTTTGAATGGGGTCATTTTTATAAATTCGGTTATTATTTTGTCTTGTGGAGTATATGTAAACATATGTTATGTGAAATAGCTTATTCAGGACAGTACTAAATAAAAAATAACATACAATTTTCATGATCCCTCTTATTTTGTCTCGATTATTAACATTTTGCACATTCAGCAAGGGGTACATAAACTTATGAGCACAACTGTGTATATATATAGAGAGAGAGAGAGAGAGCACATGAGTATATAGCAAATGCATGCCAAGAGCAACCAGCTAAATTCTTCAAATTTCTACATTCATGTTCCATTTCTTTGGTTTCATTGGTTTTTAATGACCTGGGGTGAGTGAATGTAGTCATTTTCATTTATGAGTGATCTAATCCATTAAGCACCTAAAACATCCACCATTTCCCTCTTCTTTGTAGGTCAGTCTGTGTTCACAACATAGATACAGGCTGTATGAATAGGAAATGAACAACCCAGAGCTATTACCCGAACCCAGCAGTAGGCGCACAGTATGCTTTAATGAAGTCAACAATTGCTCATAAAAGAGCTCGTTTTCCCCTGGAATCCCATGTTTCCAGACTCATGAGAAAACAGAGTGTGAACAATCGCGCTGTTGCATAGGTGGACAGGGTTGCAGAGACCCAGACAGGAAATGGCTTGTGTGTGTGAAGATAAGACGCATCTGAAAGACAGCGGAAAGGGTAGGGTCACGGCAGGTGAAGGGACACCTCTGAGTATGTGACAGAGATGCTGTCCCACCAGCTTCAGCACCAGCTCAGCGGCCCTTTGCCCGGCTCCTCTGTGCGGGAGTTGGCACACGGACAGGTTTGCCCACTGAAGTGGCACAACAGATGTCTTTGCTCTCAAAATAAACCCTTTAACAATCCACAACCGAGAAAGCAATAAGCCGAACCAAATTTAACGCAACTCAAGATGCATTTTGGACGCGCAAACCTGCAGTGCTTATCTCCAAACCGCACCAGACAGAAGTGCTGAGATGCAGCATATTTTGACACTTAATTGGAGTTTGAGGAATAACCGTATAAATATGCAGAGCCCATGCTTCCCCACACAGATTTTAGTGTCTTTGACAAGTGAGTCACCGGCCAGCACTGGAAGTGACATCCTTATGTAGCATGCATGCATAATATAACAATGTATTATATATCCAAGATCTATTTATATCCCCAGAGTGAGTAGAAAGGTGTAGGAGGTTCGGTGAGAGGCAATAGTATCTGCCCTCTTTCTGCCTGATATGACAACTTATGCGGCATTTTCTGCATTGAGCCTCACAGTTTCCCATGAGGGCGAGCTGGTGGACCGCTGCCAGTTCTCTGTTTTTATCCACAGATCCAAAACAATTAGTACTGAAATAGACAGATTAAGTCGGCTATGGTGGTAGGACTTCGCTCTAAAGTTGCATAGAGAACAAACAGCAGGATGCTGACAGCTTGTCGCAAATCTACCCCCCTCTGTCATCTTAAAATTCACAAATAAAGTCTAATTATACAAGGGAGAGAGAGAGAGATATGTGCTTATATGCTCTGCTTGCTTATGGGCATATATGATGCCAGATCTCATTTGAAAAAGCATGCAACTTGTTTTGACAAAAGCACAAAATATGCTTAATCAAAATAAATTGATCAAGGTGCACTGTTTGATTTCAATAATCTGGTTTATTACAGAGCAAAATTAGAGATCACTAATGTTTTGGATATCACTTTATTTTTATACTCCACTTTCTACTAACTATAAGTAAATTTGCAACTAGCCTACACGTCAACTACCAGTCATTTGAGCATTAGTCATTAGTAGACTGTTACTTGTAGAATGTCTAAAGTGGACTATCCAAATAAAATGTAACCATGTTTTGCACTCCATGCCATTATTGACATGCAAAAGTGTTTATAAATGTGTCACTTTGTCATGGATTTGTCATAAAAATGCAGATCTATTTGTAAACAGAGCCTACATTCAATGAAAAATATCTAGATTGTTTCTGGAACATATAAAAATGTATAACTAAATATTTTTGTTTTTTGTGCAGATGCCAGTGAAAATTTTGTCAGGGTAATTAAAAATCTAACCAGGCCATCTGATAAAAAAATCCTACCTGTGCCATGCCCTGCTTTTATTAAAAACTGACCATCTAAATCAATCAATACATTTCTCTTTTGCAATTACACATCATTGGGGTAAAGAAGAAGCTGGAACAGGCAGAAACACTGGAGGAAAATGGAAATTTTATATAGTGCAGCTCAGACTGTAGGTGGAGAAATTTGACAACTGCTATTAGTGGTCGGTTACTCTATTGTACTGTGTAGGTCAAGCGCTAACCGCTAACAAACTCAAATATGTTGTTGTATTTTGGAAACAGGCCCAGAAAGCACAAACCGCGACTGCCTATATTTATAAGGGAATTTATTAAAGTATTTTATAATAAGCTGGCATAACAACACTGACTTCATCTCAAAAGCTAATGAGCTGCCTACAAAGTCCACATTTTAAAAACATCATAAGCATGCTCTCAAACAAAAGGTAGACATCTTAATTATGCGCAGTGTTGGGTAAGTTACTTTCAAAAAGTAATTAATTACAGTTACTAATTACTTCATCAATATTGTATTTAAATTACTTTACTAATTACTCTGTCTGAAAAGTAACTTAGTTACTCAATAAGTAACTTAATTATTCAAATTGCTAATTAGGCCACATCTTAAAATCCCTATAAACCTTAATAGAAATTAAACTCTGTATTCTTTCAATTTGATTCAAACATAGAATAGTTTAGCCTTTTAGCTTTAAAACAACTGTAATACTTAAACTTTTTAAATATTTTTTTTTTACCTTCTTTGGTTAGCAAACAGAACAAAAAAGCTTAAAAGTTAAACAATACATTTCAGTTTGGCAAGATGTTCAGTAAAAGCCCAACTAGCAAAATCCGTACAGATTTATGTAAAAATAACATGTTAACTAGGTAAGAATAAATTACAGAAATGATTTGGGTGCGTGTCTATGGGGAAGGGGCGGAGTAAACAAAGCAGCTGCACCTGACTTTGAAACTTGCAGCGCACACACACACACACACACACACACACACACACACCAACGAAATCGTATGCCTGATGAAAAAATATATATATTTAAAACACGTTCATATTTTAAAAAATGTAGTTAATATTTGCATCATTAATGATTTATCTTATCCACCCTGGGTCACCCGCAAATAATCAGAATGCATTTTTTTATTACCAGACTCGCGGATTATCCACAGCGCCCCAGATATAACCGCCATCCGCGCATCACTACTGCGCACAGTGCGCAGATATCAACAGCATCACTGGGTTGTAAAGTTGCCAAGTTGAGGGAATTTGTATGTGTCGATTGTGTGAGAAGGATGCTTTTCATACAAGATCTGCAACCGGACAACCTTGGAATATATTGACTTGATTATTCATATAATGAGGGTTGGGTCATACAAATTACGGGAGTTTTACCGGAGGTGAATGAAGCAAACATATAAAATACGCCCAGTGGGATTTTTTTATTTTTATAGCAATATTAAAAATACGGGAGAAATACAGGAAAATATTTAAACGGATGACAGCGGGATAGAATGGTAAAATACAGGAGAATCCCCGGAAAAACGGGATGGTTGACAGGTATCTACGGGAAAGACTGTACCTCAGTTTTATACTGATTACATAATCAGATAATATTCGTTTTCGATTTGAATTCGTTCGTTTAAAAAAAGAAACGTCAAGCTTTCAGATATGTGAAAGACTAGCTTTACTTTCATAGGGATTACATAATCAGAAATATTAGTTTTTGATTTGAATTCGTTCATTTAAAAGTAAAATTCAAGCTTTTTAGATTCTATTGATTTTAGTCTCATATGTAGGCTATCTGAGTATTTAAGGTTTCTCTGTGAATCAGGATAATCTGAAAGTGAAGGAGCTGGCGCGAGGAGGGTTAAAGCGCTGCATTCAATTTGATCTTTAGACGGTAAATTTACATTTCAAATTCAATATTGATTTTAGAACTGTTGAAATTATTTACTGTATGTAACGCAAGTACTTTATAAGTAACTGTAATTAAATTACCTAAAAATGAACAGTAATCCCTTACTTTACTTTTTCAGTGGATAAGTAATTTAATTATAGTAACGCGTTACTTAGTAACGCGTTACACCCAACACTGATTATGCGGCCTGCCAAGATACTCTCTTATGGACAACACATCACACATATCCTTCACAGCAAAGGCAATCCCAAAACACACTGTGAAAAAATCCTTTGCACAATACTTTAAAGTACTGAAAAAAATAGTTTAGTGTGAATAAAAATGCTTCTATGAATTTTAAAAGGATAGTTCACCCTAAAATGAAAATTCTGTCATTAATTACTCACCCTCATGTCATTCCAAACCCGCAAAACTTTCATCTTCGGAACACAAATTAAGATATTTTTTATGAAATCCGAGAGCTTTATGACCCTGTAATGCAATTCTTTCTATGAGGGTTGCGCTTCACTAAATAAAATTGTTTAATAAATACATGTTTACAATAAGCACTTATTCGCGCATACACAGGACAGAGTTTGAGGGCGCACACGTAGCCTAATATCTGAGCGAGCGCAAAGCCTTGATCACTATATACATATGGGAGAGCAAGCCTGCTGCAAGCCGAGAGATTCGTGTTGGCGCCCTCTCGTATTACAATAATGCACTCTCGACATTTGCCATTAAACGAACACCATAAACTGCCTCAAATTAACTATAAAAATAAGAATAAAGTCGAAAAAGCTGCAATCCAAAAAAAGACACGTGTCATGGGATCGGCGCCTATGCGTGGTACTGTTGTGAACATGCATCTAAGACTGACAGGGAAGAGAAGAAATTGTTGAATAAAGTAGGTTTTTTTTGCACACAAAAAGTATTTTTGTAGCTTCATAAAATTACGATTGAGCCACTGATGTCACGTGGACGATTTTGACATGTGACATCAGATGTTCTTACTACCTTTCTGGGCCTTGTCAGTTGCAATGCTGTCTATGCAGGGTCAGAAAGCTCTCGGATTTCATTAAAAATATCTTAATTTGTGTTCTGAAGATGAATGAAGGTCTTACGGGTTTAAAAAGAAATAAGGGTGAGTTATTAATGACAGAATTTAGATTTTTGGGTGAACTATCCCTTTAATTAGTGTATAATTTTATCAAGCTAACAGCAAACTCAAACTCATTACTTAAAAATACTGATAATATAGTTAGTGTGAATAAAAATATATTATTTTGCCCAATATATCTGTATTTTAAAGCTTATTAGAGCACCATGCAGTTAGCTTAGCAACAAGCTAATGGCAAACTATTAGAGACGAGAGTCCAGTCAAAGTCCCTTTCAAGGAAAGTCCGTTCACTCGGCCGCCATATTTGCAACGCCGCCGGGCAGCTCAGACAAGACCAAGTCCTATCTAAATGAATGGGGGAATCCTGAAAACTCAAAAACTGCAACAAAATCTGAAATGAACTGCCCCATGAATATTGTTTCTTATGCTCAAATAGCATGTAAAAAGCTTATTTTTCAGGCTAGACCAGCCAATGCACATGCGTAGTTCCAACGCGCTTATGACTGCGCATGCGCATTGGCTGGTCCAGCCTCAGGTTTCTATGGGAACCGGAGCTTCTAATGCCCGCTGCAGTGACGCAATGACTTTACCAATCAACAATTGGCTCTTTCATTTTAAAAGGTGGGACTATCCCGCCATATTACGCATTACAGTGTCTTCCATTCATAAGTATAGGAGTAAACCAAAAGTCTTTGGTCCAGTGCAGAGCACCATGTATGTGTTGCTGCATATGCAGAGCGCTCCAAATCAGTCATTTATGAGGTTTCATGCCTTTGTAGGTAGCCACCTATGTAGGCAGTATGCAGCGTGGCAGCTCGCTTGGTTTTGGAACAGAGTTCTGTTGGATGGAGGAATAAAATAGAAATGAGATAGAGACACAGAGAGAAAGAAACAGACATATGATGCCAGCTCTGTAGCTCTGTGTGTAGGTAGTGAGCTGACAAACCTCCAAACCCCTCAAACTCAGTCAAGGAGGATCAGAAGACCTGCACTGCACACTGTGCGGATAGATTTCTCATGCTTTTCACACTCAACAGGGAGGTGGGAAGGATGATATTAAGACAGATGCTTTGTGTCTATGGAGATTACACAAGGCCAAAAGAGCAGTCTATTTATATTACAAGAAACCAATGAGATACCTCATTAGCACTAAAAACATTGGACTGCGAGACACTGTTGCCTATTTAATGAGAACTCAACTTTTTTGTAATAGTTCAGGGAATTTATCACAGACTTCCAATATGAATGGCCACTGCTTTTGTTCTAAGCTCTCTTTTTTCAGTCAATCATCTTAACGTACCATTAAATGGAAAAATAAATCACTGCTGCACGAATAGTTTTTATCGCTAAACTCAAACGTAACGGTCCATATAACACATCCTTTGGTGAACAGTGATGTATTTCTAGACAAAGATGCACAGGCACACACAAAGACACAGCGGCTCATTACAGATACACTGCACGTCCATGCGTCTCATCTATCACCCCTAAACAGCGCAGACTGATTATGCTCCCTGCTGGTGAATGGCGAGCACTGCACAGAGGTGCAGAGGGAATTGAACAGGCTGATAAATGCTTCAAGTTGTTGTTTACAGGCTAGACAACAGCAAACACTCAGCGTCAATGCTTGAAAAATTATTGGGGAAAATGTCTCCACCATAAATGTGAGGACCATGAAGATGCCTTTAAGATTCAGGTGATGAATCTTATCCCACATACCTGAGGAATGTGCGTGACAGATTGATAAACAACGGCTACACAGCTACACAAACCAGTGACAATTAATCACCAGTAGAGGACAATCTAGAAACCAGGAGGTAAAACGCCACATCTGCAAGCGTTAGACCATATCCTGTCTCACTGAACTGCCTCAAATACAGTATATGAGCAGACCCAGATGAACCTCGATGGGGAAAATATGTGAAATGGATTTAAATATAATAAAAGCTATGCTTATGCTGGTTAGTGCTGGTTCAGTGCTAACAAAGCTGGTTGACCAGCATGTTGTATTATGGTGATGCTGGTTGACGAAGAAAGTCTTGCTGGTTAAGTTAGTCAACAACCCTTGTCAGAACAGCAGTCAGTGTTTGAACTATGACGCCCTTTGTGGGGTCTGTCTCCCCTAATTCAAGCCCGAAAATCCCCTAAAGAAGAGGGGGAGGACTCAAAACTATGTATAACTTTTATATAGAGGAAAAATTTGTTTTTAGGCAGGGTTTCATCAACCACAAAAGTTAGATTAATCAGAGCACCAACAGAAGTCGTGTCATCTGAGGGGGGTTACCATAGCAACGGCTGCTTGATCGCTGTCTGGGTATATTGACAAAACATTAAATACTGTCATTATTTTTGTCATTTATGTTTTCTTTAAAGTCACCGGAAATTCTTTTTCCAAAATATCAGAATTTTGCAGGTTTTTTTTAATAAATAATTTATTGGTACAGGTCATTATATTTGTATTCATGTATCCTTCTAATTTTTTATCAAAATAAATTCCCCGACCTCTGTGCAATGACATCTCTTCTCTGATCACGTGTGCAAGGCGAGACACTAATCCTTCCTCTCCCTGTGACTCACATGAGAATGCATTAATTAACAACGATGATCCAATCAATTCCCAATTCTTTCTCATTTAAGAAGCTGTTTCTCTCAGAAATACAATAAACTTCCATTTCATGCTGATTTTTAAAAGTATTTAAGTTGACATACAGAATTTAATTGAATAATTCTCATAATAACATCAGCATCCAAAACACAAAATATAGTGGTGACCAGTTCTGCTGGGATGTGCTAGATCAATGAGGTCCGGGACCCACTAGGGGGCGTTTTCAAACTTCCAAGGGGTCCCCAATAGTGTTGGGCGATATTCTCAACTGTCATATCATCCTATCGTCAGCCTGTGAGATCGCCGATACACAATATTATCGTGCTAATTTATTTATTTACTTACTTAGTTTCATTGCCGGAGAGTGAACCAACTCTAGCATAAGGCCAAAAGCAGCCTAATGTTTTTAATATGACTGAATTTGTATTTAACATGATAACAATTTAATATAAACATTGTGAGTTACTAATTATAATGCTAACAGTTCCCTCGGTTATTCAAACAGCAGCTACGGAAAACGAGCAAAGAATATTTACATTACCAAAAAACATCACTGACTTCAGTCTAGCAAGAGTATATGCACTTTAAAAAACACTCCCGTTATAATCAGTGAAGCTATCTACACTGTATGATGAATAAATCTCTTATACTTACATTGCACGTACATCTGCACTTTGTTGTTTATGATGAGAGAATTTGCGAGAGCAGAATTCAGTCAGCGCGCGCATGCAATGAACAGCAAAACTCCGGTGTTTCAGCGATGGCTCATCTGCACGCCTCTGATTGGCCATTGCATTCATAAAGTCAACGGAATCGTGTGTGATTGGTTATAACGTGCAACACTGTAAAAACGCGCAAAAAGAAATATGATAGAACAAATAAGCCCTAATTTTAATTAGATAGTATTACTAGCTGATGATAGCTGATAATAATAATAATAATAATAATAATCATCTTGCTTTCGTTAAAGGCATCAGTAACAGGCGATATCTCTGACTATCGTCAATACACGGTTCTATCATCTATCGGCACAACACTAATAAGTTTTAAAATTTCTTAAATTCTATTAACATAATCTTAATTGAACTGCTAAAACCCCCACTAATTATAAAGAATTAATATAAAGAATTATTATAACTTTAAACTTAAATCATAGTTTTAGTTTACAGAAGTACTATAGGTTTATCATCTTAGATAGGAAGGCCTCTGAAAATTGTCTTGGACAAAGGGGGGCTTTGAACTCCAAAAGTTTAATAAGCACTGTGTTAGATAGAGATGAAAGTACAACTGTTCCAATCCTGCAGTAAAAGCATGAATCTTCATGTGAAGTTCTACTGCAACTGATTCCATGCGTGCTTGAACAAGACTGTAGATGCATCAGCCTTACTCAGCCCGAGTAAAGCTCAGATCTTGAGTCAAATCCCTCCCCCTTATCTCCAGCATCGGTCTCACCTAATCCCCAATTCCAGCATGTTCTCACTAACTCTTTTGCCTCCTGCCCTTTGCGACCCTTTTCCTCTTTCGATCCCCTGCTGCCATTCATCCTTGAGGATTTGCTCTGCATTCCTAGCTTTGCTCTGTAGCCACTGCTGCAAATAGAAAGCTATGACGCTAGCAGACCAGCCAGCAAACAGTTGGCGCACACGTATGTATGCAACACACCCACCTTGACACTTGGCACACCGGTTCTTCTCATACTCCAGCAGTTCTGGAGCCTGGACGCGCACACTGGCGGTCCTCCGCAGCGCTCCATCCTCACGCAGACGAGCTGCCTCTTCTTTGGCATAGGCCCCCAACTCCTGTGTATAGCGTCCATACATCTGAAAGTGAGACAAGAGTGAATAAAGATTTTACCTGGGAAGGAAATGAAGGGAAACCAAGCCGAGAAGTGCTTCACTAAAATAATGTGCAACTTAACAGGCTGTTCAGAAGCCCATCAAATAAACGAAGGTAGTCTCTCAGAGGTTCCTGGCCCTGAGAACGATTCCTGAAACATTAAGATACCATGCTTCACTGCAATGGTGCTATTTGTGATATTTACATTTAAAGAAATAGTTCTCACAAAAATGAAAATTTACTGAAAATGTACTCAACCTCAGGCCATCAAAGATATAGATGAGTTCGTTTCCTCATCAGAAAAGATTTGGAGAAATTTAGCATTACATCACTTGCTTACTAATGGATCCTGTGCAGTGAATGGGTGCCGTCAGAAAGCCCAAACAGCTGATAAAAACATCACAATAATTAACAAGTAGGTAATCTGCATGACTCCAGTCCATCAAGTAATGTGAAAAAGAATCTGTCATTATCATTTTAATTGTAAACTATTGCTTCTGGCCAAATACGAGTTCATAAAAATAGTCCATCCCCTGTTGTCATCTTACATCAAAACACACCAAAATATTTGTTTAGAACTGTGGTTAATCTGCACATATTTCTCTCCTGATTCAGATGAGATCATTTTTTTCACTTGAGAAAGCAATATTATGGATAGAGGACTTGAAGTTTTATAAGGTCTTAATGATCAATTAATTAATAACAGTTTTTTACTTCACTGGAGTTGTGTGGAACACTGTTATGGTTTTATCAGCTATTGGACTCTCATTCTGATGGCACCCATTCACTGCAGATGAGCTATTGCTGAACAAGTGATGTAATGGTACATTTCTCAAAATCTGTTCCAATGAAGATGGCCTGAGGGTGAGTAAATTCTCAGCAAATTTTCATTTGTGGGTGAACTATTCCTTTAAGCATTCACATTTTACCTAACTGGACCATGGAAATTATTCAGTCACTCTTATTCCTTTGGGAAAAGTCCACCTGAGATGTGATTTGCGCTCTTGTCTATACAAGACTTACAAGACTACAGAGTTATGAATTGTTTATGTTGTTGTTGTTGTCTCAAGCACATGTTCTTCAATCTTTTATGGAGGGCTGTAACTTCTATGGTTCCTGTGAGCATTTTCGTGATGACTTCTACTAAGGCTCTGTCCACCTAGACCAGGGGTGTCCAAACTCGGTCCTGCAGAGTTTAGCTCCAACCCTAATTAAACACACTTGAACAAGCTAATCAAGGTCTTACTAGGCATACTAGAAACTTCCAGGCAGCAGTGCTGAGGCAACTTGGAGCTAAACTCTGCAGGACACCGGCCCTTTAGGATTGAGTTTGAACACCTTGACAAACAATTTGCTGAAAAAAGTTCTGAGCAGATTCACAGTTCTTACACATTTTTCCCACATAGTTTACTTTTCTTCAAGGTATGTTCAGTGCTTTGGAAATTTCCTACATACTTGCCCTGAGTGCAATTTTATATGTACTTTGACGCAGTTGGGCTTTGAAAGTGCCTTTGCCCTGCTGACGTAATGTTTCCTCAGAACTGCACAGAGATGCTCCCACACAGACCCAGGTATGTTTTATTTTGAATTCATGCACCTCATACCTCAGATGCAGATACACGGATTCCTGTTAAATCATGGTGCAAGTGCAATTTCTGTGTGGTCCCATTGGTTAGATCAGTAATAATTTAGCTGTTAAAGCAAGTCACTAAATACTTGTTCATTCAATAATTATTATTATTATTAATAATAATAATAATAATAAAATTAATGTGTGTGCCTTCAGCTATGGGCACTTGGGTACATGGGGTTAAGTTTTATTTATTTATTTATTTTAAAATTCAATTTTTTGTTATAAAAAGGTCAGATTAAAATGGAAACTTTACTGTACATGTTCAAGACAGACTATGCTGTAACTTATTCAGCAAATTGTTATGCCAGTAGGTGGCGACAAATGTCTTGTCTTGCCATTGGCTACGTTTACATGGACATCAGTAATCTAATTATTTACATTATTCTGAATAAGACAATATTATGATTAAGGTGTTTACATTAGTTGCTTTTAGAATATTTGCTTTCATGTTCCCGTTTTACATGTTATAGCATGATTAATGATTATTTTACATGATTAATGGCACACGTCATAACATCCCCACGCGACACCATCCGACGTCCCCTCCAGAATTTCATGTATCAACATACAGTTCATCTTCCTTATGGTGCCATATACAGTTTTGGGTGCTTCATTTTTAATTTTACAAAATATTCAAGTGCAATTAATTATTTGTCATGCTACACGTGCAAACAGACAACAGCATTGTTGAAGCCATGCTCTTTTATTTGTCGTCAAACAGCTGACCACTGCCGTGTGTGTGTCTCCAGTCGCAATAATAATGTGATTAAGGTGTGTACATATCTATACTGCTCTTCGATAATGAGACTAAAATAGGAATACTCCACATCTTGTTTCGGTTTGTTTACTTCGAGTATGACTTTAGCCAGATTAGGGTAATCAAAAGTCTCTTTTTACATGGTAGATTCTTAATCAGAGTATTGTTTTAATTGTGTCTGAATATTGTTGTCCATGTAAACGTACTGAGTGACTCGGCTACTCAACTGATTTGTTCAAAGACAATTCATTCAGCAACAAAGCAAGTGATGTGAGTGAGTCATTGAATCATTTACCATTTATTTTAAAAACACTAATTCATTCAGGAATGATGCACCACTACAGTAATTCTGCTTGTGTTATATTCCTAATTATAGGCCTACTTACAGTTTTATACTATGTTCTGCCTGCTTTGTCATTTGCAGTGCTTCAGGGATGAATAACACATTCTATCATGTAAGAATAAAGTATTTTACTTTTACTTTTTTTATTTTCAAAAAATCAAATTCCTTTTTTCTTTTTGATTTCAAATACCTTGGAAAGCTTCAATCAAACTTTATCATATGATTAATCTCTGTGCCGGTTGGTTTGGGTCAAAGGAAAAAATACTTCTGTAACAAAGGACGCTGGAAAAGAGTGCATGTGTTCTTCACTATATTGTCTATACACTATAGAATTGTCTACCAGTCAGGATTTAGACCGTATCATAGTACTGAGACTGCTCTCATTAGAGTTACAAATGACCTGCTCTTATCATCTGATCGTGGTTGTATCTCTCTATTAGTTCTACTAGGGATGTGCGGATCTAGTCGACTAGTCGACTAAACGGTACAGCTCCTACTAGTCGACACTGAAAACAATAGTCGACTACACGAGAGAAAAAAAAAAGATGATTTTATCATTCAAATTACCATCATTTTAACGTTACATTTAAAACATTTAAACTTTTGAAAAAGAATACATATCAAAATATTTAAATATTTTTAAAAGCGTATCTGGGCGGGAACTATAATTTTACCTCACATGCGTTTTCGTCATGTCAGTTGCGGCGAGCTCCACGCGAAAGACCAGCAAGGTGTGGGATTATTTTGAATTAGAAGGAAATGGAAACGTTTTTTGTAAACTGTGTAATGTCAAATTGGCTTACAATAACTTTACTGTAGCTATGCGTAATCATATTCAATACAGGCATGTATGCGTTAGCTTGGAGGCTAGCCAAAGCCAAATGTGAATCATGTCACACTACAGCCTGCCGCTGCGGTCCGCGATCCTATCCACGCTGTCTATTCCTCTAAACGAAGACCCACTTCGGTGGTGGTGCGGGATTTCCAGGCTCTTTTCAAACTGTCTGCTTGCTTGTAGTTATCTCTCTGTGTGCCTGTGACTTTAGTTCCTGCCGATTTTTTTGCAGAATCGCCTCTTGTCCCGTCTTTCGCCAGACCTTGTTAACATGTTAAATTCACTGAACAAATGCGCACGGTCTGAGTAAGTAAAATGAGCTTTGTTTTGTTTTTAGACAATATAGCCAACATAAAGCCGTTTTAATGCTATTCCTTGATAAACTTTCCTATTGTTTTAAACTTTTGTTTAATATGTGTTTTAATATGTTGGCTAACGTTATATGCAAATGAAGAATTCTGTCAGTCTATTGATTGATTTTCCATTTCTGCATTGCTCCAGACGATCTGAATAAATAAGCTATGCACTGGTTTATGAAGAGTGTATGCTCTTCTTTTTTTCTGTTTAACGACCACCTAAAATTAATTGATGATAACGCGAGGCAAGCATACGGCATAATCGTGACCTATTTTTAGCAGAATTCATTGAGGGATTTGACAGTGTGATTCAAAGATTAAGTATTTCAACTGTATGCTGTTATATAGACACACGCACAGGTTTTTTTTTTTTTTTTGCCATTTTTGGGGGGTTTCTAGCTTTTAGACTAGTCGACTAGTCGGATACAAAACTTCCGTTTAAACGACAGTCAAATTAGTCGTAGCGCACATCCCTAAGTTCTACTGGATCTTAGCGCTGCGTTCGACACTATCGATCACAACATTCTTTTGAATAGACTAGAAAACTTTGTTGGCATTAGTGGAAGTGCATTAGCATGGTTAAAATCGTACTTATCTGACCGCCATCAATTCGTAGCAGTGAATGAAGAGGTATCATATCGATCACAAGTGCAGTATGGAGTTCCTCAAGGCTCAGTACTAGGGCCGTTACTTTTCACGCTTTATATGTTACCCTTGGGAAATATCATTAGGAAACACGGGGTTAGCTTTCACTGTTATGCTGATGATACTCAGCTCTATATTTCTTCACGGCCTGGTGAAACACACCAAATTGAGAAACTTATGGAATGCATAGTCGATATAAAAAACTGGATGACGAGTAATTTCTTACTGCTAAATTCTGAAAAAACAGAGGTGTTAATTATCGGACCTAAACCCCCCACAAGTAATAACCTAGAACACTGTCTAACACTTGATGGCTGCTCTGTAAATTCTTCGTCATCAGTCAGGAACCTAGGTGTGCTATTTAATAGTAATCTCTCCTTTGACAGCCACGTTTCTAGCATTTGTAAAACTGCATTTTTTCATCTTAAAAATATATCTAAACTGAGACCTATGCTCTCAATGTCAAATGCAGAAATATTAATTCATGTGTTTATGACCTCAAGGTTAGATTATTGTAATGCTTTATTGGGTGGTTGTTCTGCACGCTTAATAAACAAATTACAGATGGTTCAAAATGCAGCAGCTAGAGTTCTTACTAGAACCAGGAAGTATGAGCACATTAGCCCGGTTCTGTCAACACTGCACTGGCTCCCTACTAAACATCGTATAGATTTTAAAATCTTGTTAATTACTTATAAAGCCCTGAATGGTTTAGCTCCTCAGTACTTGAGCGAGCTCTTATATCGCATTATAGTCCTTCACGTCCGCTGCGTTTTCAAAACTCTGGCCATTTGATAATACCTAGAATATCAAAATCAACTGCGGGCGGCAGATCTTTTTCCTATTTAGCGCCCAAACTCTGGAACAATCTACCAAACACTGTTCAGGAGGCAGACACACTCTGTCAGTTTAAATCTAGATTAAAGACCCATCTCTTTAACTCTTTTAACCTGTCGTACACATAACACACTAATACACTTCTATTATTCAAATCCGTTAAAGGATTGTTAGGCTGCATTAATTAGATCAACCGGAACCGGGAACACTTCCCATAACACATGATGTACTTGTTACATCGTAAAAAGATTGACATCTACGCTAATATTAGTCTGTTTCTTTCTTATTCCGAGGTCACTGCAGTCACCAGATCAGATGGTGGATCAGCACCTAGAGACGACCTCTACAGCCCTGAACGTCAGCGGAGACCAGGACACCTAGATGAGCCCCAGAGACAGACCCCCAGTGAGGACCCCGTCACCTAGACAGCCATCAGGACAAGACCCCGGGAACCAGTTGAGCCCTCCAATCTGACTTTGCAGCAGTTGGAATTAAACTGCTGTGTCGTCTGGCCAGAGGAGAAATGGCCCCCCAACTGAGCCTGGTTTCTCCCAAGGTTTTTTTTCTCCGTTCTGTCACCAATGGAGTTTTGGTTCCTTGCCGCTGTCGCCTCTGGCTTGCTTAGTTGGGGACACTTCATTTCCAGCAATATCGTCGACTTGATTGAACAGAAACTTTTTGAACTGAACTGAGCTGGACGATGCCATCACTGAATTCAATAATGAAATGCCTTTAACTGAAAATTGAGTGTTTAATCTTGTCATTTTACATTATTGACACTATTTTCCCATTTTGATATTGTGCAGTTGCTTTGACACAATTTGTATTGTTAAAAGCGCTATATAAATAAAGGTGACTTGACTTGACTATATCTGTCATTTTTAAGAAGACAACGAAAAAGAAAAGATTAATTGTATAGCTTTTTCTAAGCATCTGGATAGGATGTGCATTTCTATTCTCCCAGGGCTCTACACATTAAAGCTAACAGTGTCAGAAACAGCACTGGTGTTACACAGAGATACAGGACCACAATACACCATCGGTATATAAACTACTTTCACATTTTGCTGCATTGAGCTATACAGTAATGTCAAACAGTGAGAATCAAGTAGTTTAAAAGAGCATGGTTTGCTCGATGAATGATATTCAATACAAGTTCCAAAACTATTTTTGAAACTAAAACAAAGAAACACACTAAACATCAGCATTTTCCAACCACCCTGGTGCCAATGAATATTTGATTATTCAATAAAGTAGTTACAGATTATTGCACACAGACCCATGAGACCACAGCAAACTGAAATCTATACTTTTATTCTCAGACTGCCCAGCACAAGTTTTCTGAGGTGATCTTGAGAATGTGATTTAAATGAGCAGTGAAACTTCATTCTTCTCCTCTGAACCCAAATGGCTAGTTATTTGATAAATGTCAGGGTTCTGTTGTGTGTGTCATCTGTTCCTGCCTCTTGTGTCCATATTTGGTTTGTTTCCTGTTCTTGTTTCATGTCATTATGAGTTCATTTGTGTCCAGCTGTGTGTATGTGATTGTGTTAATTACCCTGTGTATATTAGTCCTGTCTTTTGAGTTTGATTTCGTCTGGTCTACTTGTGACTCCCCGGTGTATCTTGTCTGTCAGCCCTGCCTTGTCCTGCCTTGTCCTGCCTTGTCCTGCCTTGTCCTGCCTTGTCCTGCCTTGTCCTGCCTTGTCAACATTAAAGACTATTATTTGAGTTTAAGTCCTCGTCTGTGTGTTCCTGTTCCTCCCTCGTGTGTGCACCGTGACAATAAAGATGCTATATTGTTTTTGTGTTGCTATACATCGGCAAAAGGTAAATAAAGATATAATGAGCAGATATGTCCCTGTTTACTCAACAATCTATCAGTCTGGAAACCGGACAAACAAATAATACATTTAAAGTAATAAAAAGAAAAGGTATCTGTTTATGGTTTTCAGGAGCACCACGGGAGACAAATTGTGGACACTGCAAAACAATTCAAAGAGACAGAGATATAAATTTACAGAATACTGATACTTAGAGAGGCATCTGTAATTATGTTTTAAGCCATAGCACTGCTTTATGCATCACATAAGAAACCATGGACCATGATCTCAGTCTGGGATTCAAAGGCAGACAAACACTTTGTCAAGTTTATCAAGGCAGGAGATAAAGTAATGATGAAAAACTGAGCAATTTATTGGATATTAGCTGCATCATTGTCAAAGCTTAGTCTAAATTAATTTGATTAGAGACACATTCAATAAGTGTTATTATGACTGACAAAATCAATGTATGACCTGGAAAATCTTGAAATAGAGACAATGCCTAGATTGTAAAGACAGCACACAACATAAATATCAATATGATGAGTGATTTTTTACGAGTTTAAATATTACTTATCACCCATTAAAACTGTCTTTTGCATTATTTTTACTAAAATATTTTTTTCACTAAGACAATATTATTAAGCAGTTTCTCATTGCATATTTGTGACAAACAGTGTAGGGCATTGTGTCAGTCACAGCATCTCTGTTTCTCAAATGAAACTGCATTTGTCACAAAAAAAAAGAAAACAAAAACAAGACACACTGTGAATTGGTCTTATGGTAATTTTTGTGGCTTAATGTGGGGAAAATCTGACATATGCGTCTCCACATGGAGCACTGGAGAAAAAAAATAGCCAAAATAAACCTCTACCACTTTTAAAACTGTTAGAAAACATGCTTTAGTAAGATGATCTGAATCACTATGGTTTGTAATGTGCATATCCCATTAGTGATGGTGAGAGTTTTCTGACAATTACTCGCCAAACCCAATTTACTTCACATTTGGTGCATTTCAAAAAATGACTTTTCTAAATCTTTCTAAGTCTAACAAATTATTGGAGTATGTTTTACAAGAATTTTTTTTTTCAGTTTTTGTACTTAATTTCAAGGTTAATTCAATGTGTTACTTGCGGTTTCTGCAAAATTTGTGAAAATGGTCTCAAAGGAAATCCTACACCAATTTATATTCAGTGGGTTTAGCGAGGTTTCATTTTGGACCCAGACTGGTGATCTGATTAAAGTGTCAATCTATTTTACAATTTTCTTTTACACCAGAATTTGGGGAGTCGGTTCTTTCGGCAAATCAATTGCGAATTTGCAATGATGCTTTGAACAACTTTGTAACCCCCAGCTGAATTTGTATTTCATTATGTTCAACTGTATCATCCTGACACGATTTTGTCCTCTGATATGAAAAAAAATCCTCATGTCTGGGTGACGTAAGGGGGTATTTTGAGCCCTTCCCACCCATTGTAACCCTGTCCTCTGCCTTTCCCTATTCCTTTCTTCTCCCATCCCTCGTTCTTACAGTCAGCTGCTCCCACACAGGCACATGCCCACGGCACTAAAGATGGAGAGACCGGGATATTGGCAGGTCCGTTGTGTAGTGCCACAATCCCTCTCTCCCACTCCCTCCTCCTGTTTCTCCCTCTCTCTCTGTTCTATAAACACACAGCACTCTGATCTGAGGAGCTCAGCCGCAAGCTGCACATTGAGATGAGCATCACGATTCCAGCAGACTCTCTCTTCGCTCACATGAGCAGGTGCAGCTCATAGAGAGAAAGCAAAGCAGCCCGACGCGGATTGATCCGCACCCTCCTCTTCGTCCTCTGCTCCGTCTGCCTCGTTTCACACAACCTTTGCACTCCTTTGTCACAAAACATCTACCCACCTGAAGCCGTCGCCCGACAAGCGATGCCTAATCGCACCAAGTCATCGTCTTCATCAGCTTGGCACCCATCCCTCTCGGACAGCTTGATATATTAGTCTGGCCCAATTAAACTGTCCCATCATTTACTAACAGTGACAATTAACCTTAGCAACACAAGCTGTCACATTCAGTGACCTGCTGTGGCAAATCAAATCGCACGGCCAAAATGTGACGCTCCTATCGTAGGTGAGCTCCTGACCTCTCCCAGAAATTCGGAAAAGGGTTTAGGTGACGAGCTGTGAAAAACAAGGTTTACCCAACAGATGCTGCCTCATCACATCAAGCTCAACCCCGCTAACACTTCAGAGTATGCTCAATCGATACAATAAGCCTCTAAAGTGTTCCCCTTCAGTATCCTAGCGGTCAAACAGACCTGCGTATATTGACCAAGAAGGGCGCTGCACACGCTACACACCTCCGCCCCGTCACTGAGCAGTTATTGGGCAAACGGGGTACATTTATCTATTCATCACACAGCTGGAACTAGAAATCTGATCTGACAGTGCTGCTTTCATTTGTAACAGTTCAATAACTGTTGTAAGGGATAAAGATGTGAAGATCTTGTTTTTTTGCCCTATTATCCCGTTGACACATAAAATCAGCACGTGATTAGAATGTTCAGTGCGTCACGTTATCAACTGCAAACTATCAGGGCGGTGCCCAAGCCCATTATAGATCAAATAACATCATTATTAAGATGTTTAAACTACAAAATAGATTAACTTACAAGTATTTGATAATCAGAATACCAGGTATTATACAATATAGTGAGCAAGTTTGTGAAAACTTTGCATAAAAAGGAAAAATGAAATAAAAAAACAATCAGTCATACTGCGATATTGTTGTTGTGATGTATCATGTGACAAGCTTGAAATAAAGTGGTAAATGGTAAATAACTGTCGGCTTTAAGAACTCACGTCGAGGGCTCAGCTAGAATATTTGAAACCTATGTGTGAAAGGTTTAATTGATTTTAAAAAATGACATTAATAATGCTATTTAGGGGTGGGCGATATACCGATAGACATGATTAAGCAGTAGAGAATTTTGACTATCGCGGTTACACGTTCACGTGACATTGCTGTGCTAAGTAGTCATGAAAGCTTATTGTTTTCACGCATTTTTAAGCATTGCGGTTTAAAAACAAGTGGTGTTAAGCCTTTGAAACGTAATCAGCAGCGAAAGAGAACTCATTTCGCTATATGTCTGCGCTGTCTGAGAGATTGTTTCTGAGCGCTGTCAGAGAGGCACGAGCACGTGAAGACAGTTCTAAAAGAGCACAGTTATATTTGTCGCTTTATAGGACTTGAACCCTTTAAATACACACTTGTATGTGTCAAAATGCCTGTCTTTGCAAGTATCATCGTAAACACAGTAATTTAGTTCTTAAAGGGGACCTATTATGCAAAAATCACTTAATAAGGTGTTTGAACACAGTTGTGTGGCCACAGTGTGTGAAAACCACCAGCCTATAATGGTAAAAATCCACCCACTCATTTTTTTATAATCCCGATAAATCATAAACAGTCTCTCTGAACAAGCGATTCCAGATTTCTCCCTACGATGATGTCACAAACCCTGCCCATTTGTAACGCTCTCTGCCCTATTAGTAAAGACACAGCCCTGAGTGAGAGGCAACAGTCCACCATTACTGTTTTCTTGCTGTAGCTGCTTGTCAGCGCATTACAAGTGTTGTGTTTTGGGATGCACAAATGAACATAGGAGTTTCTACATAGACTAAAGTCCTATATGTTTGTGTCAATCATTTCACACCGGACTGCCTCACAAATGAGGGTCAGTTCAACGCTGGATTTTCGCAAAGGTTGATTCTGAAAGAGGGATCAATACCAACGTCAGCTCCAGACAAAAGTATCACACATCATATTTTGTTTTCCAAACTGCCTTTCTGAAAGAGCTTCTTGGCACTCAGTAAGGATAATGTTGCTAAAGCTACCATTGTCTCTGCCTGTTTTCACTGATGCTGCCTTCACATGCTACCAGAATGATCGTAAAAAGGAATGGGGTAGTTAAAAATTACATATCAAAGCAACATATAAGGCTGAACACCGCTACTGAGAGTTTCTGACATTTTTAGTGCATGAGATTGTCATGTTTTGTTGTTGCCAGTATGCCGGAGCATGAGCTCTTGAAGCTCTGCCCTCTTCTGAAAAGGGGTCCGGGAGCACCAGCTCATTTGCATTTAAAGGGACAAACACAAAAATGTATGTAGCATTTCTTATTTATTTGTTCTACTGTAGTTTTTTTCTATTACTTGTAATTAGTTTCTTATTCTTATTTAATTGCTGACTGTTTACTTGTCTTCAGTGAGCTTGAGTTTTTTATTTTTTTTATTTAGGCTAGCAGTTGTTTTTTTTGTGATATTTTCACTGGTGACGAGAATTATGACATTTCAATGGTATTAAAAATGTTGATATAATAAAGACCTTATTTAAAGCAAAACTATACTGTGATGTATATTGTTACAGTGAAATAAAATTACTCATATTGTTATATAAAATTTTGGTCATATCGCCCACCCCAAATGCTATTCATTTTGATAATTGGCAAAAGTAAATAAATAAATAAATAAACATTTGTCTAAATCAAAGTCATGTGGTGGGACCAACTAGTGGTCTGCAATCCCATGGGACTACCATGGTATGCAACGCAAAAGAGTTTGGTATAGGGTTTGGTATAGAGTTTGGTATTTGGGGTGCTCCTGTGAAACATAAATACTGAAATATAAAATAAAAGTTACTGAAAAGTATTTTATCTTACTTGTGTTATTTTTCTGTTGAGCAACAAAAATAAACAGGCAAGGCATTGGATATTCTCACTGTTTTTTGATTGTGGGTGGCAGTGAGGGAAAGCACTCTTTTGCCTGCTTTGCCAAATGTGACGAAGTAAGGTTTGAGGAGTTGTGTATTGGGGAAACTGGAAAAAATAGTCGATGGCACCAGAATGAGACAGAATCATACGAAAGAGGGTCTGTGTAGACCTCAACCTGACCTTATGTCACATCATGGCTAGTTCATATAGTCCCAAAAAATGGACAGAAAAAAAAGTTTTTTACTTGATTGTTACATCACATGACATTTTAGAGGCTTTTTACTACAAAGAGTAGGTTTCTAAAAACCTGTAACATGCTTTTTAATTTTTCCTGATTATCAAGGAGACTCTAATATGTCAGCTAGCAAGTATGTTAATTAAAAAGACCTGCAGACACAAAATCTTTCAGGAGGGTTTCAGGTGGATCTGAGTGGCCTGTGGCAAATATCTCTCTAAAGGGTTTTGGAGTGTAAATGGAGCCTTTTACCACTTCTGTCTCAGTGCCTTTAGCCAGCCATCTGAGAGCATCAAGTGCCCAGTCCTAGCCCAGGCACTCCACTGCAGGTTAAATGGAACATTACCGTCACCACAATTAAAGATTGCATACTGCAGGAATTTTGCTGTCCTTCATGATTGCTCCTTGTCTGACTGTGCAATATGACCCAATTGAGATCTTGGGTGAAGCCCACAGCAGACTGTGTGACATCTTTTGTCAACTGAACGATGTGCATCTTAGCTAAGACTTTGGTTATGATTGACAGCCATGACTGGGCGTTTTACAGTCCCCATCACATTCTGACATCCTCATTGACACGCAAAATTGAAATGGGCTGCTCAAACAAAAGCAAGCTGTTTTTTTATTTATTTAAAATCTGTGGCTTAGCTAAAGAAAATGTCATTCTTCACACCAGACACCAGAGATAATTTTAATAGTATGAAAATAACTTGAGGGCTACAAGACATTTGTGTTAAGCCTATAATATAGACGATGATTTTCAACTGAATGTCTCTCTCCTTCTCTCTCTGTCTCTTTTGGTCTCTATCCAGACACACACACACACACACACACACACACACACACATAACGTCATCAATTGCTGTGCTCCAATTGGTTCTTCATTAGACGGGTGTCATAAGTGCAGTTACACTGGAGAAATGTGGCCCACATATTTTGACATTACCAGAACTCAGTAAGAGAAGATTCATCGCAAAAGCAGTTAATCGGTCATCATTGAGCATGTCACATTTAAAGACTGCAGATTCTGCATTACAGCTTTCTTGTTTTTACGATCTCCAAATCTTCTCCATAAGCAAAAACATCGCCAAAATTCTGGAATGTGTCTTTGGAATAGCCAACTGTACAGTGAACATGGGAAACAATTATCAAGCACATAAATAAATTAAAAGAACGCATACACCAAAAAAAAAATTGTATTTGTCTTGTTTTCCAGTAAAATACATCTAACATCTAAACACCCTTAAAGGGATGCATTACCTTGAGAAGCAAAATTGTGTAAAATAATAAGATTTCAGATATCTTTCAAGTACTTTACTAAATTTGGCAATTATTTATGTTTAAAACCAAGAAAAAAAAACATTTTGCCAATGGGATAAGAAAAATACATTTGATTTTTTTAACCTTTGTTTGTTTAACTGTCATGATTATGGACTTTGGTTCTGTTTCTTTCGTTTCCTGTTCTCCTGTCTAGTTTAGTTCCTTTGACCTATTCCTGTGTTTCCTTGATTATGTTATTCAGTTCACCTGTGTTCAGTTAATTAAGTCAGTAATTCCTCTCTTACATTTGTATAAATACTCCTTGTAGTCACTGGTTATTGATGTGGATATGCTTTTGCTTTGCTGTGTTGGATTGTTCCTGGATTTTCTATGTATTGTGTCCCTGTGGAGTTATTGAAGACTGTGTATTTGAATTACCCCTGTGTAGAGGTCTGCTACCTGACCCGAGCCCGACAGTTCCCGAAATACTTTCGGGTTTCGGGTCGGGTTCGGGTTAATGTTTAATGAATAGCTTTGGGCTCGGCTCGGGTTTGTAGCTAAACTAAAACTATATGCAGGCTTCGTTGCTTTCATAGACGCACGCACACATGTTATTGCACACATATCAGAGAGATCGCGCAGCGAACACACACAGCACGGAAACTTTTATTAGTAAAATAGTTTCGATAGGCTACTGAATCGCAACGTTATATTTCTCTGCAATGAGGGGGTAAAATCGCTGTTTTTGAAGTAACTAAGCCTCATTGTTTGTAGAGAGAGACGCGCAGACGTAGGTTCACGCACGCAACTATCCCTCTCTATCTGTCTCTCTCTCACTAATTCAAATAAATGACATAATTAATTAATTCAAATATTACCGCACTACATTTCTGTGTCTGATTTAAAGCAGGCCGAATGCTAACGAGCCTTAACTGATGAAAATGACCATAATTTGCACGGTGGAAGAATTATCGTCTTGTCATATTCATATTTTTTCTTTTCCCTTGTGAACTGGCCGAGCCTCGATGAATCGGTTTCTTTACATGTATTTGTTTACTGACCGTTGCATGCAATCGTGAAATCGGCTACAGCATCTTTTTTTAAATTGGCTATTCGTTGTAAAAAAATTTTTAAAAAAGACTTTGGGTTCGGGCTCTAAATTTAACTGTTCGGGTCGGGTCGGGTCAGATGATCTCGGGTACGGGCCGGGTTCGGGCTTCAGTTTAAAGACCGTGCAGACCTCTACCCCTGTGTTGTGTGCTTGAACTTTGCTTAAGCAACCGTGATATTAACCTTATGCTCTACCAGTTGGGCTACAAGAACATAGTTCACAAAAACTATGATTGCGAAGATCAAAAACAAATGTTGATGCCATGAAAATTATTTACAGTGCCCTCCACTAATATTGGCACCCTTGATAAATATGAGCAAAGGCGGCTGTGAAAATAAATCTGCATTGTTTATCCTTTTTATCTTTCATTCCAAAAATTCACAAAATTCCAACCTATCACTGAAGTAAAACAATTGAAAATGGGGGGAAATCTCATTGTGTAAGAAATACTTTCTCTAGTTCATGTTGGCCACAATTATTGGCACCCAATTATTGCAATGTCCTTTTCCCAGGGTAACAGCTCTGAGTTTTCTCCTATAATGCCTGAAGAGTTTGGAGAACACCTGATAAGAGATCAGAGACTATTCCTTCATACAGAATCTCTCCAGATCCTTCAGATTCACAGCTCCATGTTGGTGCTTCTCCTCTTCAGTTCACCTCACTCATTTTCTATAGGGTTCAGGTCAGAGGACGGGAATGGCCATAGCAGAAGCTTGGTTTTGTGCTCAGTGACCCATTTTTGTGTTGTTTTTGAGGTTTGTGTTTGGATTATTGTCTGGTTGGAAGATCCAAACATGGCCCATTATAAGATTTCTAACAGGGTCAGTCACTTATTGATTTTTTATATGTTGGTATTTAATAGAATCCATGATGCCATGTGTCTAAACAAGATGTTCAGGACCTCCGGTAGAAAAATAGGTCCACAGCATAAAAAATACAGCAGTATATTTCATTGTACACATGGGGTACTTTTTTATCCCTGTGTGCACCAAACCCATCTTGAGTGTTTGCTGCTAAAAAGCTCGTTTTTTAGTTTCATCTGATCATAGAAGCCAGTCCCATTTGAAGTTACAGTCATGTCTGACAACTGAATATGCTGGAGTTTGTTTTTGGATGAGCTAGGAGAATTTTTCTTGAAACCCTCCCAAACAACATGTGGTGATGTAGGGACTGTTTGACAATTTTTTTCTAATGTTTTCTGACCCCGAGACTCAACTATATTCTGCAATTCTACAGCTGTGATCCTTGGAGAGTCTTTAGCCACTCAAACTCTCCTCCTCACCGTGCATTAGTACGATATAGTCACACGTCCTCTTCCAGGCAGTTTCGTAACATTTTCTGTTGATTGGAAATTCTTAATTATTGCCCTGATGGTGGAAATGGGTTTTTTCACTGCTCTAGCTCTTTTCTTAAAGCCACTTCACTAATTTGTGAAGCTCAATTATCTTTTGCTACACATCAGAAATATATTCTTTGGTTTTTCTCATTGTGATGGATGATTAAGGGAATTTGGTCTTTGTGTTCCTCATATTTATAATCCTGTGGAACAGGAAGTCATGGCTGGACAATTTCATGCTCCTAGTCACCCTGGTGTGCTAAAAAATTTAAATATGAATGGAATATACTTCAGAGATATTTTACTCACAAGAATTTCTAGGGGTGCCAATAATTGTGGCCAACATTCATTGGAGAAAAACATTTATTTCATCATGAGATTTTCTCCCCACTTTCAATTGTTTTACTTCAATGATAGGTTAGAATTTTGTGAATTTTTTGAGGGAAAGATCAAAAGGATAAACAATGCCGATTTATTTTCACAGCTGCCTTTGCTCATATTTATCAAGGGTGCCAATATTAGTGGAGGGCACTGTAAATAAATGTGGGTTTTGTCACATGTACATGAAAAACACTCATATTAGGGCCAATGTACACTAATCTTTAAAAGTCTGGTGTCTAGTGTTTTTGAAAGAAGTCTGCATTTATTTAATCAAATATACAGTAGATACAATAATACTGACAGGTATCATTAAAGTAACTGTTTTTTATTGTAATCCATATTTTTTTATATTTTAATATAATATATTAAAATTTTAATTTATTCCTGTGATGCAAAGCTGAATTTTCAGCAGCCATTACTCCGGTCTTCAGTGTCACATGATAGTTCAGAAATGATGATTTGGTGCTCAATAAACATTTCTTATTATTATCAATGTTGAAAACAGTTGTGCTGCTTAATATTTTTCAGATATCTTTGATTAATAGAAGGTTCAAAAGAACAGCAATTATTTGAATCTTTAGTGAAATTATGACTTTACTCTTACTTTTGTCAATTGAATGGGTCCTCGGTGAATAAAACTATCAATTTCTTAAAAAAAAAAAAACGTACTGAACCCAAACGTTGTGAAAAGTATAGTGTAAATACAGCTCTATTTTTAGTTTGTAGTGATACAAGGTGGAAACTTTTCTCAAGATCTTACCATAAACTAAATCATACCTCAGCTCTTGGCTATAAAAATCTAATTTTGCACATATTCTTGGGTGTTATCAAGCCTTTTTGTGCAAATTATTTCTCCTAGTCGGGCCATTTGATGTCGCATCTCAGCAAGCAAGCTTTTTAAGATATTGCACAAGTTTTAGCTCCTCCATGTCAAATCATCTTCAATATATATAATGGGAAAAGTAGGGAAAAGGATGTATTGAATTAGCATTTAACACAGCCAGAAGATGCATGAAAACAACCTCTGTCAGCAACCATAGCTCCTCCTGATTTCCAAAACATCCCTTCTAAGATAAAAAAAAAAGAATCAAGGCATTGATCCCATTACACTAATGACTCCTCAGCATTCCAGCGCACCTGATGTGGGCTGATTTGACATTGAGCCAGAATGAAGAATATTAAAGAATTGTGTAATATCTTTACCTGAGGTGTTGTATTAAATTATAGTGGTTCAGGGCCAAATGGTGTTTTAGATGCTTGGATGGAAATCATGCGACTAAAAGCTGATGTGAGATTAAACTGCCTTCTTTAATCCATTTTGCAATCAGGTTGAATCATTAGAGCTGTTGCCTTGCCTGCTTAAGGTTATTCATTGCTTCATTTGAGAAAAAAAATCATAAATGGGGTAGTCAAATCATCTTGGTAAGTGATGAATGGCATATCTATTCGGCATATCATTTATCCAAGAGCGTATGAACACTGCTGATCAATTTACGTGCATGCATGACCAAACCGCAGGCAGTATCACTGGCAGTTAGAGACTACCCATCATAACCTCTCTCTTGCCCATGGTTTGTGGGTAAAGTGTGAGGTCATTAGCATCTTCCTGCTGTAGTGACTGCACCGTAAAGATCCCCTAGCGGTGCTAAAAGCGTAATCACATGTCTTTGACTGCATGCACCATGCTGGAGATGTGTGGGGAGGCTGATGTCACACCGTAGGACTTGTATCCTCTGCACATCTACAGTCTTTGATCTCATCAGTGGCCAAAATCCTACTCCCCTTGATGGAGGACATTGGAAAGCTGTCTAAAACATCTGTTCTTGTATATCCTCAATTCTGAAACACACACTGAAAGGTCAAAACCAAGGGTCATATATCTTTGCTGCTAAAGGCAGGGTTTAAAGGGAAAGTTCATACAAAAATGAAAGGCATCATTTACTCACATACTTGTCAAAGCCGCCTATTTTATTCCACGGAACACAAAAGTAGATGTTAGATCAAGTTTCAAAATAAAAATAATCATATCAAAAGAATCAATGAGGCTTTTGTGTTATATTCCAAGTGTTCTGAGGTCATATGAAAAAATAGTTGAAATTAATTTAAATTTCAAGTTTATAATTTCAAGTTGCATTTTTCAAACTTGCCGTATCACAATTAAATTATGTTTGCTATTAAAAGTACACTATGCAACTGTGTATTCTCTACTGACATCTGTGACACTGACATCTGAAGTTGAAAATTGCCATATTTAAATTAAGGAACATAGATTTCTTTTTTTGAAGAACTTTCTCATACCAAGGCTGCATTTATTTGCTCAAAAACACACTAAAAACAGTAATATTATGAAAAATTACTGCAATTTAAAATATTTTATTTTTGAATATTTACCATTTTCTATTTGAATATATTTAAAATGTAATTCATTCCTTTGATGGCAAAGCTGAATTTTCAGGAGCCATTACTCCATTCTTCAGTCTCACATCTTCATTCATTCAATCAAATCATTCTAATAATTCTTCTAATGAATTCATCTTCATTCATTCATCAAATCATTCTAATATACTTATTTGATGGTCATTCATCAAATCATTCTAATATACTTATTGTGTGTGTGTGTGTTGTGTGTGTGTGTGTGTGTGTGTGTGTGTGTGTGTGTGTGTGTGTGTGAAAACTACAATACATTTTTTTAGGATTTTGTGATGAATGGACAGTTAAAAAAACAACATTTACTTAAAATTGTAATGTTTTGTACCATTACTGTCACTTTTGATAAATTAATTTCTTTAAAAAAAAGAAAAGATACGAAAAAAAATGTACTGACCCCAAACTTTTCAATGACAGAGTAAAGCCAAACGCGCTGGAAAGCCTCTTTTATGTGCTTTTTGTCCAATTAATCCATTTGGCATTCACCAACCACTTTCTTTGCATGCAATAAACATCTCACAGACCTCTTCACAAAAGAAAAAAGTAATATGGAATGACACGAGGGTGAGTAAATAATGACTAAATGTATTTGTCATCACTTGTCACTTCTGGGTGCACTATTCCTTTAATTGCCACTGCTCTTGTAGTCCTGACTAATGTCTTCTCTGACTCAACCAGTTTCACCAGCACACTCAATCCCTATTTTACTCAATCCATCTTTCGACAGTACCATCAGTTTATCCATCCTCTCAGACAAGTAAACAGCCACTGGTGCGATTTTCCATGGAAATGCAGTGCACCTGCTTTCCGCCACTGACACCTGTCTGTAATCTCTACTCAGCTCTTATCCAGCTCTCATATGTAAACCCCTGCTAGGGCTGCGGCATTTCAGCTACAGATGGCGGACGGATTTTTGATGGATTGAATGCTGCCAATGATCAGACAGGGTGATAGCAGAGACTCTCCACCGGTCCATGCAGTTGGTGCACAGTGACACAGAGGAGTGATGTGTGCTAACGCTAGAAGGAAAGTGTCCTCAGGCGTGCTATTTTTGCCGAAAGCTTGAGGGAAACACATCTGACCTGGCTCTCTTAAAGAAACATAAATGTAAGTTTCATGATTCTTTCCCTTCTTCCAAACATCATAGAAAAATCTTCCAAAGGTACTGCCAGCCAGTGCAGATGAGAAGCTTGAGAGAAATAGATTCTTTGAAAGGAAGGGGGGGGGGGATTGCAAATAGTGTGGGTATGTGCAATGGTGAGCTGCAAGATACAAAAGGCCACTGAAGAGCAGACTCACTGCACTTGTGATGCCCTTACCTGCAAAACCATTTGAAAGGTCCTTTGAGAAGATAATATCGCCAGTGCAATCACATGAGTTTCAGTGCAAACACGAATCACTGAGCAAGGCCAGATTTCTTAAAACTGTCAGTACTGAGTGCCATATTTGAGCATTTCGACTCATAAAACGTGATTCACAAAAGCATAAGCATTGCGATTATCCCTAGAGAAATTCAATTGATAGACAACAAAATACAGAGAGTGAGCTTGTGCACATACTGAAAGAAAAACAAACATGGCATGGAAAAGCACACATCACAGACTAATCCTCCTTTGGCCAAATTTGTCCAGACAGACTCGTGCCTGGCAGTGCAGCGAAGCACGTCGTGAGGACAGTAAATGATAAAGACATCAATCAGAACGAGGCGCAACCCCTAGTCAAAGCGAAAGGTGTTGAGAGAGGGAATGAAACCGTGAGTCTCCAGCCACCATTTTGTATAGCGCTGTATTGATCCTCTCACCAATAAGGAAAGCAGGGCCGGAAAAAAATGTCCCAGTTTCATTCATCACACACATAGACACTGAGGAACACATCGTCTGGCCCTGCAGGGAGGGCTGCTCAGAAATAGCCTGAACTCAAAAAGACAAGATACAAACCAACACATGGATCTGAGTGCGGCCACTTCACGCCTACCTTCATTATGCAAACGCATTTGTCATAACAGTGCAAAAAAACTTGCACAGATAGATGGATGTTAGTGGGAGGGGTGGAGCAGGGGATTTTGGCGCAGAACGAAGAGACTGTACCCCATACCGACCGTTTGAACGTGTCCTTCTCCAGTTCTCCTTCTCTTCATATCTGCCTGAATGAGATATCCCTGTCAAGTGCTCCAGAGTACAGCTGTCAATCACCATGTGACAGAAATGGGGGGGAAACTGGTGCATGAGTCAATTAATATTCAGAGTGGATCTACATTTAGTCCACAAGTGCAAAAGCAGAAGTAGGAGGGGCACTAGAGGGATGAAACAGGGATGAAGGGGGGACTTTGATGATGCCCTTAAACTTGAAATGTGGATGAACTCATAATGCAAGTGATGCCATTAGTTATGCCTCAAATGTTATTGTGGACTCGACAGACTTGAATTACCTCCTATATCAACAAACAAATGACTTAATTAGCTGGAAACGGCTCAGAAGTTTGTTACAAATGCCAGCAACACACACAAATGAAATATCAACCTTCTTTTACACTCCTGGCCTACCATAATTACATTCTCGCTATTCAACTTGTGTATTATCGTCTATTTAAGCAATTCTAAGGGTGATTTCGTTCATAACTCAAATAAATCCACAGCTTTACACTCATTCAGTCATACTTTTACGCATAAAACAGCTGGTTTCGCGATTAAAGAAAAAATCCGAATCACGCTGACCAGCACTAACGTTATACTCACCAGAGTTTGCTGATACTGAAGCACGCGCTGAGGGGCTCGGTCTCGCGCCATAACCGTGAATACAGCGGGAATTAAATATTTAAAAGCTATACGGTATTCTCAAAAGCCACAAGATCACCTCTGCATCACCGGGACACAATTCAACAAGCAGCATGAACTGAGTAACAGGTCCTTCTCCGCAGAAAACAGCCCAGCAGCCTATCCAGCTGTCGAATGAACTCTTTCCTCTTCCCGCGCGCGCACTGCAATATATGCCATAACGCGCTGGAAACCCGCTTTGTGTGGGAAGACAGGGGTTACACTTCATACCTGTTGACTCGATTGTCAAAAATCAATAGATATATTTTCTACTGCTGTGTGAGTAATCGCTATTTTGCACTACCGTGAACTCAAGCACTTAACGCGTAGATTACGCATGCCTGTTTTATGACTAAGTTTTAATGACCCGAGGCAGGAACAGATATGTTTTCAGTTTATCATGCAAAGATTTGTTATTTACAATGAGAGAAAACCTTAAATGGATACTCAAAGAGCTGAATTATTTTCTATTGAAATTGGGATGCATCTGTTACCCTTCTAAATGAACTGATATAGAATGACACAGAACATCTTTACTTTGAAAGCCTGTGGAGAGCCAATGGGCAGTTCATTACACGGCTCATTAATATTACTTATGCTTACTGTAAATACTAAATATAGATGCAAACTTGAAATGCATATAGGCCAACGAGCACCAACAGCTCAAAGGCTTCATGGGAAGACAGAATTCCTTGGAGAGAGAGAAAGAAACCAATAGGTTGTTAAACAGATTTCCCTACAGAAACAGAGACTGGTAGGCTGCTTTTGGTCTCAGTAACAGGTCTACTGCCAGCTCAGGGAACAGCAGGGGCACAGGCGGGGATGAAATATGAATGTATCACTGTGAATTCTGACAGTTTTCTTGCAACACTGCAGTGATTTTGTGCATACGTGTTCAAGCTCTCTCTCTCCTCCATGCATGCTCATGCATACAGACTTAACTTAAAAGCCCTGTCCTCATAAATACTGATAGAAACAACATGTCTTTGTGTTTGCAGCTGTCATCAAAGAGATCATTTCAAAGTCATATCTGGTAATACCTCTATTGCTAATGTCACTGGTTAACAGTTCTTCACAGACACTGCTCCTTAAAGGTATAGTCCACCCAAAAAATAACAGTTAGGTCATTATTTAATCACTGTAATGTTGTTCTGAATCTTCTTCTGTGGAACACAGAAGATATTTTGAAACAAAACAGAACAAAACAAAACGTTTTTTTAGTCCATACCATGAAACTCATAGTGCAATGTTGTTTAAACCACTACTTCTTCAAAATATCTTCTTTTGTGTTTCACAGAAGGAAATTAATTTTCATTTTTGAATGGACATAATATCTTTAAGAATTATTTGTGTCTTTATACATCAGACTGCACTGTGCAAACTATCTTCACTTAACTAATGTTTGTGCACAAAGGCTACACACGTCACGTGGTATGGACAGGTGAGCATCCCTACCCATTGTGCATTTCTTTGAATTGGGTGTTCCAACGCCCTCAGCACTAACACACTGACCCAATTCGATGCATCTTCCACAAAACTTTCCTGAATGTTCTTTTAATGAATTGTGGATGCCCGAAAGAGTTCAAAAGAACATCTTGTTCATTGACTATTTAAATATGGGTCTGGGTGAGAAAATGAGACGTCGATCCGTAGTGGGGGTGTGAAACAAGGGTCGATATTAGATTACATACAAGTATTGCCATCCCAGAAAGGGAATAAGACCCAGTGTGTATAAAACTCAATAGCACGTGGCTCTCTTCTGCTCAATACTAGCCAAAATGGTTTTAGCTCATTCAAAATTCTAAGAGTGTAAACACATTCAGGGTGGAAATACACTGTATGTTGTGATTTGAACAGACAAATGTACAAATGCTATAAAAACCAATTAATTTATTAACTAAACAGTTAATTAATTAACAAGTTATTTGCATATACAATAAAATATAATAAATAAAAATAATACATATAATTTCACTGTAGAATACTGTAAAAATACTGTGCACTCTAAGTCACTCTAAGCATTATTATAATTTTTTTGTTATTTATTTAATGTTTACTGCGTTACATTAGTGTCATGTGAGTTATAGTGTTTTGTGTTTGTGTGGGCAACACTGTGCTCTGTCTTCAAGTTATTATTAGTCACTGTTGCTGGAGAGGCCAATGTTGCTGAACTTTAAGTCATCATGTGGCCTGTGTACCATTTGTATCTTATCAGCACATTACAACAAAAAGATTATACATCAGATAGGTTATTATAACGTAGCCTATTATATAGCTGAATGACATATACACTTAAAAAAACGTGAATTTGGTCACCAAAATGCCATCCTGTAATGCTTGTAATATCTTCAGTGTATTTTTATGGTAAAGTCTAAACATTTTTACCATACATTTACTGTGTGCATCATTTTTAAAATCAAACTTGAATTGATAGCTATTTATCAACTCCACATGATACCAAATCAATCAAGTTAAGGAGATAGTTTCTCTCCAAGTTATGAGATTTTTCCCTCTCCTGAATGTGAAGTGAACTCTTCCATTTCCAATTTCAACAGAATTTGTCCCCTAAGTGAATGCAGAGGTGGAGATATCGATTTCTGTTTTAAATTATGTAGATGCAAATATAAATTATTTTTTTTCTTGCGCTTCAGATTCCTCCAAACACTAAGAAAGGACCTTGAAGGGACATTGGATGTAGATATATAAACGACTGAATCCACAGGGTTTCTTGAGAGCGATAGAACATCATCTTACATTGAGTCGGTCTGACAAAATTGTGCCTATTTGTCCTCATTAGAGGATCTAGACAAGAGAATCAGGCGTATGTTCAACTCCCTGCACGAATAACACTGTGCCCTTGAGCCCCACAAGATAACCAAGTCGATTAAATACCCTTCGGAATAAGATTGACATGCAAAAGCTTCAAAAAGGCGAACGGGTTGTTCTGATGGCAGTTGAGTGACTTCTAAAGCGCGCTAACAGCGCAGTTTATCGGCAGCAATATTGGACACATTAACAGGTTGCTATTTCGTCTTTGACGGCTACTTACATTTTTCCGCGCCGGCTTTTAGTCTTGGTAAGAGCTCCTCTTGAACGCAACAGTCCAAACGTCACCTACGCCGCTCCATTTAATGACGCAAAAATGTAAGAAATCCCCACACAATTAGAGAAACGCAATCAGTATCGAGTAATGACGTCAGTGCTGTTCGGTCCCAATTGTTCGTCTAGACGATCGAGATACTTTCTGTGAAATTGTCCTCGCCGGTGAATTGGCAGTGCCCTGTTGCTGATGCCTCTCGCTCGTCTTTGAATTCGCCTCAGACTGGAAGCTAAACTTCAAAAAAGCCAAGCGCTTCCCTTAAAGCATACTTGTCGGTGTTAATGCATCACCTAAACGCTTCGGATTAGTGTGCACTGCACGCGCTGATAGGTAAAGGACTAATTAAGCCGGCAGAGCCTGGGGCGCGTGCACTGGCCAGGAATTGATTCTGTGATGCAATGCGGGTTCCGTCACTGGTTTAGTTATTGCGGGTTGACTCCACTTCTGTTCCTATTGCCTGTCATTAATGCCATGTGATGGCGCATTTGTCTTCATCAGTGCGCTGTGCTGATGTCATTTTGACAGAATGTTAAGTTTTAAAGTGCTTAACTATCTATACGTCCTTTCCTGGAAAATCTGCTGCAATGTGTTGCTTTCTAGCTGGTCTAAGATGGACCAGCAACAAACCAGCTAGCAGTTCATTAAGGTGGTCAAGCTGGAACATTTTGGAACATGGTCATCTATCTATCTATATAGCTATCAAAGTAGAAACTACCATCCATCTGTCCGATCACCCATCCATCCATCCATCCATCCATCCATCCATCCATCCATCCATCCATCATCTATCTATCTATCTATCTATCTATCTAGTAGAAACTACCATCCATCTGTCCGATCACCCATCCATCCATCTATCTATCTATCTATCTATCTATCTATCTATCTATCTATCTATCTATCTATCTATCTATCTATCTATCTATCTATCTATCTATATCTATCTTATCTATCTATCTATCTATCTATCTATCTATCTATCTATCTATCTATCTATCTATCTATCTATCTATGTAGAAACTACCATCCATCTGTCCGATCACCCATCCATCCATCCATATCCATCCATCTATCTATCTATCTATCTATCTATCTATCTATCTATCTATCTATCTATCTATCTATCTATCTATCTATCTATCTATCTATCTATGTAGAAACTACCATCCATCTGTCCGATCACCCATCCATCTATCTATCTATCTATCTATCTATCTATCTATGTAAACAACCATCCATCTGTCCGATCACCCATCCATCCATCCATCCATCCATCCATCCATCCATCCATCCATCTATCTATCTATCTATCTATCTATCTATCTATCTATCTATCTATCTATCTATCTATCTATCTGTCTATCTGTCTGTCTGTCTGTCTGTCTGTCTATCTATCTATCTATCTATCTATCTATCTATCCAGGGGAAGATGATGAACTATGGAACATGTTTCACATATATGTGTGGTGTTGTAATCATTACTGATGGTGTTCTGAGCTTGTCGTGATCACAGCGACTCCAAGGCTTGCAGACAAGGCTTTTTGCTCTATCCTGATTTTTCACAGCTGTGACTTGTGGGCTGCTGCAGGGTGACTGAGCGGAAGATTGTTTCTGCACTGCGAAAGAGAGAGGGTGGTGAGATCCTCTAATTTCAGTGTGCGCTAATGTTCAGAACAAACATTATCTCCTATTTAAACATAACTATCACCATACTGGCTCAGTGTTCACATCTGCAGCAAATAAACAGTGAATGAACTATGATCTCCTCATGTTTACAACAATTCACCAAATCCAAAGACAACAGGTGTTTTGTTAGGAAGATATACCTGTTATATTTCTGCAAGCACATCTGTGGTGGTGTGTGTGTGTGTGTGTGTTTAATCTGGCAAAGAGATATGTTGGAGCTGAATAAAACAAATATGTATGATAACTCACAAAGGGACAGAGACACCAGAAGGCTGGTCATGAAAGTAGGCCGTCTGAGCACACTCATTCAGCTCTGCTGATTCATACACACACCTGCTTTCTTTAAGCCCCTGAACACTTAAAAACACAGAGATCCCTTTAAACATGTTTGTATCATTATGTTACCATCCAAATAGGTAGAGTGATAACACCTTTTGTTGCCATCAATCTGTCTTGTTACACACTTGATCATATTAGTTTTTTTTTTCTGTGATATTAGTAAGTACATTAAATATTTTAAAATTAATATCAATACAGGTGGTGACTTTGGCACCATTTTGATTTTACTTACAAAAAGGCACAATTAAACTTTTCAGTTTTGTGGGTTGAAATGTTCAAATGTAATGCATACTGTAAATGTACATATGACAGTAAATAGAATACTGCATTTTTTGTGTGCACATTTTTATGCATATAAATTCAATAAAACAGCAAATATTTACTAGCACAATCAATGACATCAATAAAAATATAAAAAGTAAATTATGAAGTGTGAATATGTGTGGAGGTATAAATAAATGAAAGAATAGCTACATACAAAGCATGTCATACTGAATGGCAATACACTGAAAGCAGAAGACTTATCAGATAATAAAATATTAACCTGAACCAAACTTTTGTTTGTTCAGCTTACCTTTTTTTTCTTCAAAAGTCTGTTAATTATTTATTTATTTATTTAGAACTGCATCAGTATCTACTACAACCCCAGGGTTAGCCTACCTTCACTTTCATTTTGGCTTCGGTGTGCAGTGACTCACTGCAGGGACGTCGAGATAACAAACGTCCCAGCCGGGAAAGGAAGATTCAGAAGTCAAAAAGTGTGGGGGCGATGCACATGATGAATGTAGTCAGTGTAGTGGAGGAGCGCACATCTCGGTGGGCGTTTTCGCGTTACTTCTTTAAAAAAGACGCTCTCCAAATGAAGATCTCATGTTGTAACAGGGCATGGATTTAAGTAAGTACGCATGAATGACGGCTTCCTTTTACAGAACTGGTCGTGAAGATAAGTGTAAACGGCTTTTAAAACTCTGTTTCTGTAAAAATGTACTTTTGCGCAGTTATATTGAAAATGCTGATAAAATTGAGTTTTGGGTCAGGTCATTGAAATAAACCTATTTTTACTGTAATGACCAGCTGTTTGCACGGGTACATGAACATATTGGACAGATTATCTTAAAACTTCAGCTAAAATTACATTATAACGCAGAAACCGTTGTAAAAAATAAATAAAAGTCCTACAATATTGATTCATTTATTGTTAGTAAATTTAGATACAGTGTAACAGGACTCTGTTTCACGTCCTTATCGTCTTGTTACATCTCTCACCGGTTCTGATGTTTTCGTTTTGGAATTGTAGACTCCAGAGTCCGTATTCACAAAACATTTTATCTTACCACTAAGAGTTCTCCTAAGTAAAGGTTTTTAGCTAAGAGTTTTCACTTAAAACCTATTCACAAAGCTGCTGAGACAAACTTTTACTTAGAGAAGTCTTATAAGAGTAAGGGCGGGGTTGACCTCGTTGCTATGGATAATGTCAGCGTGCTTACTAACTATGCACACAGTGATTGGCTGATAGGGGAGGGGTCTCTGTCAGAGATTTATTCATAGAAATATTGTAGAGCGCGATATTATGTTCCAATATTCAAATAAAGATTTTAAAATGCAGGCTAATTGTTACTAAATTAAACAAGTAGCCTATATGTTCAGTTGATTGTCATCCTCTTAGTGTATGCTTCACATAAACAATTAGCGGATATGCTTATAAACAAACTTGTAATTAACGGAGTAGAATAATCATGGCATAGTAAGACATGCAAACGTAAAAGAAAACCAAACTGAATGCGAGAACAGCTGTTACTTCTTGCCCAAAACTGGTTTATGAAAACAAGGATATAATCAAAGGAAAATCTGGAGTTGGGATAACTGCCAAAACCAAACTGCCGCAACAGCCATTTTAGGAGTTTGTGGTTTGGTCTTAGTGACTTAGAAGTCCTCTTCACTACTCCTAACGTTTCACAGATTTATTAGCTAGTTTTAGCATTAAAACGCGTTGTAAAATACTCTTAGAGCAAAAATTTAGGAGTCCTAAATTTAGGACTGACACGGCCATTATTTTTAAGATTTTCTCTTAAAGCTACTTATAGCCTTAAGATGTTTTGTGAATACAGGCCCTGAACTTCTACCCAGCAGGCACAGGATGTCAATATAAATGTCAGGTTGACAATGGACATGACGGCGGACAGATTTTGCATTTTGGTTGAGAATGAAAATCGGGTTGAAGTCAGTATTTGACGCCAATTTGACGTTGGATTTTGGTTACACAGCCTAAAAACAGCAAACATCAACGTCAGCTGACGTCAATATTGGACATCAAGTTAACATTGACATTACACGTTGAATTGACATTTAATTTTGGTCACCCGACATCGCAACTGAAATTCAACCAAATATCAATGTATTATGACGTTGTGTGCCTGCCGGGTAGCCATCTGTTAATTGTTTTATTCTACCTGTCTGTATACATACATTAAAATAAATACTTTTTATTACACTTGTTAACCGTTTTGAGTTGCTTGCACTGAACTCAAAGTTATACTAAAGACACCAAAGTAGGCTTCTGTAGCACTGGTATACTGCCATGGGCAACGCCACATTAGCATTATCCAACTTATATCAGTGGGCATGGCCTGATATTGCAGACTGGTCTTTCTCATCATATGTAGTAATTGTAAAATTGTAACAATAGTTTTTACCATTTACTGTACTTTGTTATTCTTCTAGTTATTTACCTATGAATGAATCTGAAGTCTCCCACATTCACAGAAAATACCTTACTTGCAAAATAAGATGCATAGAGTGCAACAGTTGGGTTCCAGAAGTAAAAATCCCATTCAGTTTCTCCATTGGGCAATTGATTTTTAACAATAGCTTGTAAACCTGTAAGCTACAAGTTTGTTAATCAATGGCATATGCTTTTGTTAAAGCTATCAACCCACATTATTTCAAATGATTCTTTTTTTTAAATATTTGTGTTTAACAGCAGAATTTCTGGTTGAAAACTACATTATCCATAATTCTACAGAGAAATCGCCGCTAATCAGAAAATAGTGACAAGCAAACTGCACCAAAAGAAATGCCCATTCCAGTGAAGCACTGTAAATGATATAGAGTAACAACTAATTTGGTACAGCGTACCAGCATACTACTATTATGCTAGTATGTTGTTCGTTTAGTACGCTAGCATCTGTTTCCTTATGCAATCAAAGTACTTAAATATTTGTATGCATAATATGTATATTTTGCTATAAGCATAAAATATATTATATATATAAAATCAACATCTTTAAATCAATAGTTTTATAAATTATATTTGTCAATTGTTTTGAATTTGCTGTTGTCTTCAATGCTTCATGGGATTGTAGTTCTTTCCCTCATTAAAGCCCTCATTAAAGTACACATATCTTTGTCTTTTTGTCCGATTTTCAAATATTTTTTTTTGCTTAAAATCGAAGTTTGTAATCTTGTGATTGACCTCGTAGCTGATTGGTTTGGTTCATGGCTTGTAGCTTTTTAATGCAGACATTAATTTGATGTTTTTGGGAAAAATGAAGGTGAAAAATACTTCTGTAATCAAGGTTTTTGAAAAAGTGGGCAGGTGCTGTTGCACTTTATTATAGAAAAATATTTGACCACTCAGTGCCGCTGCCAATCACAATCACGGTTTAAAGAGAGACGTTTCATGTAACTATTAACTTTTTATTTAATAATTTTATAATGCAATAGTGTAAATGTAATTATTGTAAAGTGCTATTGAGTATTGCACATTTGTGACTTAACGGATCTACCACCGTAATTCATTATTGTATTCCCCAGAGATACATAATACATTACAGACTCACATTTTCTCATTGGATTGGTTGTCTTATAGGAGTGCTGGTAGTAGTGTTCAGCATGGTTGTCTCTGAACTCTCTCACGTTCACACTAGACCAATTGACTTTGTGTGTGACAGCGAGGCCAGAAGAATGATGAACAAGGTGAAGGACTTGCAAGTGGAAATGGTAAGACTGTGAAATCTACTTCAGATGTAAAAAGTTATTTTACTTTGAGGTTTTTCTATTTTTTTAAAGACCATTTACACCAAGAACGATAATTATAATGATAACTATCAGTGTCCACACCAACGCATAATATTGTGTTTATAAGCACAATCTGCAGTTGTGTCAGTTTCCACTTTAAATGCTTGATCTCTTTAAAGCAGGATAGATTCTGATTGGCCGTTCTGATGTTTTTATCATTCATCAGCTAGAAAAAAAATCTTTTAGAAAGTGATTCCGGTAATATCATTACTCTATGCTGCTATCATTATAGTTATCATCCTTGGTGTAAAATGAGCCTTTGGGATGTTTTTCTGTGGCCCAATGTATAAATTCTTACATTACACCATAGTAACTCATGAGAGATCATATTACAAGGACAGCCGAGCCATTTTATTTAAGCACAAGGTCTGAGAAGATATTCATCTGACTTGAACCGGCGTTCCAGGAGCCTATATTTTGTGTTAAAATCAAATCAAATAACCTTCAATTGAATTAGGCTATAAATGTCCTCCAATCTATTGAATGATTTTTCAAGTCACCACCATATATTTGTGTTTTTGTTTGTAAAAAACTGCTAGAATCAATACCAAGTTACTCTTTTTGTATTAATAGCTCGGTCTCATTAGATGTTTGCATGCTACACTTCACTTGACAGATATCTGTCAGCCTACCTACGTATTTGCATGTTAACTGTCTGGCTTGATTCTCTACTGTCTTCTTCCATCTTGGCATCATCCATTATCTTTTTGACTTGACTCTGTGTTTGTTTGACAGTTTGCCGCTCTGACTTCTCATCGTCTACGTCGCTGCTTGTCTATCCAGCGGTGAGACATTTGATAGGCTGTGTTTTCACTCCCTTTACAGGTAGTCTGCAGTGCTGTAGATACTCTGCCATCTGATATTAAATTACCATGCATCAGAATTCACAAAGCAACCTGGGAGAGAAAATCAGTGAGTCATTCAATGCAGCCCACTCCCACACACTCCCTCCATTAGAGCATCAACCCACTCACGCTGCTCTCGGGCACACACTCTTTGAGACACCTGTGTGTGTGTTCCAGGTGCATGAGCAGAGGGCTGAGATCCTGCTGTCTTTGGGGACTCTAGCACAGGATGTGCGGTCTGCCAGGACACTCAGCCAACCTGGCTGTGGACTCACTCTGCTGGAGCGCTTGGAACACAGTATCAACAACTACTTGCATGTAGTAAGACTCCTCCACATTGAGGTGAGGACGACCAGTTCGACCTTGTGCTGCAGCTCAGATAGATATTGGCACAAAGACTTAAGGCATGCAGACAGATTGCGAGCCTCTTGAGGAATTCACTCACATAGGAACAAATATTGACTTGCAGAATGAAGAATGAGGGCATAGGATTTACCACAGGACTGACTACAACATCTGACCTCACAAAAATAAATGCATCTAAAATAGAGTCTACTGTATATGTACTGTATTATGTAAAAATATAAATAGTCAACAATCAATCAATGAATCAAAGAAAAAATATATAATAAATCACATACCAATTTAATTACTAAAATAAATGCAGTAATGCCAAGCTACATCAAAACCCTTAATAAAAAAATATATTAGTGCTGTCAAATGATTAATCGCGATTAATTAAAAGTTTTTGTTTACATTAAATTTGTATGTGTACTGTGTATATTTATTATGTATATATAAATACACACACATACAGTATATATTTTGAATATATTCACATGTTTATACATATTATACAGGTGCATCTCGATAAATTAGAATGTCGTGGAAAAGTTAATTTATTTCATTAATTCAACTCAAATTGTGAAACTCGTGTATTAAATAAATTCAATGCACACAGACTGAAGTAGTTTAAGTCTTTGGTTCTTTTAATTGTGATGATTTAGGCTCACATTTAACAAAAACCCACCAATTCACTATCTCAACAAATTAGAATATGGTGACATGCCAATCAGCTAATCAACTCAAAACACCTGCAAAGGTTTCCTGAGCCTTCAAAATGGTCTCTCAGTTTGGTTCACTAGGCTACACAATCATGGGGAAGACTGCTGATCTGACAGTTGTCCAGAAGACAATCATTGACATCCTTCACAAGGAGGGTAAGCCACAAACATTCATTGCCAAAGAAGCTGGCTGTTCACAGAGTGCTGTATCCAAGCATGTTAACAGAAAGTTGAGTGGAAGGAAAAAGTGTGGAAGAAAAAGATGCACAACCAACCGAGAGAACCGCAGCCTTATGAGGATTGTCAAGCAAAATCGATTCAAGAATTTGGGTGAACTTCACAAGGAATGGACTGAGGCTGGGGTCAAGGCATCAAGAGCCACCACACACAGACGTGTCAAGGAATTTGGCTACAGTTGTTGTATTCCTCTTGTTAAGCCACTCCTGAACCACAGACAACGTCAGAGGCGTCTTACCTGGGCTAAGGAGAAGAAGAACTGGACTGTTGCCCAGTGGTCCAAAGTCCTCTTTTCAGATGAGAACAAGTTTTGTATTTCATTTGGAAACCAAGGTCCTAGAGTCTGGAGGAAGGGTGGAGAAGCTCATAGCCCAAGTTGCATGAAGTCCAGTGTTAAGTTTCCACAGTCTGTGATGATTTGGGGTGCAATGTCATCTGCTGGTGTTGGTCCATTGTGTTTTTTGAAAACCAACGTCACTGCACCCGTTTACCAAGAAATTTTGGAGCACTTCATGCTTCCTTCTGCTGACCAGCTTTTTAAAGATGCTGATTTAATTTTCCAGCAGGATTTGGCACCTGCCCACACTGCCAAAGGTACCAAAAGTTGGTTAAATGACCATGGTGTTAGTGTGCTTGACTGGCCAGCAAACTCACCAGACCTGAACCCCATAGAGAATCTATGGGGTATTGTCAAGAGGAAAATGAGAAACAAGAGACCAAAAAATGCAGATGAGCTGAAGGCCACTGTCAAAGAAACCTGGGCTTCCATACCACCTCAGCAGTGCCACAAACTGATCACCTCCATGCCACGCCGAATTGAGGCAGTAATTAAAGCAAAAGGAGCCCCTACCAAGTATTGAATACATATACAGTAAATGAACATACTTTCCAGAAGGCCAACAATTCACTAAAAATGTTTTTTCTTATGAAGTATTCTAATTTGTTGAGATAGTGAATTGGTGGGTTTTTGTTAAATGTGAGCCTAAATCATCACAATTAAAAGAACCAAAGACTTAAACTACTTCAGTCTGTGTGCATTGAATTTATTTAATACACGAGTTTCACAATTTGAGTTGAATTACTGAAATAAATGAACTTTTCCACGACATTCTAATTTATTGAGATACACCTGTATATACATATATTTTTCTTATATATATATATATATATATATGTATACACACATATATTATTTAAACAAAAACTTTTATTTTGGATGCGATTAATCCATTGACAGCACTATAATATAACAATATATATATATAATTTTGTAATATTTAGCTAGTATTATAAATATTATTTGTATTTATTATTATTTGTATTATTTAATATCACTATATTTCAGGTAATATGATGTTTAGCAAATATTACATAGTAATTTAATTACTAAAAAGAAATAATGAGAAACAAAAATATTATGCTATAAAAGATATGTATCTATCTATCTATCTATCTATCTATCTATCTATCTATCTATCTATGCGTGTATCATATTTAATTATTAATATTATTTCTATTTAATGATATATATATATATATATATATATATGTGTGTGTGTGTGTGTGTGTGTGTGAATATATTTGTTGTGCATCATATTTAATTATTAATATTATTTTTATTTAATCTTAATACTTAATTGTAATTGTTGATTCAAAACTAATAGGTTAATAATATATTGTAATTTAATGTAATTAAATTTATGTCATTTTATTTTTACGTGAGCAAGTGAACAGGTGACAGTTGTAAAGGGAAAGAAAAATTGCTCTGAATTTTTTTTAGCTTAAAGATGTAAAATGATTTTTTTTCCCATATTTGAATGTGGGTGTTGTACTATGTAAATATCCTGCCTTCCCGGAATCTTTGTTGATTTGTCACGTCATCTTGGTGACTTTGAGTCCTGGTGACCTCTGCCTTCCTTCCCCAGGAAAGAAGGGAAGATAGCGACATATTTGACCAGTGAGAATGATGGGAACACGGTGCTCTCTGAAGTGCATTACAGCCATGCCCTGCTGATAAAATATACATACCGCCACTCCTAGATTAAAGCACGTATTGTGGGGAGATGCTGGACTGTAGTTTTGCTTATTTCTGATGTATTTGTAAAACATAATTAACCTACTTCATGTGAGAATCAAAGCCGGTGTTTTCAGTGATATCAGCGATGACCCAGTAATCTTCCAAAGTAGCTCAGTCATTTTCGTCCATAAAAAACCTTTCTGTTTTTCACTGCTTCAACATGCTATGACTATTTTTAGCTCAAACACCATTTTCCTTATCTGTCCATCTTTGTCTCGTCCAGCAGGGGGAGCAGGTAGGGCCCCAGGCAGAGCTATGTCTGGGTCAGCCCTCTAAGGATTTGGGTTTGGTGTTGAAGCACTTTGGGCTTCTGCTAACTGGCAAGCTGGAGTGGCTCATTGCAGAGATGGCAAAGGGGTGCTAGACTGAAAGACTGACTTCTAATCTTGGCTTATCTTCAACCTTTTATAATGGGACCAGACAGGCCCAATCAATTTTAACAATGGTCTAACTTCAAGACAATGGAGGGCCATGCACTTTGCCAGAGACTCACAGAAGAGAAAGGACATGATGCATAAACGACAACACTGTGCCATCTGCTGGATCTTAGCTGAACTGACTCACCTGTTGAGATGCATCTATTGAACTTTTAAAACAGACAAACTGTTCTGAACTGAATACAGTTTCTGGTGAGTGTTACATGTTTTTTTTATATATATCACAGATTATATTTATTTATTTTATAGCTTGCATGAAGGTTGAATTGACTCTACATGGTGTGATAGCACATGGAAGATAACTGCGACAGAATGTGTGACAATGCGTAGGTAGTGCAATGCACACACAGGAAAGGACACTTTATCTATATACTCCAAGTTATAATTATAAAATATTTGTCTTTATAATATATTTTGTGTAAAAATAGTATTTACAATATTTTGTAAAAACAAAACAAAAAAAAAGACCTTGTCATTAATTCAAAATTGTATTGCATCGGAACACTGATGCATTGAAACGAAACAGTGTCAATGCATCAGTGACAAAAAATATTTAAGAAAATATTTTAATATATTCTCTTTTTAATGTACCTTGTCCTCCTCTCTTGTAATGTTACCCCCATTTTGTAAAATGTATCTTTTGTAAGAGTTTTTTTTTTTAAATGTACATATCTAAATATTTAAATATATTTTCATTTAATTTGTTGTGTGGATAGTGTTTTCATCTAAACACTGAACTCAAAATGTAGCTTTACTTCTACTTTGAAATCTACAGTATGTATCATTAACGTATCATTAACTATACACAGCCAGTTTTACTGCAGTGGATTTAATAGTAGAAGACGTACAAAAATATTAAGCAACTGTTTTCAGCACATCAGCATATTAGAATGTATTTTCTGAAGGATCATGTGACACTAAAGACAGGCTGACAATTCAGCTTTGCCTTTAAAGTAAAAATTACATTTTAAAATATACAAAGTAGAACATAGTTATTTTAAAATGTAACAATATGTCACAATATTACTGTTTTTACTGTGTGTTTGATCTTATCCCATCTTATCGCATCCCATATCTATAGAGAAGAAAAATAAATCTCAGCATTATTTGAATTTTTGCCTGTTTATGATATATATCAAGTTCTGCTTTTGCTGATTTAGCTGAATGGGAACTTAGCACTCCTGGTCAGGTTAAGATGGTTCAGGAAATGACAACGATTGTGGTTGAACCTAGTTTGATGTTCTAGATGGGTACTTTAGATTATTCCATGAGATCTCAAATGATGAGCAAGAGAAATTTAAAGTGAAGACCCTAATGTGTAAATTATGTAACAAATTCCAGTCTCAGACATAAAATGAGCTGTAGAGAGAACATCAGGGAGAGCTTGTGATTGATTGTGAGATACAATAGCTGACAGATTGCTAGGAACCTTGAATATGAATCTAGAATCTGCTAAAAGACTCCTGTTTTCTTTGGTGATTTAAAGAGACCCTTTTAAAATCAGATATTTGAATCTGGGGACAAAAGCACAACTCAATCATTTAGACCATGTATAAGATGAATAATTATGCAAGTTAATAAATACTATGTAAAATGTCTTCATTATATCCCGTCATCATCACTAAGTATTGATTCTAGAATTCTGCACAAAAATAATTCAAACCTGGAGGACTTTGGTTGTATTATGTCATTTCTGTTTTCATGTTTATTAATGTTTATTCATATAATGCAGGGACATTTTTGTCATCCGAACCCCTTGACCTAAAATATTGAAATCCTGAGATTTTAAATTATTATTTATATTATTTAACAACACATTGGAGTTGGTTAATGGTCACATTGACTTTTTTTAAAAATCTTTTCATGTTTTATTTTGCTTATTTTTATTTTAAATTGTATTATTGTTTTAATTTGACATTTTTATGATTTCATTAATTATCTTTTCAACTCTACAGTTCTTTCATTAACCTAACCTGATGTTTAATGAACTTGATGATGTTGACAACAAAGAATAGAATATATTTTCTTTCTCTTTTTTTATCAATGTAGTAAACAACAATCACATTCAAATCAGGTCAAAAGTAATTTAAAAGAAATCAAAAAGTAGTCCGAATGCATTTCCTAATATATGTAACCCAATAGGTTACATTATTAACTATAAATATTATGAATATTACAAATATTTTGAAGGTTTTATATTCTCTGTTCGCGTAGGGCAAGCAAAAATTAGGTCCATGTGACATTACTTTGTATATCTATGTACCGAACATGTTACTGTAGTGACGTTTCTGATTAATATCATCTCTGCATCTGTGAGTGTTGTGTTCATGCTGCTTTTCCTTCTGCTCATCCTCTTCTTCTGTCCCACTAACAGCTGGGGCTACATCTCGAAGGCTTTTTTCACAGAATATATAGGCATTTACCTCCAACAGTTTAATTAGAGTGTGGAACATAGCCTGCTTATATGAAGGCAAACTTTGTTTTGCTTGCATTCATTTTTATTAGTTGAAAATGAACTGATATAATATGTAGTTTAATAGCAGTTTAATTTCTGCCATCATTTTGGGTTTTTCTAATGTAGACATTCTGCCATCAAATACTCCAATATGAGACCAATTTCTTTAATAGTTTAATATCTTGTGAATCTCAGTTGATTCACACCTGGCATCCAATTCTTTATTTCTGGTATTAATAATACAACCCATCTCTATGCAAATTTTTGGACACTATAAGTGTCTTGAAAGAGCCTGTCACGTCACCTTCCACTTTTACTAATTGCAGAGATTTAAGCTAAACAAGTTCAACACGTTTATTTATTTGTTTATTTAGTTGCAGGATATTCAGTAAGTTCAGTAAGGCCCTATGTGGCCATGTGTACCTAGGCCTCATCACATATCATGCAGTACATTTAGCTGTTTAAGCTGACTATGACAGTGCAGTGTAGTAGGTTATAGTGTCCCCGAGTGACTACATTGTTGCATACATACTCCATAACGAAACACATTAGGCTAATTATTTTCTTTTTTCTTTCATTTTTTAAGTTTAAAAAGGATTAAAAGAGGAACAAATACTGTGCATAAATATTTAAATCCTTGTGTGCTTGACGCAATGAACGCTTGGTGTCGCTCTAGAGTGAGGCTGGGGAAATAAAACGAATGTTAATCGTTCATGAATATTAATCTTTATTTTTTATTTTTTTTTGACGTTGCTTGGTAACCTTCATGGAGCGTCCAATCACTTAATCTAATTAATATCAATGAGCCAAGTCTTCCACAGCACAGTAGGTGAAGGCTATGGATGTATTTATGTACCACAGAGAAGTATTATTTTTCTCTTGACATTGCTGTCACGTATTTGTATTTATTTAGTTTCACTCTTGTCTTGTATAAAGCAAATTGCACTGTTGACAATAAACCCGGCCTTTCAGACAACTTTGTGCTATCCTTTCTATTCATTAGGTTTAAGACAGCTTTAAAAGGTTTATATTCAGGTTTATATAAACATACATTTTTTTATGTATGAACTAAATATTTGAGCTTACATATTGATAAACTGGAATGCTTTTGAATAAGCAACTGGTTGGTGCAATTTCTCTATATTTTTTTATAAGCATTCAGGGATTTAAATAACTTTCAAACAGCTATGAAAGTTTAACATGATATACAATGGAAGAAATTAAAACAAAATATCAATAACAAATGACATTTGGAAATTAATTCTGATATTTGCAGCAACACTTCTTAAATGTGTGCTTAAAATGTATAAAACTGAAATATCGAATCAAACAAATGTGTACTTAAATACTCGCAAGATCTGTTTATTTCTTATAAGTTCATTGGCAAATGTCAATGTGAATCCGATCTCTGAAGACGATACTGTTGCATTGTAATGACGTCACGCGGACTCGGGTGCCGCCCCGCGGTAATGTTTCCTCAGGATCCAGAGGCACGGTTGTCACCCGCCGTGAAAAGCTTAAAGGTTACGAAACAGACGCCATCTTGGCTCAAATGTAAGTCGCTAGCGTGGGAATCTCACGCCACTTCAGCGTAGCTTGAGCCAAAATGTCCCACCCTTACTGCAGTTCGTAGTAACCTTCTCCATTAAACCTTTGGGGGAGGGATATACGAGAGCTGTCGCACAAACTACTTCTTCCTCCACTTCTGTGGAACACTGGAAAATGGCCTAGCTGTGCCTGGAGATATCCTGCAGATGTCAAAGTCGTTGTCGCTTGCTTATATGACACGAAGTATGTTGGATTTTTCCCGCGGAGTTTCATGGCTGAATCGTGCGTGAAGATGAAGATGATGATGATGGGGATTCCACCGGTGAGTAAACGAATAACCCACAAACTGTTATTCGCTTATCACATCTGGTGTGTTTACTATAGAAGCCTAACGAATGCAGCATTTCACTAACGTTACTTAGTACAGGCGAGATCGAAAATGGATCATTTGCGAGCTGTAAACTATGACTCTTTAATGTTTTTTTTTTGTTTGCTATAAGTTAGATGAATTTAGACTCACGCGTTTTTATCTCACGTCTTATGTTTTGTGAAGCGTGTAAAAACAGCTGGTAATCAGGTTAGTAAACATATGCAGTGAAGCACAAAGTTAATGACTGGAGCGGGTTATTTGACAGGCTAATATAGTTAGCTAACAACAGAGTCTTTAGAGACTGCAGAATAAACCCCAGTAAACTGTTAAACATGTGACTCTTACAGCTTTGTCTGGTTAATATTATATTACAGTATTATAATTCGATTCTTTGATGATTCTTTAATTATTGATAAGTTAACCAGCATTAACATATCATTAGTAACCATGTACTGCTTAACACCTCAGGAGTTTGTTTGCAAATACGAATATATACATTTCTAACGCTTTTTAATATACAATTCCTTTAAAATGTAAAAATGTTGGAAAGTTTTTTTTTTTATGTAACGTTAAAGTGGTAACTTTTTGTAGTAATCAACCACAGGTTTCATAGAAAGCTTGTCAGTGTTTTGGAATGCAGTAATGAATATGGTTTGCAAAGACTAAAAGTCAAGAAAACATGATCATACTAAACTTTGCTTATATAGAGATTTGACTTTTTTGTGGGAGGTTGGGAGTATATAGTCATCAAGGGTTTGGTACTTGTTTTGTCAAGAGTGAATCAACATTTGCAATGCAGAAGTTAAAGTTACTCATTCAGCTTTCTAATGTGACTTACACACTTGTTTGAGATGCTTTAAGGAAGAGAGGAAATGATGCGGTGGAAGCTTTAGAAATCCATTGAACCCAGTGTCAGGTTGACAGATTTCAGCTTCCTTAAGCAACAGATAGCCTGTAGTTGGTTCTGCTGTCTAAAGACATCTGAGCTACTTCTAATGCGTTTTCTTTTAAATATGACACTGACACAGGAACAAGAGCTAGTTCCTCAGATGCTATTTTCATTCTCTTTCTTTAAGAGTAGATGAAAGTAAACTCCTGTAATAGAGATGTTTGCTGTGATGTGCAATTTGTGAGAGCCACTATGGCAGCCATGAGCTCTAGTAGTTTTTTTCCTTAATTTATGCAGCAGTATGTTCCGGATTACTTTTTTGGATTTGGTGAAATGCCACAGCAGGCCTTAAAGTTTATACAGGCAGTAGCAAGAAAGTGACAGCGAAACCATTCCTGGAGTGCGGAAGCAATCAAACTGAGCTTCCCGTCAACAGTCTTAACGGCACAGTGTGCTGCAGAAAGATGCTTTGCGAAATGAACAATAGCAGGAAGTCTGTACTTGATTAAAAGTGAAACTACTGTGAAATATCTCAACATTGCATAATCTACAAAAAATTATCAAGTTCAAACTTATCTAGTCATGTGACGTTAATAATATATAGGCGTATGCTTGTGAGAATAGTTTTTACTGGGATTTCAGGGAGTGCCGATAATGATTGTAGGAAACCGTCATAGGAATATGGCAATATATATTTAACCCTAAGAAGCCTTTTGCATTATATTTGAAATGTGAAATTCTAAGACCTCTAAATCGTCAACATTGATCAAAACTTTGCTAAAAAAACCTGTTGAAAGCAATCCTCTACATGCCTTCTGCATTTTTATTGATAGTATTGATAGATACTTTTTTCGCAAGTAAAAGGCCTTTTTCCAGTATTCTTAAAATGTCCACTGATTGTCCATACTTGATTTCTAGTTAGAATGTATCAAACAGGATGCAACAGGTTTTTGGGGAAGGCTTATTTGTACATCTCTTATTTGTACATCATCATTGTATTGTGTTATATGCTTTGCCCCCAAAATGTAAATTAAATTTGAGGTGTTTTTTCCTCCTTGTGTGAGCTCCATATTCTCACTGTATCGTACTGGATGAGCCATACAAGCTTGATGTATAAAAATGATACAAAACATTTAAAGGCATAGTTCATCCAAAAATGGAAATTCTATTCTATGTCATTAATTACTCACCCTCATGTCGTTCCAAACCTGTAAGACCTTCGTTCATCTTCGGAACACAAATTAAGATATTTTTGATGCATTCTGAGAGCTCTCTGACCCTCCCGTAGACAGCAAGGATCCTTACACGATCAAGCAGGGCTCCAGACTCATTCTTCCCACTGGTGGCTCTTTTGCGACTAACTTTCTCAGTTGGTCGCACAAGCACATGATTTGGTCGCAATAATTTTATTTATTTTATTTTTTACTCTACAACATGGGATTAATCAATGCATGCTGATGAACGTTTATCATAGTTTATAGTTATATAGAAATGAAAGTGGTTAACATTCAATCCGTTCTTTTTCATCAGTAGTATTATTTGTGATTTGAATTTTGTGAACAGGAGTTCCTCTTTTGCTATGTTATAAGCCGGGCTTCGGATGCTTTCACTTTCGAATTCGCGATCTCGTTGTCACGTTTTACAAGAAAAGATAATTGTCTGTTTTCAGGGCTTAAAGTTCTCCGGCACCGTGCCGGATCTCCGGCGTGAAGTGTTTGGCTGCGAAATCCTACATTTAAAAAAAAAAACTTGTTGATATCACTTTCGAGTCCATGAGTTCACCTACCAATGGAGCACAGCTTTCACTCTCAACCAAACTAACATTACTATCCAATCTGAATTTTTTGCTCTTATAAACACGAGACACGCATAATAGTATCCAATTGCAGAGTCGCAGCCCTGATGAATGGAGAAGTGCGACACGTTGAAAAAGCTGTGAGGCGCAACGGTCAAAGATGCCCATCTAGCGCATGTTTACATTAAAACTAATTAAAAAGCAGCAGAGCTTTGTGAACAGCTCAGAGTAGACATCATAAGAAGTTGAACGATATAATTGTCAAAACAAATTTACCGGGATTTTTGAAAAGGTAGTGTTCACACTTGATCTCTTACCGGTAATTTACCAGTAAAGACTGTATGTGTGAAAGGGGCTAAACTCTTCCTCTGCATGTGCTGTGCTTAACGTTCATCTGGGAAAAAAGTGTGCATTATCTCACTAGATTTGTAACGCAAGTCATTTATAAACCTTTGCCAAATGCCAACAGAATATATCAACCTATTTCTAAATATGCCATTTATTGTACATCGCGATTTCATAATAAAAGTTTGCATGTGGCCAAATATTAAAATATGGTGGATTTAAACATCGTTTAATCACGCTGTAAAGTGAAACGTCACCAGCATAGACGTCACCAGGCAGTTGGCGCCCTCTGCAGGTATTTGTTATAGTACATAATGTAATTAAATTGGTTATGTTCATATTATGTATAGGCATAACATTATGTATTTTAACAGTGTTGTTCAATAAAACCATGTAATTATTTGGTTTTGATATTTTATTTGAGCCAATTATTATTGCCTCATCGTTAGTTTATATATACAGTGGTGTGAAAAAGTGTTGGCCCCCTTCCTGATTTTTTATTTTTTTGCATGTTTGTCACACTTTAATGTTTCAGATCATCAAAAAATTTAAATATTAATCAAAGATAACACAAGTAAACACAACATGCAGTTTTTAAATGAAGGTTTTTTTTTTATGAAGGGAAAACAAAATCCAAACCCACATGGCCCTGTGTGAAAAAGTGCTTGCCCCCTAAACCTAATAACTGCCACACCCAGTTGCCACACCTGGCCACCCTTAGCAGCAACAACTGTTGAGATCAATCAAACAAATGAGAAAGAAAGTAATTGAGATCGTTGGAAAGGTTATAAACCCATTTCTAAAGCGATAACTTTATCCACAAATGCAATGAGTGGTGAACTGTTACAGCGCAGCGACGACTCATCCAAGTCACAAAAGACCCCACAACAACATCTAAAGAGGAATTTTGAATTCAAAGTGAAAACAGCAGCAAAAAGAACATAAACGGCGTATTCGCGTACATGTGTGTCCCATGTAAAAGTGCATAGAAAAAGAACATGTTGTTTACGTGTTTTGCTGCTTCAGCCTATGTGATACTGAATTCTCCAAAATGGTGCTATATGACCTCAAGTAATGTGTTCTGCAGCAGGACAATAAAAACACACCAGAAATCCACCTCTGTTAAGAAAAACAAAATGAAGGAGTGGCGGCGCAGCTGACAGTGTCTCAAACCCTCCTATGTGAATTACAACAATTCTGCCAAGACGAGTCTTCCTCCACAGCGCTGAAGACTCATTGAGTTATCATTACGTTGTTGCTGCTAGGGTGGCCCAACATATTGGTTTAGGGGGCAAGCACTTTTTCACACAGTGTGGGTTTGGATTTAGTTTTCCTTCATAATAAAAAACTTCATTCAAAAACTGTTTGTGTTTATTCATTAATATTTAAATTTGTTTGATGATCTTAAAGTGTGACAGAAAAAAAATTAAAAATCAGGCATTACAAAGCTACAAAGCCTTACAAAAAAAAATATCATTTATTTGTCTAATCAGTTAATAATATTAATTACAGTAGATTAGTTAAAATATTTCTACTGGTAACTAAAAGTTTTTGTCATACTTTGTATTAAAATATTGTCATTTTGAATTTAAATTGCCTTTTTAAGTTTACCTTTAAAACTGTCTGCATTTTGGCTAAGTAATTTTTCACTTATTTCCTGTTTTATATTAGAGAGCTAATGCCCAGTCCTAATGCAAAACTTTACATGTATCTATATAATTGCCTAAAGGTTGAATGAACTGCTCTTTCAAAAGATTGATTTATGTCAGGCTTTACAGGGTTAAGTCAAGAACATTAAGAACTTTTAATGTTAGCAGATCTACAAAACTGTGTAAGAAGGTGTGGTAGTAGGTTTCCCTCCCAAAAACTTTATGTAACAATAGATTGGCTGAACAGAATTAGGTGATTATTTCGTGCACAATCACAATCTATATTCTCTTTGCCCTGTCAATCCTTATGTCAGTTCAGTGGTAGCACATATTGCTGAAATGTTTTTCCACTTCTTGGCAGTCCCAAAATGATTGCAAATGACTCTTAAATGTCTGGATGTAAAACCGTATTACTCGTTCTAAGTTTACAGGTGTAAAAATACAGCACCTTAGTTGACACTGACTGTGCATGTATTATTCAGAGAATCTACCGAGTAATTAAATCTTAATCAGGTATGGTCCCTGGTATTATGAGTCACAACCAGCTTGTCTCCAAAACCATGTTATGTTTATGATTGCTTTGAAAAAGAGTTTAAACAAACTGAGATGAAGCAAAGTTAGACTTTTCACTATACATTCAGTCTGTAGTTGATTATGCAGTGCAACTTGAACTTCGGCAATTAGCTGTGAGTGTAAAAACAAAGCTCTTTGTATTTCAGCATGGGTGGAGTCACAGTGTGGTTTAATGGAAACTTTCTTGTTTTTAAAGGGTTTGTTGCCAGTCATCTAGAGCAACGGTTGTGGATTGTAATTAAAGGGTTACTTTATACAAGCACAATCCATTCAGTAGGTTTTACACATATTGGGTATTTTACTCCTTGAGTCTTTATGCAAAGAGTTTGGTTGGCTGGCTTTAAATTATTGTATGATATTTTCTTATTATTCATGAGCTACTAAATGGCAAAGCAACTTCCAACTCACTAATTACAGGGAAAATCCCAAAAGAGATTGATGTTGACAATGAACTTGATTTTTTTGGTACAGTGAAAACAGAACATAACAGTAAACTCAGTAACCCTCTCTGTGTCCTTGTTCAACATTACTTCGTGCAACAGTAGCTTCCATGACCCCATAGCTGGACATCTGGTATATTTTCAGAGAGATAATTGGTATTTTTCAGTCGTGAGATTTAGTTATGGTCTTCTTATTTCTAAATATGTGATAGTGATGTAAGATCTAGGTTAAATGTTGTCTTTTGTGATCAGAACCTCCTATTGTTCTGCAGTTGTTCTGACCTTTTTGGCCATAATTAAGCATTATTATAATTTTTTGCTTAAAGATTTCTTTTTTGGCATTTTCGCCTTTTAGGATAGATGATCCTCAATTTTTTTCTGACAGGAAACAATCGAAGCCACTTTTACCGGGATCAAAAGACATCCAGATAAATAGATGTCTTTTTATCAATCTGTCATCCCTGATATGCAATGCAATGGCAATACAAAAGGGGCTAATCCTTATAATTTACCAGTCAAATTTGTAACTAGAAAGGTTTTTAAAAAAAAAAAGCAGGATTACTCGAGTCGTTATTTTTTTTCTATACTAGTCCATCATGAATAACCATCCGGCGCAACTTAAAAGAGCGTTAAGATTAAAACTGACTCTGCAGTGAGTCAGTGTCATGGACAGGACAGAGCAAGTAAATATCTCTAGCTATATTTCCATCTTGCTGTTTTAATTTTTTTAAAAATATAAATTATTTGATGCAGACACTGTCTGATGTCTACACCAGACCAGACAGTGCCGCGCCCCGCTGCGCTAAAAGTCTGTCCACATGCGAAAAAGCGACAGTGCTATTTGAACGCCGCAGTTCATAATGGAACGAGGCATAACATGGGGATTGTCGCACATCCAGTTACATTTATTGTGAGCATGGAGCGCCAACAATTAGCATTTAATAATCACTCCGCTCCACGCTTCGGGTCAATTGCTCCTCGCTCACTGATCTCAGAAACACCGCTCCGCGTCTAAAGTATTTCATATGTTTGAAATATCAAGCGATAAGGTATATTAAAAGAAGAAAGGATAATAAAATAAATAAAATAACAGGAGAGTCAAAGTTTTTGGAAGTGTGCATTTTTACCACATGACAAGCTAAAATAATTAAGGTATAATTGCTGCTTTTTGCATGCCAATTTTGTTTCTGATGAAAAGAACAGTACATTTTCGTATTATTTTACTATTATCGCTTCATTTCTTACAGCTGCTCATTCGAAATCAGAACAGATGAAGGAGCTGTAAGATTACATTTGTTTGAATGCTAAAGAGCGATTGCGTGTGATAAGTGTTGTAAATGTTAAAATCATGTTTTCACAAATATTCACCTGAAGGAACAAAGTTACAAATTCCTTGACTACAGCCATGCTGCCTTCATTCTTTTTTAGAGTGATCCTTCTCTATTTTTTAATTATTTGTTAAGTGGGTCGTTGGCAAATTGTACAATTCGCTCTTGGAATGACTCACTTTTAATAAATCGTCCTCCCTCCAAAAATTACACCGCTCCGCTCCCACTCCGCTCCCAGTCCCTTGTCGCCACCTACTGGTATGGCAACGTAACTTGAAGAAAGACCTGGAATGCCACTCAAGTTCAAGAACTTAATCTAACGGTTGTAGAAGTAGAAGTACTTTTTTTAAATTTAATTAAGCTTGCAGAAATATCAACACACCTGCACAGTGGTATTTTTAATTATTTGTTAAGGACAAAAGAATGAACCCTCCCACCCACATTTGAAGAAAGACCTTTGCAAGAACTTAATCTAACGTTTTAGAAGTACCTCAAAATATTCACAAGACAAAAGAATCCTAATTCCTTTGCTTGTTTTCCTCAACACAAGACTCCTAATAAGTGTTATGGTGTATTGGTGTAATTTGACACAATAAGATACTGTTCTGGTCTGCCATGCACAGATGCACACAAACTGACCTGTAACTTGCCACTTTCTCTGCATAGTTTAGCAGTGCCAGCCAGAGTAGGATGTTATTTGTGTTTTCATATATGGAAAGGTGACTTCAACAGCTAATGGAATCTGGTAACCTGAAGTAAGCTAGATCAAGTGAAAAACAATTGTTGTATTGTAAATTTAAGGTGTTTGTGTAGTTACTTCCCTCTTTAATACCATTTTCTTGAATAATGTTTTCTGGTCAAAAGTGATATCAGATGTTATTTTAAGACACACACAAAAAAAGTAAATGCAAATTCCGGAGTCCAATTCCTCCACCTCACTTAAGCAGTTTGCATGACTGTGTTTCTTATTCCCCTCCTCCCGTGTCTTCTTAGCTTTGTGCTGACAGTGTGGCAAAGCGTGCATCTTTAACTAAGCGTAAAATGTGTCTAGTCTGCTACTTTCAGAACCCTTTGCTTGGTGGAATATCTTGTCTCTGGCGTAATCCTCGTTCTTATGTGTGACCGGCCTTCAAAGTTACCCACTTTGTCAGTGACAGCCAATGTAACGGAGTCAGCCACAACTTTGTGCACCTGATTTTGCCCATCTTCAAAACTCAGCGAAGTACCGGAAATGTTTTGATTTTTAAAATAACAGGTTAGCTGGAAGATTAGTGTTAGGCTGAATCAGGCATGACAGGAAGAATTAAACCCAGTAGAGTTTGTATGTCATTAGTGAGGTTTTATCATCCTGACCTGGTCTGTTTCAGATTTGGCTGTCCAATGTTTGTGAAACTGGATGAGACAAGGGCTCTACCAGGAGCCTTTGTGCAGATATACCTGCAATTACTGAAGAGGACCTCTGGGCAGGTGAGAATAATGTTTCTTTTCAACTTAATTAGCTTAATTACAAATCAGATGATGCAATTTATTAGGACCTGTCATACTTTATATTAGGGATGCACCGATACCGATACTGGTATCGGGCCCGATACTGAGCTCCTGTACTCGTACTCGTTAAAATGCCCCGATACCAAACGCCGATACCACACAGCATGTGATAAGTGCCATATTCAGACAAAGAAACACCGACAACAGACAGCAGAATGGATTTATTAGAGATTAAGGATGTCTACAAAGTATATGTATGCAATGACTTTAATGTTAAACATTCAGTATTAACGTCTGTATAGCTGATGTGCGCGAGCTGATAAGCAAAGCACCCTGAGTGGATTGAGCGCGCGTTGGCGCAGATGCGTGAGCTCGTCGAGTGAATATCCCTTTCTCACAGACATCACTGTCTGGAATTGTTTGTAGTTTGGTCGGATATGTCAAAAACAAGTAGCCTAAGTAAAACAATGCACAAGTTACTTAACGGTAGGGAGGGAGAGAGAGAGAGAGAGAGTGCGCGCACTTCTGTTGTGTGATCTTTATTGATGTTCGCTCATTTAGCACACGCATCATTTGGCTTAAAATTAAATCGTATTATTAGACAATTTATAGGGGCATTCACTATAAACATAATTTATTTTCAACCTTAAGCACACACGACTTTCTGGCGAAAGTGAAACTAAAAGCCTGTTTGAATTAGGGATGGGCGATATCTTATCGTTTGCGATATACCGGTAAAAATTCTCCCCACGATAAGAATGTCTTCCTGCGATAATAACGATAAAGTCTAGTTGTTGACATATTTCTGTGTGCGACCGTGCGGAGCGACATCGCGGAAGGCAGACTTGAAACTGAGGTGGAGTTTATCGCTAAATGATGAGCTTGAGCTCCTTTTACAATCTGTAACTGGTTTGGTTAGGGCTGTACAGTGCACAAAAAAAAAATCGGTCTGAATAAATGTAGTACAGTATGTGTGTGATACAGTTTTGCATGTGTATGAGCCTGTTTACAAACCTGTTGTCCAACAAAGATAATTTATTGACATGCTTTTTCTCCAAATGAACTTAATAACATAGTCGAGTGTTTGAAATACTTCTTTTTGTGACCAGACGTAGTTTCATATTACAGAATGATAGTATTACGTTATATACAGTGATAAAGGCTATGTCGATTAGCATTGCATTATAAATATACTTTCCTTATAAAAATAACCAAGATTGAAGAACACAGATAACCATATATTTTGTGCAATCGTATGTTTGTCTTCAAGTTTCATCAGTTAAAATTTCTCTTATCTCCGTTTTATTCAGCAATAACTGGATACCTTCATGGAGCGTCGTCAGTAATATTACTTCTGCAATGGGTATGTGTAGTTTCTGCGCAAGAGCGCCCTCCGGCTTCCAGTATGAATTAAACAGTCATTGCATTAAGTGTGTACTCAGTAATGCTCACAACACCCTATTTGGGGTAAAAATAGGAAAGATAATACTTTTCTCTAAAGAAACAGGATTCCCTTAGTTATCGTCATTGATATCGTTATCGCAATAAATACAAGAAATATCGTGATATATTTTTAAGCCCATATCGCCCATCCCTAGTTTGAATAGGCTGTTCTGTACTTGTCCCTCTCATTCTGCACCAGTATGTGCGCGCATTGCGTGTGTTTTGCTTGCTTCATGAGTGTTTCTGCATTATATGAGTGGCTTTGGAATATAAATCGCAGCTTGTTTCAGATGAAAAAACTGCGACTTTTATTTCTGAAAATATCACAGTTAGGAGATTTATAACGAGTGGTTATTTGCATTATTACAGCAAAACGCGTGATTACAGTACTAAACCGCTGCAATGGAGCAGCTCTAATGCTATTAAATTAAAGATGATGTACCATAGAGCAAAAAAATGAACAGTGAAGGTAACAAAAACTTGTAAAATACATTTTAATGGGCATAATTAAGTGTGAAAATAACCGAATGATATACAGTCAAGCAAAGTAGCATTCAGACACCAGATATAATTTTTGATATTTTTTACTAGTGGGTGCAGGACACTAGTTAATTTAAGTAAGTGAGGATAGCAAAATAAAGTAAACTGTGACATATTATAACCAAAAATTCTTCATACAGTGGACTACCAGTAAAATTTATACAAATTTGGGACCAAAAATTATTCAGACCGAGTCTGGGAAAAAATTGAAGTTCAGGTTTGAATGAACCTGGTTGACAGCATGCCCAGGAGACTCTACAGGCTGTCATTAAGGCTAAGAGTGGCCTGACAAAGTATTGATGGTTGTCTGAATAATTTTTGTAATCCATTATACACCTTTCTATCAAAGTTATGTTCTGACACAGTTTAACTCGGAGTTCTTGTCATATTTTATTACCATTTTCTAAACTATAGCGAATAAACTGTGATAATGTGAGAAATGTTGAAGGTGTCTGAATAAATTTTGGTTTGACTATCTATTTGATAAATGAAGTTAACCAACTATGATTATACATACTCTTTTGGTTTCTGTGCCCAATATTAAAAAAATGTACAAATGCAATGAAAATATTGGTATCGGTACTCTGTATCTGCAAGTACCAAAATAAAAGTATCGGTATCGGGCGAGTACTGGAAAAAGTGGTATCGGTGCATCCCTACTCTATATTTGGGATGCAGTGATATTGTAATTATTTTTGATACGACAAGCTGATTATTATTTTATGTCATGACTGATACATGGCTATATACCATAATATGTACTACCGAAAGTATGTTAAAAAATAATTGGGAGCATTGGGATTCTGTGTTAATGGTTATAAACTATTCCATGACATGTACTCTTAAAGGAAAGGAAAAGGCTCTGTGATAAATCACTTATGATGAATTGCTAGTTAGGGCCCGAGCACCAGAAGTGGGTGTGGCAAGATGGCTCGATAGCGCCACCTGTAAAATTTCAATGGAGTGCGACTCGAGCTACGTTTTACGTATATGTACAGAAATAGGTACACACATGTAACACACCATTACCTACAAAAAAAGTATCTTGGTACAAAATCCAAAACCCAACAGGAAGTAAGTTATTTTGAATTTCCTGTACGATTTTTGTGCAGTTTTTGCCATTCCCAGGCCTCATACTTTGACAAACTCCGCCTACAGTTTTAATCAGATCATCTTCAAATTTGGTGAGGGCTATCATAAGGCCTTTGTGACGTAAAATTGCGAAGATCTAGTGTTTTCGTCAAAGGGCATGTCCCTGGCGACCCGACAAAGTTTGATGTTTCACCATGAAACAGGAAGTTGCTGTAACTCAAGTAAGCAATGTCCGATCTGCCCCAAACTTCACACGTTTGATAGGAGTTCAGTCCTGAACACATCTACATGCCCATATTCATTTATAGTCATAGCGCCACCTGCTATCAACAGGAAGTGTCATGGTTAACACTGTTATGAACTCCTAGGAACATATTAAAAAGTGTCAGCAAGTGTTAAATAGGCTGGCAACATACTAGAAACATGCTAAAACATGCTAGCAACACTTAGCTAAGTGTTAAAGCATGCTATGAATGCAGTGAAACAGGAAGTTGATGTAACTCAGTCATGCAGTGTCCAATCTGCCTGAAACTTAACATGTTTGATGAGAGTCCTGGCCTGAACACATCTACATGCCAAGATTCAGTTATAGTCATAGCGCCACCTAGTGTCAATAGAAAGTGACATGTTTAACACTGATGCACTATTAGCAACACGGTAAAATATGCCATTGTGTGCTAAAAATGTTAGAAACATGTTCAAACATGCTAGCAACACTTAGCTAAGTGTTAAAGCATGCTATGAATGCAGTGAAACAGGAAGTTGATGTAACTCAGTCATACAATGTCCAATCTGCCTCAAACTTCACATGTTTCATTGGAGTCCTGGCCTGAAGACATCTACATGCTCATATTCGGTTATAGTTATAGTTATAGCGCCACCTACTGGCAACAGGAAGTGGCATGTTTAACACTGTGATGCACTATTAGCAACACAGTAAAATATGTTATTGTGTGCTAAACATGCTAGAAATATGCTCAAACATGCTAGCAACACTTACTAAGTGCTAAAGTGGTTCAATCGTAACGTTATGAAGCGACGAGAATACTTTTTGTACGGAAATAAAACAAAAATAATGACTTTATTCAACAATTAGGCACCGTAACATTTCTTCTGCGTCAGCGTAGCGCCATTTTGGAGATTATCCCCTGGACGCGAAATAAGTACACTCTTCTGTGTCAGCTGGGCCACAAGGATGTGCTGTTTGCATTCAAATCAGAGCGTAAATCGACGAAGAAGACGCATCCCTGTGTCGAGGCTGACACAGAAGAGTGTACACATTTTGCGTCCAGGGGATAATCTCCAAAATGGCACTACGCTGACGCAGAGGAGATGTTGCGGTGCCTAATTGTTGAATAAAGTCGTTATTTTGGTTTTATTTCCATACAAAAAGTATTCTCGTCGCTTCATAACGTTACGATTGAACCACTGATGGCAGATGGAGTATCCTGGCAATATGTTTCATACTTTTCTGGACCTTGACAGTGTAATTTACTTGGCAGTCAATGGGACAATCACAAGCCTCCCGGTTTTCATCCAAAATATCTTAAATTGTGTTCCAAAGACTAACGGGTTTGGAACGACATGGGGGTAAGTGAGAAATGACAAAATTTTCATTTTGGGGTGGAGTATCCCTTTAATACCATGAAACAGGAAGTTGTTGTAACTCATGCATACAATGCCCAATCTGCCCCAAACTTCACACGTTTTATAAGAGTCCTGGCCTTAACACATCTTAAGGCCAATATTCAGTTATAATCATACCGCCACCTGCTGGCAACAGGAAATTACTTGTTTTACTCTAACTTAAACATGCAATGTCCGATCTGCCCCAAACTTCACATGTTTGGTAAGAGTCCTGGCCTGAAGACTTCTACATGAAAATATTCAGTTATAATCATTTACATTTTACATTTACATTTAGTCATTTGGCAGACGCTCTTATCCAAAGAGACAGAGGAAGTGCTCGTAACACCAAGTCTCAGTCATTGTTCAAATAAGTACAAGCTAGCAAGGGAAGGAGAGAAAGATAAAGGGAAAGGTTTTTTTTTTTTTTTTTTTTTTTAGAACAAGTTTAGGATGAAGTCAAGTAGTGCCGAAAAAGATGAGTTTTCAGTTGTTGCTTGAAGATTGACATCATAGCACCACCTGTTGGCAGTAGGACATTTGGCACATATAAATTACTTTGACATATTCCTCCTTTATTTACCACTTTAAAAGCATATTGCCCGCTGTTCGCTGTTTTCCTATGGCCACCGGGTGGTGGTGAGACCGGGTGCGAGGGCCCTTTCATCGCTGCTTGCATCTTTAATTGTAGTTGTTTTACCTTGTTAGCGCTCTGTATTACTGCTGCATGTGGAAAATATTGTATTTATGTGCTCATGAAAAAGGCAACTTCCCTTTCAGGTTCACACGGAACTTGGCAGGGTGGAGTTTCTTGACCCATGGAGAATTACTTTCAGGCTGAGGCCTTTAACTTGGACAAGGTGCTGGACGAGTTTGAACAGAACGAAGGTAAGAGAATGCTTAGAATTAAAAAAAGAATAAAACTCTGACAGTCTGAGGTGTTCTGAGGGCATACCTCTGTAATGTTAGACAGAACAAAATATACTCTGTCTCAGCACATTTACATATCTTCAGATAACCCACATAGTCGGGTGAATTAGAGCATAATGAACTGAACACAGAGTAACACAGGTGCTGACAGAAGTAGAACAAATGTTTGACGTTGCCGCTTGGGTTGAACTGCACACAGCATGGCTAGCATAAGCAGGTAGCTGTGCTGGTGGCAGCACTCTGTAGTGTAAATGGGGTCAATTTAATTAGCATTTCCCCTCAGGACTGCTGCCTCTCCCTGATTTTCCTGAACACTGTTTAATTGGTGTCACGTAGTCAAGCACATGTAATTTACAAGGTTAAGGTTGCATGTGCATTTGAGTTATAGCAGGATATTGCAATTAGTGTTATTTTGTTCACAGTTCTGGGTTAAGCAGAACAACAGCTCCTGGTGCACAACCATATAAAATTGACTGTTTGAAATGTATTGATTGCTTTGTCCTGTATGTCACGAAGAACATTAAAAGCCGCACAGACTTGCCTCACACACAGCCACCCTCTTAGTGTCGCCACTGAATGGTGGAACGAATGTATATCCCCTCTCCGACACTAATCTTGACAGATTAATGGGGGTGAAAGGAGACTCGAAACCATTAAACGGCCTCAGAAGAAAGGCGAATAAGCAGGGAGAGCAGTGTGTGTGTGTGTATGCTTGGATGTATGTAAGAGAATAGGAATGCATGCCCACATTCCAAAGCATTCATGTGTCAGTTTGACAGATGGATCCCAAGGCGATGACCAGATTGGCCCACTTCCTTAACATTTTTCAATCTAGCCTGGCCTCATTTTTCAATTTATCTTCTGTTTGTTTCAATCTTCTCAAAAAGGAAGCTAATGAGCTCTCTCCTCATCCTTTCAGATGAAACGGACACGCCGACTCTCTCGGATGCCAAGTGGACCCAGATTCTCGCCCCGCCATCACACCTCCTTTCCCTGAATCCAGCACTGACCCACTCCGACCTCAGCCCAAGGGACAGCCCTATCAGCTTCAAGCCGCTTCTAGATGCCCAGACGTCAGACGGCCCCTCTTTGGCTGAGGTCACCAGGTTAGATGGGAAACAGGGGGTGGGGCAGCAGCCAGAGGGCAGGAGTGAAGAACGGCCAGCAGATGTTCACAGTCCTCCTCTGCCCCAGCCCAACATTGGCAAGCTGGTGAGCACTGATGGGCAGTTGCCAGACTTGCCGTCCTCCAACAGAGTGGTGCTGGAAAATGGTTATCCATCTAGTCCTGATCTTAATGACCGGGCTGACGTTCTTCCGGTCAACGAAGATGAGAAATGTCAAACTGTTACGAATGAGCAAAGTGTTAAGGACACTGGTCCCCGAGAGTTTAAGATGGAGCAGAATGGTACTGACGAGGGAAGAGGTGATGGTCTTCTAGATTTCACTGTTCTCGAGGAAGAATGTGGGAATGGGCCACCAGTTTTGAATAATGGTGTTACGATGGAGGCAAGCCAGTCTGACAGTGGTTCACCTGTCCGTGAGGTCGGAATGAGGGACTGTAATCTGGTATTTCCAGAAGGAAGTAATCCCCGGAAAGGGGAAGCAGTTTTGCACAAATCAGTGAATGGTGGCGGAGAACTGGATTGTGAGAGGGAGAATCATGAGGGTGCCTTTCAAAATGGTGGACTGGTTGAGAATGAAAGTGCAGGGAAAGACACCTGGGCGTCAAATCAGGAAGAGAAAGAGAAAACGATAGAGAGTGACCACGAGGGAATGCACAGAGAGTCTGAATCATCAGGGGCGGAGAAGTCCATGTCCAATGGTCTGATTGTGGATCATGGTGGAGATGCGCAAAGCCAGTCATCAGTCCCTTCAAAGGAGGACTCTGTGACAGAGGAAAAAGAAATGGAGGAAAGCAAACAAGAGTGTTCTGATTCAGTTCGAGGACTGGAATCTGGCAGAATGGGCAAACTCAACAACAGCCGGCTGCAGCCTGTCAGCGTTCCCTACGGTGGTGCCCGCCCGAAACAGCCTGTCAGTCTGAAGCTGCAGATTCCCCAGCCTTTCTCGAGCCAAGTCCAGAATGAATTTGGCTCCACCGGCAAGAACAAGAACCTGGAGCCACAGAGTAGGACAGGAGGCCTTGAGGCGTCTTGTGGAGCAACTGAGTCTGGGGTCGTTCGAATGAATGGAGAGCATGGAGATAGCTCTTCAGGCTTACTCATCCCTTCTGAGAGTCCAGACAATGACCTTCAGGCAGGACAGCAATTGAAGAAACCCTTCAACTCTTTGGGGGAAGTGGCTCCTGTTTGGGTTCCTGACTCCCAAGCACCCATTTGCATGAAGTGCGAGGTCAAGTTCACCTTTACTAAAAGAAGGCATCATTGTCGGGCTTGTGGCAAGGTAAAGCCTATTGTTCATTATTGTGGTGTTTTTAAGACAAGTTTATTCAAATCCCTTATCCAAGTATTTAACTAGCATGCTGTAACTCGTTTGTGGCAAGGTACATGATTTCTTAATTTGCACAAATATTTGAGGTGTGATGTTACTTTTCTAAGCAATCAGGCTTAAGATAAGATTTGGCTCTTTTGACTTAGCTAAGTAACCACCAAAACTACTCAAGCAACATGCTTGAAAACCACCACACTGGCAACAGGCCACAACACCCTTGCCTTTTGGCAGTTTATAGGTAAGCACCACTTACGTTTTCTTCAGAAATTAAAAATCAATTTGATATAGGCTTCTGGCAAGTTGGAAGCTCAAGCAGAATTCAAGTTTGTCCGATCACCTGCAGACCAATCTGTTTGTGCTTTCTCATTTTCTCTGTAAATATTTTGCATTACGCTTCATTCATTTTATCTGGTGCACCCCTCTACCATTCTTAATAAGTAAGTGTGACACACCCTCGACAGAAGAGGGTGAAATTTCAGAAAGAGCAGTCAGATGTGACATCCTTGACCAAAATCAAGCTGCTTTGAAGCAGCTAGTGGGACGCTGACTTAGAATGAGAGAGCACAATTGCAAGAAAGTATGGGTAATTGTCGGGCAGCTCCAAACCTGTGAAACTGTCAAAATCCTTCAGGGAGAAATGGTTGTCGATGCAGCACTTAGAATAACTGCAAGACTGCTGGAATAACGCCTTAATTTCCCTTGGTGATAAACTGCTGCATCGTTGATGACATTTTCACAGATATGGGCTGGAAAGAACAACTGGAAAGAACAGAGTGAAAATGAAATGTAGCTGTGGTGGAAAATGGTTTAATCTGACAGAAGTGTGATTGTTCTAGACCACTTCTTCTGTTCTGAGAACTGGTTTATGACTGATTCATGTAGCTTCTTTCCAATGTTTTGTTATTATGTCTCATTTTCTGGTGTTGTTTCTATCAAAGCAAACACATTTTGTTTGTGGTGTGTGTTTGAGCAGGTGTTCTGTGCTGCCTGTTGTAGTCTGAAAAGCAGGCTGATGTACATGGACAGGAAAGAAGTCAGGGTTTGTGTTACCTGCCACCGTGCACTTATGAATGGTGAGTGATATGAAACTCATAAGAATAGTTATAAATTTCCCTCTATACTGTATACTGGGAGTTTTTGTACCTCAGAATTTCCTAGGTTGAATCACTTCACAGGAGTTATGTCTTTTTTTATACAGAACTTAACCATTTAACCGTTGAAATGAGTTTTACTATGTGAATAACCAGATCCTTTGAACTCTCCATCTTTCTTATTAGTTCAAGCATGGGAGAACATGGGAGGAGGTTGCAACCAGAGCCCAAATCCCAACAACCCAGCTGAGTACTGCTCCACTATTCCCCCTTTGCAGCAAGCCCAGGCATCAGGAGCACTCAGCTCCCCACCCCCAACCGTCATGGTGCCTGTTGGTGTCCTGAAACAGCCAGGGTCTGAAGGTAAAGTCTGTAGGATATTGCCAAAATCGTTTTTAATTTGTGGATTGCTGATTTCGACTGCTCACCCTCATGTCGATTCAAACCTGTATGAATTTCTTCTGTGCAACATAAAAGAAAATATTTTCAGAAATGTCTCAGCATCTCTTTTTTGTCTGTACATTGGTACATGATTGCAGAGCAGCAGGTTGACCATTTTTTGGTTTGTTCTTATATGCGACAGATCCCTTAACTCTGCTCTAAATTTGAACACTGCTTTTCATACTGTTTATCATTTAAAGTCCAGAGTTAGCTATTCATACGCCTCACTGTGTGTGTGTGTGTGTACTTCCAGGCTCTGTTCCTCGAGAGCAAAGAAGGGTTTGGTTTGCTGACGGCATTTTACCCAATGGTGAAGCTACAGACTCTTCTAAAGGGCCGGCGGCAAACCCCAACCCCACACAGCCTGTGGCAGCATCCCAGTACTCAAACAAATCCTCAGGAGCCAATGCTTCTGAGGTGACAATTTGCTTTATCACATTCAAACTCAGTAAACTGTTTTTGAATCATCTATAATATGGAGTTTTACAGGCATAAGCTTGTTTCTGAACGTGTTTGTTATCCTGAGATGGCCGTGTTATGTTGCGGCATACGTTTCTGTCTCCTCCCCTGCCATAGGCGGCCCATGACACTGGAGCCCCGACCGCCAGCCCTGTGAGCAGCTCTCTCAGTCTGATCCCAGAGGACGGACTTCCTCCCATGCTCATCTCCACGGGCGTCAAAGGAGGTACGGGAGGACACATCACAGGTGCTTGCCCATCCTCACCATTCAGCTGCCTCCACTCCTTTAAATATGAGTATTGGTGATTGTTTGTGCTTGTCTTTGTGCATGGATCTGTGTTTCTGCTTATGTCTTCAAAACTCATGCTAAGGGAAGACTTTCATTGTGTTGGTTCATCAATCGGGGTTGCACCATGAGAGGAAACAGAATAGATTCATGGATCAATTTGTCGATAGTTACAGTATTGATATTGTGTGTCTTGTCCGCAGACTATGCTGTGGAGGAAAGACCTTCTGAGATTATGCTGATGCAGCAGCTAGAGGAGGGCGGCCCTGATCCCCTGGTGTTTGTCCTCAACGCCAACCTGCTGGCCATGGTCAAACTGGTCAATTGTGAGTAAGCCACTCCTTGCGAAGATGTTCTCTAGGGTTTAATGTGCTAATGGCGTGACTTTGTGAAATATTTGTTCATGGGTGTTTCTTTAACCGTCGGCATGTTTGGCTCTTTAGTTAGAGCTTATAAAGAAAAATAAATAATCTTAAAACACAATTTTCAAATTCTTACTTTTTAATTTAATTTGTCCTATAACAATGAATCTTCACTTTTTTAATGTTTTTGGAATAAAATGCCAAAAAGCTGCATTTTGCAAAGGTTAATGATAACAGTTGGGTATAAATATTGTAATTAGTTTTCAGTTTTTGCATAATTTGACAAATTTAAAGCTTGATGACAATAAAATACAATTACAAATGTAACTTATTTTTTCTTTACACACACATTTCATCTCTAGCATGTTTTTCACTGAAACTGCTCTCTCCTTTAAAACAAACAAACATAAAAACTTTACTAGGGCAAACTATTTTAATATGGTAGAAATAGTGCTACAGATTTAGGACAGAAAAGTCTCACTGACTGCATTTCTTTTTGACCAAAAATACAGTAGAAATAGTTATTTTAAATTGTAGTATTATTTCACAATATTATTACAATTTAAACAATTTTAAAATGTAATTTATTACAACGTAATTTATTAATAAAGCTGAATTTTTCAGCAGCCATTACTCCAGTCCTCAGTATCACATGATCTTTCAGAAATCATTCTAATTGCTTAAGAAATATTTCTTCTGATCAATGTTGAAAACACTTCAGGAAAAAGAACAGCATTTATTTGAAATAGAAATCTTTTGAAACATTATGAATGTCTTTACTGTCACTGCTGATCGATTTAATGCATCCATTTTTTACACACAAAATACAAAATTCTTGCAATTAATTGAATGTAATGCACTTATTGCAGCATTTAGTTGAACATAACTGGTAGCTGTAGTCCTGGCTATTGTCATTCTTTTGTGGAATTGCAGAAAATTAGTAACGTGAATTCCCTACAATCCCTACAATTCCCATGAGTCATAACAGTCTTTTGTGTCATCTTTGTGTGAAGATGTAAATAGGAAGTGCTGGTATATGACAACAAAGGGTATGCATGCCGTGGGCCAGGCAGAGGTTGTAGTGCTTCTACAGTGCCTCCCTGACGAGAAAACCATTCCCAAGGACGTCTTCAGCCACTTCGTCCAGCTGTACCTGGAGGCTCTCACAGGTAAACTGATACGCCTCCACCAGGGTGGCCGCTCTGGTAAACTGAGCCAGACAAAATGAGAGCGAGGCCTACATAGATAAAATTAGACCGTTCTGCCAGGAGGCTCTTAAAGGTAAAATGAGGCTGCTGGCCCCGGTGGCATTGAGGATCCACTTCAGCAGAAATTGTTTTCCAGACACAATCAGCACCCAGTCACCCAGCCCAGGTCATTGGGTTCAGCCACAGAACAGTTCCCATGTCTTCTTACTCTGACAGCATTCCTGTGAGCCTAATGTAGGATGTGTGCCAAAAGTGTGGAGGCCAATTCAGATGTGTTCAGTAAAAAAAAAATATTTGTCTGGCCAGGTTAAATGGCCATCAGGGTACATAGTGGCTAATGCTCAGGAACTCTCATGATTATTTTTTTGTTCTGTTGGAGTGAAACATGAGCTGTAGCCATTTTAGTACTACAATCTACTACAAGCTCTGTCAACAGTCAACATCCTAAATTAAATTGGACTTCATAAAGCAGCGGTCACATTTAGCTCTGGTTCAGTAGGAATCCACACAAATGGGAATTTCGAGATTTCAAAATTAGAATTTTCATTGGATGCAAGTTAGTCACTTGAATTTGCCGTGTTTACCTTTCTTGCCCACAAGAAATTCCATAGATGTTATTTCACAGATCTTTACATTCTATATAGGCAGCAACTTTTCACTAAATGGTAGTACTAGACTGGCAAAATAATCTAGAAAAATGTTGCAAAGTTAACAAAAATATACACTAATAACCATAAAAATGCTAAATAAATATTGAAATAGCTAATTTGTAATTGGATGCAACCACTCTACTTGTGAATAAAATATAGACATAATTAACATTTAAGTCTGTCTATCAGCTGGGATGTTTTTTATTGTAGATATTAGTTGAGATTGTTTTGTTGATACAGATGATTTGTCTTATAAGTGATATACAAAGTAGATTTTTAATCCTATTTTATTGCTGCTTTTTGATGCAATATAAATACCCATTAGACCACAACAGTTTGGAACATATGCAATTTATTATTAATAACAACAACATTATTATTATTATTTATGGCACTTATATGTCAGCAAAGTTGCTTAGCCATTTAAATAGTTGCAAATGTATTCTCTTTTTTATCTTATTTGAAATAACTTAAGCACAGTGGTAGAGATTGATCTAATCCCACACTTCCTTCTGTGCAGGAAATGTGTTAAGTCACCTGGGCCACTCCTTCTTCACTCAGAGCTTCCTGGGCAGCAAGGAGCATGGAGGCTTCCTTTACATTAGCCCCACCTTCCAGACCCTGCAGGACCTGCCGTTGCCTAACCCACCCTACCTCTTTGGCATCCTGGTGCAGAAGTGGGAGACCCCCTGGGCCAAGGTCTTTCCCATCCGTCTCATGCTCCGCCTAGGGGCGGAATACCGATGTGAGTTTGTGGTTTGATGTTGATTTTGAGGCCTTTGTAATGGTTTAGCTGTGTCGAACATTGGAAGATTTCTTGGTTGTTACATTTGACCACTTCACATGGTGAGGTGTGCATTTACAGAATGTAGAGAATGCAAGGCCTCTTTTTGATGCCTGTAGAAGTGCTATTTAAGAAACAACAATGCAGAAAATGTCGTTACACAGAGAATTTCTCTGCACTAATTCGTAAGCATGGCCTCCTGTGGAGATGGAATATATTAACAATGTATTTCCCGCTGAGCTTCTCAACTCATGAATCCTCTGCCATGACATGCAAGTGCACTCACTTACACAAAGAAGCACCATGTACATTCTAGTCTCATGTTTATCTGGGTGCATGAGAACTGGTTAGGCACACAGGCTCCCGATTTTTACATTAGAGTAATTGCAATATTATATAATGGGGCCTTTCAGTTATGTGGAGTGTGAATGAGCTTATTGTGAGCTACTGATTTGAATAACATGACTTGTTTTGGTGGCTTAGCGTGTTCTTTTGCACTTGTGTTGCAGTCTACCCCTGCCCACTATTTAGCGTTCGCTTCAGAAAACCCCTTTTTGGAGAGACTGGTCATACCATTATGAACTTACTGGCAGTGAGTGTTTCACTTCTTCTTCTGCATTTAGTACATTCCTTAACCCATGTCAAGTCATTTATGGGCATCTGACTTTTCTCACATGTCTACAGGATTTCCGTAACTACCAGTACACCTTGCCAGTGGTGAAGGGGCTGGTGGTGGACATGGAAGTGAGGAAGACGTGCATCAAGATACCGAGCAACCGTTACAATGAGGTGAATAAAACTAGCACATGCCACATAGAAGCTATTTGAATTTCTGTAGCATTAGTGGCAACACATTTAAATTAGAATGCATGTGAAGTGTATTTGAGATTTATATGGAACAGCGAGCATAGCAGATTGATGCCAAATGTCCCATGGAACAAGTGAAGCATTGACAACAGCTTGTGTCCGTTTCTCAAGTCGTTGAAGACTTTTGGTATTTAGCTTGTGTTTAAAAAGCGTTTGACGGAGCAGAACTAGTAGTAGCAGGCCTTTTACATAGAAGGGATTATTTAAAGCCTTGAGTGTCTTTAGAAGCTGTCATTCACTCATCTAGGACTTATAAACCCTCAAAAACATAATTAAGTGTTAGGATTATGCATAACTTTGGAATGTCATGACAAGCATTTCTTTTGGCTTTCTTCTTTCTCAGCTCATGAAGGCAATGAATAAGTCCAATGAGCATGTGCTGGCAATGGGAGCGTGCTTCAACGAACGGGCGGATTCCCATCTTGTATGTGTTCAGAACGACGATGGAAACTACCAGACGCAGGCCATCAGTATTCATCACCAGCCTCGCAAAGGTGCGCCACCGATACTTGTATTTGCAAATCAAACCTTAAAGCCGCAGCCAAAGATTTGTACACTGTTGTTCAGACATTTTCAACATTGATAAGAAATATTTCTTGAGCATCTTGGAATGATTTCTAAAGGAAATCATGTGACACTGAAGACCTGTGTATGTGATTTTTGGATAGACTATCCCTTCAAAGACAAAATTCATCTTCCAGTCTTCCATTTTATTCTATTGCACTCTAAAGATGTTTCTGCAAAATGCTATTCAGGGTAGTAAATGCCACTTATCCAAAAGTGAATGAGTAATTTTGCATGAGGAAAGTAAATTTTTGATGGATTATTTCCTTTATTCCTCTTTTAGTGACTGGGGCCTCCTTCTTTGTGTTCAGCGGGGCTTTAAAGTCTTCATCGGGCTACTTGGCTAAGACCAGCATTGTGGAAGGTACAGCAAAAGACATTTGCAGCCTCTTTCTCTATATGTAGGACATCTGATCCCTCTGGAACAATGACTAAACTGGGCATAATCTCTCCGTTAATGTTTTTGACCAAAGTCACAGTCGGGCAGAATTGTACTTTTTTTACCAAGTCATTCTAATTTAAAGTGCTTTCTTCTTACAACTGTAAAATATTCTGCAGATCTGCGTATGTATGGTAGTAACGCTGAATGCTTATGCCTCAGATGGTGTGATGGTGCAGATTACAGCTGAAACGATGGATGCCTTACGGCAAGCCCTGAGAGAGATGAAAGATTTCAGTATTGCCTGTGGGAAAGCTGATCAGGAGGAGAACCAGGAGCACGTCCATATCCAGTGGGTTGATGATGATCACAATGTCAACAAGGGGTAAGTAGACTGCTAAAACTGAGACTTTTGCATGACGAGTTCACTGACACCGTTGCCTAAAATGTAGTTTAAGAGCATTCGCATCAAAAAATTATCCAGGCTGGTTTAATAGAGTGTGCTGCTGAGGTCTTAATCAAATGCACATCATGTCCAGCTGATAGCAGTAAATGCAGGCTGCAAACTCCAAAAGATTCATGTAGCTCCCATATTCCCTGTTATTTACTTTTAATGATATTATACGGTATACATACAAAGATATATTTTTTAATTTACCAAAATGTAATTATTTATCATACTGTTATTTATATTTTTAAATGCTGTATATCTTTGGCTCTGTCATGATTCTCTGTTATGCCTGATGAACCATTTGTTGGTTAAGACGTCATCCTAACATTGACATGGATAGGCTACAGTGCTTAGAGTCAGGATATATATATATATATATATATATATATATATATATATATATATATATGTTTTTTTGTGGGACTTGTGGCGGCAGGTGACGTCACATATTAATTTGCATATTCATGACGTCATTGCATCAAGTTTGCGTTCAGACGAGTTTTGGCACTTAAGATCTGTTCTAAATGTCACATACTGTAATTAATACAACTGAATGCCCAATAAAGCTGTTCACATTATATTTTGTGTTGTCATACATAAAACAAGTATAAATAGTAAACAGGACCCATTAATTTTACATGTTAACCCAGGAATCACTCTCACTATACTCCTTAAATCCTGTTATAATCGCGACATCGTCTGATAAAATCAATATACATCTAACTTACACTAAAAAGCTATATGTAGTGGTTTTGACTGTATTATTGTTTTGTCTCATTCAGCGCACTGCCTGCGTCTGAGTAACAAACTATGCGCATATTAACAGACGAATTATGTTCATATTTAAAAGTCCAAACAGTCAGTAAGCGACAGGTGCTTGGAAACGCTGTTTTGTAAATGATTTACTGACGATTTTGCTGCTTAACGGCCAGCTGAAAGCTCTGTTTCTCTGCCGCTCACTGCACAGAAGAGACACAGAGAGAGGTGACACTGCACTGGGAGAGTCAGACCTCGCGCTCACAGGGCAGTACTGGAGACATCTTCCAACTGAACGATAGCTAAGGTTTTTTCAAAAAAGTCGCTAGGTTTGTCAGTATGTACCTGTTGTGGGAAAAAAGCCACCAAAAGGGTCTGAAAGTTGCTAAATATTGTGCTAAAGTCGCGCTCTTGTGTGTGAGATGCGGGAGCTGATGGCAGCGGGCGGTGGATATTGTTGCGGCCCGCCACAAATAAAGAGAGAGAGCTTGTCTGTGGGAGTGTCGACAGTTCTTGAGCACACAGAACGAGCAGTGCGAAACGCGTCGGGCGAGGGGAGATTTTCAACTAGTTAATCGATCGCGGATGGTTTCATTATCTCGGGCGGATAAAAAAAAGTGTAAGAGATAATAATAGTAATAAAAACAAAAATGTGTCCCAGGTAAAGTCTATGTCAAGTCAAGTCAAGTCACCTTTATTTATATAGCGCTTTTAACAATACAAATTGTGACAAAGCAACTGCACAATATCAAAATGGGAAAATAGTGTCAATAATGTAAAATGACAAGATTAAACACTCAATTTTCAGTTAAAGGCATTTCATTATTGAATTCAGTGATGGCATCGTCCAGCTCAGTTCAGTTCAAAAAGTTTCTGTTCAATCAAGTCGACGATATTGCTGGAAATGAAGTGTCCCCAACTAAGCAAGCCAGAGGCGACAGCGGCAAGGAACCAAAACTCCATCGGTGACAGAACGGAGAAAAAAACCTTGGGAGAAACCAGGCTCAGTCGGGGGGCCATTTCTCCTCTGGCCAGACGACATAGCAGTTCAATTCCAACTGCTGCAAAGTCAGATTGGAGGGCTCAACTGGTTCCCGAGGTCTTTTCCTGATGGCTGTCTTGGTGACGGGGTCCTCACTGGGGGTCTGTCTCTGGGGCTCATCTAGGTGTCCTGGTCTCCGCTGACGTTCAGGGCTGTAGAGGTCGTCTCTAGGTGCTGATCCACCATCTGATCTGGTGAATGCAGTGACCTCGGAATAAGAAAGAAACAGACTAATATTAGCGTAGATGTCAGTCTTTTTACGATGTAACAAGTACATCATGTGTTATGGGAAGTGTTCCCGGTTCCGGTTGATCTAATTAATGCAGCCTAACAATCCTTTAACGGATTTGAATAATAGAAGTGTATTAGTGTGTTATGTGTACGCCAGGTTAAAGAGATGGGTCTTTAATCTAGATTTAAACTGACAGAGTGTGTCTGCCTCCCGAACAGTGTTTGGTAGATTGTTCCAGAGTTTGGGTGCTAAATAGGAAAAAGATCTGCCGCCCGCAGTTGATTTTGATATTCTAGGTATTATCAAATGGCCAGAGTTTTGTGTGTGGTCTATGTGTGGGAAACACTGTATATAGTATCTCACAGAAGTGAGTACACCCCTCACTTTTTTGTAAATATTTTACATATTCATGTGACAACACTGAAGAAATGACACTTTGCTACAATGTAAAGTAGTGAGTGTACAGCTTGTATAACAGTGAAAATTTGCTGTCCCCTGAAATAGTGGAAATGTCCAAATGGCCCAATTAGCCATTTTTTCTCCCCGGTGTCATGTGACTCGTTAGTGTTACAAGGTCTCAGGTGTGAATGGGGAGCAGGTGTGTTAAATTTGGTGTTATCGCTCTCACTCTCTCATACTGGTCACTGGAAGTTCAACATGGCACCTCATGGCAAATTACTCTCTGAGGATCTGAAAAAAAGAATTGTTGCTCTACATAAAGATGGCATAGGCTATAAGAAGATTGCCAAGACCCTGAAACTGAGCTGCAGCTCGGTGGCCAAGACCATACAGCGGTTTAACAGGACAGGTTCCACTCAGAACAGACCTCGCCATGGTCGACCAAAGAAGTTGAGTGCACGTGCTCAGCGTCATATCCAGGGGTTGTGTTTGGGAAATAGACGTATGAGTGCTGCCAGCATTGCAGCCAGGTTGAAGGGGCGGGGGGTCAGCCTGTCAGTGCTCAGACCACACGCCGCACACTGCATCAAATTGGTCTGCATGGCTGTCGTCCCAGAAGGAAGCCTCTTCTAAAGATGATGCACAAGAAAGCCCGCAAACAGTTTGCTGAAGACAAGCAGACTAAGGACATGGATTACTGTAACCATGTCCTGTGGTCTGATGAGACCAAGATAAACTTATTTGTTTCAGATGGTGTCAAGCGTTTGTGGCGGCAACCAGGTGAGGAGTACAAAGACAAGTGTGTCTTGCCTACAGTCAAGTATGGGGGTGGGAGTGTCATGGTCTGGGGCTGCATGAGTGCTGCCGGCACTGGGGAGCTACAGTTCATTGAGGGAACCATGAATGCCAACATGTACTGTGACATACTGAAGCAGAGCATGATCCCCTCCCTTCGGAGACTGGGCCGCAGGGCAGTATTCCAACATGATAACGACCCCAAACACACCTCCAAGACGCTGAGGGTAAAGGTGATGGACTGGCCAAGTATGTCTCCAGACCTAAACCCTATTGAGCATCTGTGGGGCATCCTCAAACGGAAGGTGGAGGAGCGCAAAGTCTCTAACATCCACCAGCTCCATGATGTCGTCATGGAGGAGTAGAAGAGGACTCCAGTGGCAACCTGTGAAGCTCTGGTGAACTCCATGCCCAAGAGGGTTAAGGCAGTGCTTGAAAATAATGGTGGCCACACAAAATATTGACACTTTGGGCCCAATTTGTACATTGTCACTTAGGGGTGTACTCACTTTTGTGGCCAGCGGTTTAGACATTAATGTCTGTGTGTTGAGTTATTTTGAGGGGACAGCAAATTTACACTGTTATACAAGCTGTACACTCACTACTTTACATTGTAGCAAAGTGTCATTTCTTCAGTGTTGTCACATGAAAAGATATAATAAAATATTTACAAAAATGTGAGGGGTGTACTCACTTCTGTGAGATACTGTGTGTGTATATATATATACATGTATGTATGTATGTATGTACGTACGTACGTACGTACTTATTTATTTATTTACGCAATTTCATGCTTTCCTTTGTCTTTGGAGTGTTACAAGCTATTTGTGCATGTATTAAATCCATAAAGTCGCAAAGAGTAAAGTCACAAACCCAAAGAGATATTCTTTCTAAAAGGTAAGACTCGTCTACGTCACGGTGTGGGAAGATTTGCATAACACTGCCGAAATGTGTACGCAAAGAAAGAAGGCGTAATTCCTAGCTGTTGATCTGTCATAACAAACATAATTCTTTTCATCATTCGTGCACTTTTCTTATTTTCAGTGTGATCAGCCCCATTGATGGAAAATCCATGGAGTCAGTCACCAGCGTTAAGATCTTCCATGGCTCGGAGTATAAAGCCAATGGAAAAGTCATCCGTTGGACAGAGGTATTTAACATTGATTCATTATTCATCTTCATTTAACCTTATGATCTCTATTGTAATGACATTTAAATCTGTAGGAATTTCTTTCTTCTGTCGAACACAAAAGAAGATAAAAAGATAAAAAACTTTTTTTTTTCTCCATACAATGAAATTCAGTGGGATCCAGTGTAGTTTTGGACTAATATAAAATGAACAAAAGCACATCTTTTTTTGTCTCATGATACAATTCTGCTTTTTACTCTATATATAAATGTTGTGTTGTTTTTTTAGGTGTTTTTCCTGCGGAGCGAGGACCAGACCAATGGCCTTAAGCGATCCTGCGGACCACAGCCGACTCGCTGAGAATGTGGCAAAGGCTTTCTGCATGGCCCTGTGTCCTCACCTCAAACTTCTCAAAGAGGATGGCATGGCCAAACTGGGCTTGCGGGTCACGTTGGACTCAGATCAGGTGACAATGACAAGCTCCATTTAAATGTTACTTTTAGTCTGAAGGAGTCATCTTTTTTTTGACTCAAATCGGAATAGTTAAGAAATTAAAATTTGCTGAAAATGAACTCGTCAGGCTATCCAAGATGTGACTATTATTCTTCACCAGAACAAATATCGAGAAATTTACCATTGTCACCTGTTCACCAATGGATCCTCTATGGTGAATGGGTGCCGTCAGAATGAGAGCATTAACAGCTGATAAAAAAAATCACAATCATTTTGTGAATTGTGGCGTGGAAAGCTGTATGTTTGTAATAAATCTATCATTAAGACATTAGTAACTTCACACCATTGTTTAAGGCTAAAAAAAACCTAGTCCTCTATCCTTAATACTGCTTTCTACAGTGACAAGGTTGTCTTGTCTGAATCAGGAGAGAAATATGCACACAAGCACTGTTTAGTAATGAAAACAGTCCAAAACTGTGCTAAAGAAATATGTCAGTGGATTTTGGTAAACTATTCCTTTAAGATCAGAATACTACCAACTTTAAAGATCTTGAGCATTTAAAGCGGGCAGACAACAAAACTGCAGCACATGCTTATAATTAGGGCTGTCCTCGACTAAAGATTTTTCTGGTCGACTAGTAGTCATTCATTTGAAGCATTAGTCGACTAATCGCACGTTTATTAATAATCCATTTAAATCATAATAGGCCTAATGAACCTTTAATTGCCTAAATTCCCTAATAAGCGCTCAAGCACACGCATAGTTAAAGCTTGCCACGGCACAAAGGCATATGAATGTGTCTGGGAAAAACAGTAAGGAGGCTGCATTAACATTTTAATAATTCATTGATAAACTAGTGCTTTTTTGTTTTCGGTTTAAGAGAGGAAGTCGGCAACACTGACTCGTCATCTCCGCAGTAGTGGACGCGCCTGTATGCATGTTTCATACATAATCTGAGAATATTTGTTTTGCATTTTAATTAGTTTATTTGAAAGTAGACATTTCTCTCTCTCTCTCTATATCTATATCAAGATTCAAGATTTTTTTATTTGTAACATACACGATTATATAGAGAGTATATAACCAGCAGTGCAATGTGAGTCAGGTCCGCTCCATAGACAGTGCAAATATTATAGAATACAACACGGAGGAAATATACATAAAATGAAATAAATAAAAAATAAGGTATAAAGAACAAAATATAAAAGAATGTGCATGACAGTATACTGTAGACTTAAATATTAAGATAAGCAGGAATGTACAAGAGAGGAATGTGCAAACAGGTTGTACATGGTTGTCATGTAGCAGCAATACCAAAAAAATAAATAAACAATAAAAATACCAAAACACAGAAAGTGTTATGTGCAAATGACACTGTCAGTATGAGGTAGAGAATAATGAATATCTTACTGATTGTTAAGTGATTATAAAGTGGAGTCATGTGATGTTAAGAGGCTGAGTTTGAGTTTAGGAGCCTGATGGCCTGGGGGAAGAAACTCCTCCTAAGTCTCTCAGTTTTTGCCATCAGGCTGCGGAACTTTACTAGTTACTTGAAAAAAGTAATCTGATTACGTAACTCACGTTACTTGTAATGTGTTACCCCCAACACTGTGAGCGTGTGGATGTCCTACCCGATGTATATTACCACATAGACCAGCGGTTAACGATCTGCGAGACTTCGCCAATGTGGATTTTTTTTTTTTTTTTTTGCCGCGACTAATACAATTTTGGTTGACCAAGCCTCTTCTGGTCGACTAACGGTTAGTCGACTATTAGGGGGCAGCCCTACTTATAATAAACAATGTTATCTTGCTTTGATGTGGATGCTAATGTAGTTGTATCGTTATAGTTATCATTCTTAATATGAATGGAGCTGAAATGTCTGAAACGCTGAAATGTCTTACAGGTGGGCTACCTAGCAGGCAGTAACGGTCAGCCGCTGCTCCCCCAGTACCTGAGCGATCTAGACAGCGCCCTCATCCCAGTGATCCACAGCGGGGCTTGCCAGCTAAGTGAAGGGCCTGTGGTAATGGAGCTCATCTTCTACATCTTGGAGATCATCTCCTAAAACGAGGGAATCTGTCTAGTCTCAGACTTATGCCTCCCACCAGCTCGAGTCCCTCTTCGTTCTTTCTCTCTCATTTGCACTTCAAAGAGCCTGAAAGCTGTGCAGGAACAAGTCCTCCATACCACCTATGCACCATCTCCACTGGGACGCCCTCTGCCCAGCCCCGATGAATGTGGTGCTCTCTTTCGTTTCTCCTCACCTCTCAACTCCACTGTGGAAAGCATAGGCCCTGTTGAGTCAAAAGGGGTTGCGACCCTGAATTTGATCTCTTCAGAACCGTTGTAGCAACACTAAGCTCCTCAAACACAAGAGGGCACTCTACACGCTCAATCCTAATGGAGACGACTGACCGAAGGGAAGGTGTGCACCATCAAGTGGTTTCTGGTACACAGTGCCTGGGCCTCAATTAGAAACAAAGAACGAGCTTCAGTCTCGCCTCTAAGCTTTATGAATCACCAGATGCTTTACTTCATGAATATGGACCTAGTTTTGTTTGAAACTGCTCCAAAGCTAAAATGATGTAGCTTCCTCTGAGACGGGCTGCTTGGCATGGTAGCGGAAAGATTGTGGAACAGTATTAAGAACATTGACGAGTGAGTTACTGTTACAGATGTCAAGAAAAGACCTCTGCTATAGACTTTATTATTATTATTATTACAAGACAATAAGATCCAAGAATAATTTCAAGCGGCCTTCAAGAATTCAACTACAACTTCAAGATCCACATAATGGTAGGTTTTGACATGACTGAAGGCCTCAGTCCAATAAAGCTTTATATTGGATTTGTTTGGACCGGGATAGAGGATGAAATGTTTCCGTTTCTCTGGGCCACTGCATTTAGCATCCCATCCCCGTCCCATCTCTTCTCTCAACTTTTTAGTGGCCCATGTTTATGTAATGTTCTGCCATTGTTTTAAACATGTTGTCATATAAAGGATTGTGTAAGGAATAGCAATGCAGTGCACGGGATATTAAGCCATCATTAGGTAATGGAAGGAGGGAATAAAGAAGAATGGATTTACTAATATTTACTAAAACGTTTATTTAAAGATGAATGTTATATTCATAGATGAGGAAAGGTTGGATTTTGGTAGGTGGTTCCAAAGCCCTTAATTCAGCTTTCATCAGTCCTTGATGCTGTTAGTTTCTCATAGTGTTAAGGTGCACTTACATTAGCGAAATTTTGCAGGCAAAAAAGTGAATTGTCTGTTGTCAGTAGTGTTCTATGTGTGAAGCACAGCTCACATAGAAAACACTTTGAAACCAAGCAACTTTATGTTGATCAACACAGGTTCTGTTGTGAAATATGCCGTTGTGCAAAATTGATGATTGCGTGGATTCCTATTTAAATTTAATGACTGGATTTTGCCTGTGAAAATTTGCTGAAGAACTATAAATGTGACTGTACCTTACATGTTTTGTTCTTTTATAGATATTATCAATATGCTTTAGCAGGGCTTCAGACTGCTTCTGGAATAGTTGCGAACGTGACAATACAATACCAATTTGTGGCAATTATTGATAATATTGTCAGTAAAGTGTTTTTGTGTGTCCGTTAATGGTTTCATATGGACTCCTTTAATGTACATGGGGAAGGGGAAAAATTAGAAATTTATATTTCTTTTTTTTACTTACAAGGGTTAATGATTCACGGTAATGATTCACCTGATTTATGGGTTAATGATTCTTAAGAAATGATTGTTTTTAATGTCAAATTTGTGAGTTGGCATGTTCAATCAGATTCAGTCATTGAATCATTCAGAGCTGTTACATAGTTTTGCAAAAAAAATATCAAACTGCTATGACTTGCTATGTTTATTGGTTCAGTAATTTAAAACCATATTTCGCTTCATGTTTGTTAGTCTGGAGCCCTGCTTTAGATTCCTTAATTCAGGTTGATGCATATTTTACTGATGTGATATCAGATAAAAGAAACCTTGAGATCACTCACTTCATAAACAGGATATTATTTTAATCATCTTTTTGCATTGATTTTTCACTCACATGGAGAAAGTTTATTACTACTAGTTTATTTTGGAACTCTCACAAAACTGTAAACAACCAATATAAGGAGCTCTTGTAATTCAGGATGTCACTGTTGATCACATTTTAAGAGAAAAGGGCATTTGCCTTAAATTCATAAGCTGATATGTTCATCATCAATGCATATTTCAAAGGTCTGGATTGTCAATCACATCTAAACTGATAGAAAGACACTGTGACTGCAGAGTGTTTTTAACCAGCCCTCTTTTAACTAGCTAACTAGGTGTTATTAAAATGACTTCATCTGAAGTATCTTGACTGACAATCAAATTATAGTTAATCTTTAGTCAGATAACAGAGTAAAGGTGGGATGGTAACATATTGTCCTGTTTTGCATAATGACAGATATGGTTGGTTTCATCAGATGGCCTACGCTTGATGAATGAGGACAGCAGCTGATATGAAGATCCACAGCAAGTGAACCTCACAGCCCTTTATTAACAGGTCAACAGTTGAGACATAAATCATATGTTTCTGGCTTTTGGTGAAGAGCGCCGACAGCTTTGCAAGCAGACTGTTCATGAAAAATAAATGGCTTTACATGAAGGCTGCATTGTCTTCCCACTAACACAGCTCAAAACAGCCTTTTGTTACTCCCTGTATCCACCTTTGTCATTGTTTTTCTAGATGTGCAGTATTGTATATCTTGACATTTATATATTTTGTTAACCATTGCCTTTTTCCATGTAATATTTTTTTTTTTTGGCCGGCCCAAAGCGTGATGTAGTTCTCAGAAAATCTTTGCATTTCAGAGGACGATCTGCTTGAAAGAACAGTTTTACATACTATTGATTTGATCTGTGTTGAAACACTGTTAAAACCTGACATGGGTGGAATGGGAATAAATTTGCAATGTATGAAAAGCCAAAAAGAAAAGGAAAAAAATACAACTTTTCTTTATTGTACACTACAAATGTCAATAAAAGCAGTCTTTATCAAACCTGTTGAATATACGTCATTTTTGTACATGAAACTGATTTTTTTATATTACTAGTCTCCATTAAAAGTAAAAAAATCCATTTCAGTTAATCAAGAAAAGTCAGGAACTGCAGATCTTTGTTTTTCTCGTTTAATAACAAAACGGTTTACATAAACTTGGTGTAAAATTAAAATAAATTACATGGCTGACTCTTGAGGAAAGAGTGGAAAGAAAAAACTGAAACATGCTATATGTAACATGAGACCCACGTTTTTCAGGATAAGCCTTGTGGTGGATTTAAAAAACATTTAATGAAGAATCAACATTGACGGTACAATTTAAACCAGGACAAAGCTCGATCCGAGACTGGAAAATGTGCCAAATCACACAATTCACATGAGATGGGAACAACTGTAACAAATGAATGGACAGAGTAAGAACTAGGCTGATGGATCTAGATTGTACTTTGTCCATGCTGAAAAGCCAAATGTCAGTCAATTCTTCACAAGTTATAATCCCAACAGACCACAAAATATAAATGGGGCAAAACTGAGGTATTTTTAGACTCACAAAGTAAAAGGAATAACTCACCCAAAAATAAAAAAAATTGCTGATAATTTACTCACCTTATACCATCCAAGATCATTAGAACAGATTTGGAGAAATTCAGCGTTACATCTCTTGCTTACCAGTGGATTCTCAGTGAATGGATGCCGTCAGAATGAGAGTCCAAACATCACAATAATCCACAAGTAATTCACATGACTCCAGTCCATCAATTAAAATCTTGAAAGAAAAAAAACCCTCATATGTCCATCAAGACATTTTTAACTTCAAACCATTGCTTCCAGCAAAATTCTGAGTCCTCTATCCACAATATACTGCTTCACCCAGTGAAAAAGTTGCCTTGTCTGAATCAGGAGAGGAATATGCATAGAACAAGTGAAAATAGTCCAAAACAGACTGGATTTTGATGCGACAGGACAACAGAGGATGGACATTTTCACTGGAAGAAGCGTTATTAGGGGTTATAGGGTCAAAGTTAAAATGATTTATTACAAACGTGCATCTTTTTAATTTTATAAGACTTTAACTGATGGGCTGGAGTGGTGTGGATTACTTGTGGATAACCATGATGTTTTTTTTATCAGCTGTTTGAACTCATTCTGACGGCACCCATTCACCGCAGAGGATCCGTCGGTAGAAAGTGATGTAATGCTGAATCTGTTCTGATAAAGAAGCAAACTCATCTACATCCTGGATGGCCTGAGGACGAGTAAATTTTCAGCAAATTTTTATTTTCGGGTGAGCTAAGCTATTTCTGAGGTCATTGCTATGGCAAATATAATCAAAAGGTCATCTTATGTGTCTGAACTTAACTGCGCACTAAACCGCAATGTAAACATTGGCTATATGTGGCTAAAGTGCCTACTAGGAGCAACCCTAGTACAGAACAACCTTCAAGTGCAAGAAGAGTGATAAAAGACTTCTCTTATATATTAAGTTTAATATATATACAAAAAGCAGAATACCTCTAAAATCTACTTTTGCTAACTTATAAGCTCAACTAAACTGGCACTTCTGTTCAGAGAGTCTGAATATGACTATTGCAGCACCAGTTCTAGTCCTGATCGTCAGCAAAGTGCTGGGAAAGCTCACTGAAGCCTATATTTACTGGAAAAATTATACATTTTCAATCATTCCCAAACATGGCATGCTCGCTCATTTACCTCCTGAAGCAAACATAAAAATAAAATCAACTATTCAGAACGTTTAATGAATAATTCAAATCTGGTTCAATTAGTAAAAGCTGGTTTATGGCTTTAATAGTATTTATAAGGAATATAATATTTAACAGCAGTAGTTTAACACGGCCTATCCGTAATAAATCAAGCAGTAAATTCACATAGGATGTAAACAAGTTTTGAAATGTCTGACAAAATGTTTGGGATTCAAACGCAAACCGTTTTGCATAGCTAATAGTGTATAACTCATTTGCATAGCAGTCATACATTAGTATTTGAGATATGGCAGGAACAGGTTCCTTGTTTGAGGGAGAACAGATGAAGTCATTCATCTTACTGCAGTAGCAGTGATTACTTTGGCATTAGAGCATAAGTGCATCCCAGAGCAGTTAAAAAATAAAATAAAAAACCGGTTAGCTCTCATTGGCTTCAGCTCCAATGCATTAATGTAACAGTTGGGGTGAGCGTTATTATAAAATCAAGAGGCAATCTATCTCAAAAGGCCCGTTTAAAAGGCATATCAATCTCATTCAAGTCTGTGCACATTTTCCCGCTCCTCTTATTAATATCTCTTGTATTTTTAATGACCACCCCAACTCTTACATCCTGGTCCAACCTCTTTTACTCTGATAAAGACAAAGCTAACTCCCTCCGTCAGTGACTGTCTCTGCTGAGCAAGTTCCTCACGATCTCCTTCACGTGGTTCGTACCCGAGGCTAGCAGCACCACTGAGCTTCATCCACTCTGATAAAACCGCTGAGACCTCAAGACCTGAAAGAAAATCTACTGTAAGGTGAAGTGTAACAGGAATGTGATCATATATCCGTCAGTAGAAATGGGTCAAACTTTCTTACGTTGTGAAGATGAAATCACAGTGTCTGTTACAGCAGTACCTAACACAGACAGCAGATGACAGTCAAAACCAAAATATGGCATTTATGCACGCATGCACACACATGCACACACACACACACACACACACTATTTTCACTAAGAAATAGCACTATCAAAATCATAAAGTACTGTCAGACGTTTATTGTCATATGTGGCCCTGGACCACAAAATCAGTCATAAGGGTCAATTTTTCAAAATTGAGATTTATACATCATCTGAAAGCTTAATAAATAAGCTTTCCATTGATGTTATTGATGTTTGTTAGGATCGGACAATATTTGGCAGAAACTATTTGAAAATCTGGAATCTGAGGGTGCAAAAAAATCTAAATATTGAGAAAATCGCCTTTAAAGTTGTCCAAATGAAGTTCTTAGCAATGCATATTATTAATCAAAAATTAAGTTTTGATATATTTACAGTAGGAAAATTACAAAATATTTTCGTGGAACATGATCTTTACTTAATGTTCTAATGATTTTTGCATAAAAGAAAAATCTATAATTTTGACCCATACAATGTATTGTTGGCTATTGCTACAAATATACCCGTGCTACTTATGACTGGTTTTGTGCTCCAGGGTCACAGATTCATTACTGTGTAAGATTGATGCATACATTTTACTGTATTATTCCAGGTTCAATATGAATAAATGCCTGTTCTGTATGATTTTCTTTAAGGTATTATGAACAAATATTGTACAGGTGTAGAATGACATTACTACTACCACCACTACTACTAATAAAAATATCAATTATAATTATTATTGTTTATTTGTCTGTGTGATTACTTATTTATTTTTTATTTATTATGTTGGTCATTTTCCATTCCCACTGTAGATTTTTGAAAGAGGAATATTATAAAATATTAATATATCAATAATAATAATTATAATTATTATAAAAAAATAATAAACTATTATTATCAGTGTGTTTTTGGTCATTTTCACTGTAGATTTTTGAAACCTAGCCAAGAGGAATATTATATAATAGCAATATATTATTGTTAGTATTAACAACAACAACAATAAATAATAATAATAATAATTATTATTATTATAAATCAATTTTTATTATTGTTGTTGTTTTTAGTCCACTTTGTATTTGCACTGTTGGGTTTTTAAACCCAGAAAACAGGAATATTATATAATAGTAATTTATCAATTGTGATTATTATTATTATTATTTCTGTTAATACTAATACTAATAATGTATTAAATATCAGAATGTTAATATTTAATAGCAATATATTTCTGTCCTATATCCTTCATGCATCATTGTAAAATGGTCTGATTAAACACACAGGCCTTCGTTTCACATGAAGAAAGACCTTTGAGTTTCTGTGTGTAATCTGACAACAGTGTTTTTGTAACACTTTATTTTAAGGTGTCCTTGTTACACGTTACATGTATTTGCTATTATAACAACAATAAATTATGCATAATTACTTTCAAGTAACCCTAAGACAAAACCCTAATCCTAACCATATAGCAAGTGCATGCAGCTAATTAATATTATTCAGTACTTAACTGTAAAATTACACTGTAACAAGGACACCAAAATAAAGTGTAACTGCGTTTTTAATATTTATATTATTAATATTTCAATACAAATACATTAAACAGGTCTTAATGGTAGTCTCTTAATCTGTCATTTAATGAAATTGTATTATGTACCTTTAAAATCACCCTAAATATTTAGCATTATCTTAATGTTAAAATTTGTGATGCTATTTATGCTATAAGTGTGACGCTATTTACTTTTTAATAACCAATAGACCAGGAACAAATATGTCAGACACAGCCACAGTAGCACTAACCTGTGACTCCTCTAGTACTAGCCATCGTTCTGTGACAGTCTGGTGGTCCTGCCCACCCAGCGGCTCTCTGAGACGCACCCTCACCTCCAGACGACCACCTGTGGCCTTCCGCCCATCCATGAGCTGCATGCAGAAATGAAGCCAATGCCATAAACAAATCTCCTACACAAATGTAAACATAGTGATGTCTGGCTAATGGGTGTGAATGTCCCATTTTAGCTCAAGTTCATGTGTTAAACATATATATATATGTTTGCTTTCACAGCTGATGTTTGCACTCTCGTCTCTGGCTCCTACGCACATACTTTTGAAAAATAGCCCGGCTCACCTCCACCATCTCTCTCACTTCGCTTTCAGTTTCCAGTTTCTCCAGTTTGAGCTGGGCTGTTCCTACCGGCTTGTCGCTTCTCAGGAAGCCACTGTCACAAAACAAAGAAGTCAGTGTGAATCTCAGATCCACCTACTCACACTGACCCAGCATGCACCACAACTGCCACAGAGTTCAATCAGGGCAGCACTGGTTGATATTTATCCTGACCTGTGTGTGTCTGCCCAATACAAATTAATCTTAAACAAACTGTGTACTGTTAGGAGACAATAGAGTAAAAGTACTACAATTCTGATTATTTGGGATCAGTGCTTGTGTCCAACAGGAACACCCACCCTTTGTGCAGCACTTCCAGCTTCAGGCCTTTAGACTGTATAACTCTCCTGAAGCCACGGTGGTTCCGGTTGATGTTCAGTTTGAAGTTCTGGTTATACTCTGCCAAAACACCAAATAAGTCAATACCTTCAGCAGTAAATATTAATTTTAATTCCACTGCTCTCTAAAATACTTGATTCTAATTCTGTTATTCATGGTGTCCTGCAGTCAAACATTTTTGTATGATGTTCGCTAAACTGTATATTTGTCCCAGCTAACTGACTTTCTTAAATAATTGTGCTATTTTCATGTCTCTCCTAACACAAACACACTCCTCCATCCATCTCACAAAGTATTCCGATTTTAATCAATAAAAGTTTGGGGTCAGTAAGATTTTTTTAAAGAAATTAAAACTTTTTTTTTTAGCAAGGAGGCATTAAATTGCTCAAAAGTGACAGTAAATACATTTATAATGTTAAAAAATATTTTTTATTTCAAATAGATGCTGTTGAACTTTTTATTCATCAAAGAATCCTGAGAAAATGTATCATGATTTTAACCAAAATATTTAACTGTTTTCAGTATTGATAATAATAATAATAATAATAAGTGTTTCTTGTGCACCAAATCAGAATGATTTGAGAAGCATCATGTGACATCGAAGACTAGAGTAATGACTGCTGAAAATTCAGCTTTGCATCAATATATTTATATAGAAAACACCATCTTAAAATTGTAATAATTTCTGCTGTAATAACAGCAAGGTCATGGGTTCGATTCCCAGAGAATATATTAACTGATAACATTTATACCTTGAATGCAATGTAAGTTGCTTTGGATAAAAGCGTCTGCTAAATGCATAACTGTAAATGTAATAATATTTCACAATATTATTGTTTTTATCTTCAATCAAATAAATGTAGCCCTGGAGAACATTAGAGTCTTCTTTCAAAAACAAAAATCTTACTAACCCAAAACTTTGGATGGGTAGTCTACAATTACAAAGTATTTGATAATACAGAAATTAATAGCTGAACATTTTTACCTGGGTTGTTGGTATTTTTGATGACTGATGTTTTATGTTTCTGAGGTTGATCCTAACATGAACAAAGACAGTAATAAAAATTTAAATCAAATGGATGACTGGGTAAAATGAAGCCTAGGTGACTGAAGAACTCGTACTCACTGTACTGGGGTATGGGAAATCAAACTTGACATAGGCATCCAAGTCATTTGTTGCAACACCTTTCAAAAGAAGCAGGGAGGAGATGTTTAAAAGCAAGATACTTCCTAACAGTGTTGAGTGTTTGTTTCAAGAACAGTTTGAAACTTACCAGGGGGAGCAGGAAGGTTCATCCCTCTAACAATGACCACAACCATGTCTGTGCTACTGAGCTCTGGGAAAATCCTACAAGAACACGAGTCAAGAAAAAAAAAATCATGTTATTCAATTAAACGTTATATATTTCCCTTGACGGTGGTGTTGAACAGTAGTGAAGTAGGTGCTTCCTGTAGAAGACACTCAGATCAGGACACAGTTTTGGGCTTTTCCTTGACCTGACAGTGCGATATGTTCTCTCCTCAAAGTGATGTTTAGGAGGCTGGAGTCCCCTGTTCAGCGCCAGTTTAAGAATCTCCAGACTCTTCTTACATTGTTCTGCCATGTTCTCAAATCTACAAGAGGGAAAATGGGAATAAATGAAATGCCCAAAGAAATCACTTGTATTTCATTTAGTGAAGAGGTGTACTGGTGATGCGATACATACTTGGTTGTTTCTGCAACATTCCCCATGTGTGTGAACTGCTTGGAGTACGTCACACATTTCTGAAGAAGAAAGGAAACATGTCCTACTTACATATTCCACATCCGCTTATAGGTTCTGTCTCAAAACCTAGTGATCTGCCTACTTAGAAATCATTTTAAGCATGTGGGTGTTTTCATAAGCAAGATAAGCTGTCTGCTTGCCGAAGTTTAAAACTGTGTTGTTGCTGCCAGATCTTGATTATTGAAAATCATGTTATATTTGATGCAAAGCTAACTCAATTAAATCAAATGAACAAAACTTTGCAACTGTAAATAGAGTCAGGAAATTGATTCCAGTGGCTCAGATGGATTCCAAAAACCTGCCATAGTGCTTCTTATTCATAGTCTCTGATTTTGATCGGAGTCTTTGAGTGTGTCTTAAGCTAATGCACAGTACTGTTGTTAATCCAACTACTCTGTTGGGTTACGTCATTGGTAAAAAAAATAAAAATAAAATGGTACTCAACATACCCAGTTAAAGAAGTCACTGCTCAACACCGCTATATACTCATACATTAAATAAAAAATGTACTATTTCAACCAATATATATTTCATGATTGCTAGAGTATCACACTGTTAGCTTAGCAACATGCTAACATCAAATTCTTGTCTGAATAGCATGTGATTGTCATGAGCATGATCTGTGAATTGACTATTAATATAGTGAATATAATTTACTATTTTGCCCAGTGTTTATTTTACTCTTTATAAAAGGGATAGTTTAACCAAAAATGAAAATTCTGTCATTAATTACTCACCCTCATGTCGTTCCAAACCCATAAGACCTTCGTTCATCTTCAGAACACATATTAAGATATTTTTATGAAATCAGAGAGCTTTCTGACCCTCCATAGACAGCAATGTAACTGAAATGTTCCCAGACCCAGAAACGTAGCAAAGACATCGGCAAAACTGTCCAGGTGCTTCAACCGTCATTTTACGAAGCTGCGAGAATACTGTTTGTGCGCAAAGAAAACTAAAATAACAACTTTATTCAACAAAGTCCAAAAAAAAGTGCATCCATCCATAATAAAAAGAACTACACTTGGCTCCGGGGGGTTAATAATGGCCTTCTGAAGTGAAGCGATGCGTTTGTGTAAAAAACAACAACAAACAAACAAAAAACATATTTAACACTTTAAAGTTTATGCTACGCTTGAAAGTTTATAAAGGTTTATAAACAGTTTACAGTTTATAAAGTTTTAAATATGGATATTTTTCTAGTCGTTTACTATAGTCATATATATAGAAAGTCATATACACCTAGGATGGCTTGAGGGCGAGTAAATCATGGGGTAAATTTAATTTGTTTGGTGAAATATCCCTTTAATGGCAAATTCTGTTGGAATAAAAAATGTAACATGCTCTTCTTTTGAGCAATATCTGAAATATTGACTACAGTTTTATTGATTAGAAATTGCCAACCCAATATGTATTTTATGCTTTATGCTAGAGTATCACTCTGTTAGCTAAGCAACATGCTAATATCAAACTATTGCAATCAAAAATGTAGCATGTTATTTTGTGTAGTGTGCACATACAGAGTTCCAATTCATTGACGTATGAGATTTCATACTATGTAGGCACTAGATTTTGGCACAGATCCATTCTTGTTACTTCATTAATTCACCACCATCTTGTTACCTCGTATTGCTCTTTGAGTAGTTTGGTGAGTTGAGTGTAGACCTCCTCAGCCTTCTCTGAGATCTGAACATCACTGTGATGGACTAGGATGAAGTCCTCATCCTCATCTCCTGGCGGTGAAGGCACCTGAAAATAAAGGGGGAGTTATTACTCATTTCATTATGGATTTGTTAAACAATTTATTAAAAAAAACAATCACAGTGTTACCTTGCTTATGTCCACCATCTTGCCGCTGCGGGCGGCTTCTATCATGGGGTCCAAACCCTTTGCTGCGCGCAGAAGGGTCTTGGCCTGCTCTAGGTCATTCTTTTGCTTTGCCTGCAGCGCTGCTTTCATGTACTGTTTTTTGCGGCCTTCCAGAAACTCCAGCTGCTGCTGAGCTGAGGAGATAATGACCAGATTTAAACCCGTTTGACAGAGATTTTTGAGTGCTTTGTATGTAACTCAGTTACAAAATATTAAAACATCCCAATTAATAGTCCATCTTAAAACACAACTCTACCAGTGTCAGGCAGACTTCCTCTTTTAGACGTTCTGTCTGGGGAAGGTGAAGGGGTCCTCTTGGGCTTCTGTACCGTTGGCTGTACAGAAAGAGTGGGCTTCTTTTGGTCGCCTACGTTCGGAGATTTAACCTAGAAAGCAAATAACAAAATAGTGATTTCTTTAAAAGAAAAGGAACAACTTTGAAAATATTTAAGAAATGCTACAAACTTCAAGAACTTACCTTCTCCTCTTCATCGTCCTCTTCACCATCATCAGCTTCTGCTTCATTAGATGTTAGTTTATTGGCTGTTTCCAGCACTGCAGCCAATCCCTGCTCTGGAGAAGCAGCCTTCTGGCCTGGGATTGGAGGAAAGCCTATAGAGAACACTTTCAGTTTAACTCCTCATTTTCTTAGCAGCAATTCAAGCAAATCATTAAAGAAAAAAAGAAATAAATTATCATTTAAAAGTTTGGAAGAAATAAATACATTCATTAAGCAAGGATGTATTAAACTGATAGAAAGTGACATTTATAACTGTTACGGTCTTGCCAGTATTCCTTCATTTACACCTTACTGTCACCAGATGGCGTTTGTTTGTTTTGTGTTCTTTTTTTTTTCTTGTATGTTTGCAGGGTGGAGTCAAGTGGTGTGTTACAGGTGATGAGTTGACTGATAAAAAGGTCTTTGTTCCCTTTCCCAGCGTGGCTGGCCCCCAATTTGCGCTTGATGCCTCTCCAGTACCAGTTTATGAACATACTTTAATTTTCTTTTAAGTTTTCTATATACTTTTGTGTTGATATTGTTTAATTTATTTATAGTTTACTTTAATAAACATATTTTTGGGTTAATTTAATTTGTATGTGGCCTCCCTTATTTATGTTATGCTGCCTTGAGCCCATTGATTATTGGCTTTTTTTTATTTTTTATTCTATTAATAGAATTCTGAAAAAAATAAAAAATAAAACACTTGTTTCCACAAAAATATTAACTATTTTCACTATTCACTATTTAACTATTTTCAATGATAATAAGAAATGTTTCTTAAGCACCAAATTAACATATTCAAATGATTTCTGAAGCTTCATATGACACTGAAGATGGCGTAATGGCTGCTAAAATTTTACTTTGCCTTTGTAGGAGTAAATTACATTACAAAAACAGAAAACTGTTATTTTATATTTTAATATTTCACAATATTGCAACCTTAACTGTTTTCTTTTTTTTTTTTTATCAAACAAATGCAGCCTTGGAAAAGAACATCTAAAAATTGTACCAAACATTTGAATAGTGGGCATGTACACAAAAACATATGTACAGGTCTTCTTTTTGACCACAGAAGAACCAACCTGGAGGGGCTGGAAGTTCGTCAAAGTTGACAGGTCGGCCTGCTTTATGGGCACGAATGGCAGCTTGGTATTGCTGTGGGTCACACAAAGAACATAATCTGAAATCAACAAGTCTGTGGAAACACCTTGCTATGTGTAAACTGTGCTGTATTATGTTAACATGAACTTAAACCAAGTCCTTCTTCCACAATCAGATAAAATCTAAAAAGGAAACACTGCAAGAGAAACCGAAAGTTTGTGGACACTCAGTGGTGACAATGTGCCATTATTTGAGGTTTAGGTGTCATTTTGATTTAGCAATTTACTAACTTTAGCAATGCGGTCATGCATGCGGGCTTTGCGCTCATCTCCGCTGGCCTTAGCTTGTGTGAAGGCCTCTTTATACTTGGCCATCCTCTGCTCCAGAGCTTCAAGAACAGTCTGGGGCTGAGCTGGGCCAGAAATGCTGTCTGCTGGTACAACAAAAACAAAAAATTTGACTATTAAAAGAGAGACATGCTCAGTCTCTGAAAACATCTGATGTGAACTGGTGTACTAACCAGGAGCTGAAGGTGAGGTAACAGCTTTTTGAGGTGCAGGGTGAGTACCTGTAGAGGCTGTGAAAAAGAATCAAAGCTACAAGCCTTGAAAATATGTAACAAATATGCAAAGCATCATAGCTACTATAGTATATTTCTGACCACAGATGATAATTCAGGTCTAACCTTGAGACAGAGGGGGCGGAAGGGAGCTCATGTCCACCGGCTGGCCTTTCTCCAAAGCCTCAATGGCTGCATCGAATCCCTGAGCCAAACAAACAAACAGCATAGTGCTATTCTTTGTCTACTTCCTACAAGTCTTGAATACCTCAAATAACTTAGCACATTTTTGTTACAAGTGAGTTATTAGAAATCATGGTTTACGGGAACAAGACACTTCATTAAGAGGAATATCCAAACTTGCATGTCAATATAGCTGAAGTGGCAGATGCCTTGAATTAAATGCAAAACCAACTGAAACGCCAGGTAAAAACAGTAAGGGCTTTGAGATACAAAGACTTTGGCAAGTTTGAGTCAAAATTTCCATATTAGAGCAGAAGGCAAATGGAAAAAGACACATTAACAGGGTGTGATACATACATAAATCCTTGCCTGTTAACTGAGCACAGGCAACACAGTTACAGAAGTTTGCTTTTGGTTTTAACTTAAGCAAAATATGAAACTAAAGACTCTAAAGAAAAAACTAAGAAAATAACTGCATTTTCAATTAAAAATCTATTCATACATCAACTGTATATAATTACAATTCTGTACAAATTGAATTTAATACCTGATAAAACATTTATTTTGAAGGCATGAAGATCTGAGAGGGAAACTGACTTTTATTTATATAAAAAAAAATAATATTGCTATAATATATTAAATATTACTATATTACCTTAAATGTTACATATTTAAATTACTTAAATATGCCACTGTTTGAAAATTAACAGTACAGAAACAGCAATACACAGCTATATACATTTGATTAGAAACCACATCTTACCTTACTGGTCTTCATATGCATTTTGGCTTGGTCAATATCTCCTGCTTGTTTGGCCTTGAGAGCTGCCATCCTGTATTCATTCTGTCGCTCTAACAGAGCGTCTTTATTGGGCTGTCCCGTTGGTGAGTCTGCTTTAGGAGCAGAGGAAACCACAATGTGCCCTTTTCAAAAACAGCTCTGTAGAATGTCATACTTCTAGTTAAATTAGAAAGTCATGAACAACTTAAAGCGAAAGGGCCTCGATTTCAACATAGTTTGCTTTTCTACACCCAGCGTTGATGATCCATTGAATAAAAAAATATATATATTTTTTGCACATTTTAAATTATGACAAATATTATGGAAACTGCCCCCAAAACAAAAGATTCATATGTAATGATATTATCAGTATAAATGTAAGGGTTGTTGGACAGCATGGAATAATTTAGCAAATACATACTCCGCTCATAAATCAACACAACTTCTGTCAAATATTAATCAGAGAATGGGGATCGAGTCTGTTTTAAAAGACTCACCAAAAGGAGTAGTAAAAATGCTTCTATTTTGCATTATTTTCTAATTTAATATACACAAGTTTCATTACAAATTCTAAGCATAATTTAAGTGAAAAGTAAAACTGAACTTTCTACATGAATTGCTGAAGATTCAACAATTCAAAAGTTTGAGGTATTGGTTTGAGGTAAGATTTTTAAAATGTTTTTGAAAGAAGCATTTTATGTTAATCAATAATACTGTTAAATATTATTCCAATTTAAAATAACTCTACAAGTTTGTGTGAATGAGCTTCAATAGAAGCAAGAAAATCTGATTTATACAAAGGAATTGCATGGGTTGCATTACTGACCTAGAAACAGTGCCGAATTAAATTCTTCATCGTTTTTATATAACTTTTTCATATTTTGAATATTTTCCTAAAACGTTTTCATTTCTTGGTTTAAATGAAAATAAATCCTATAAATTCAGACACTAGCTAGGCATTTTATCTTTCAACCATTAACTTGTCACCCTTGAACTGTGGTATGTTGTCACAAAAGCACTTGACTGACCTAAGTGCAATGCAGTGCCACTTGCTGCATGTTCCCCTTCTGGAGATGACAGGGAAGCTGGAGACGTTACATCAGAAGACTCGTCTTTAGTGTTTGAAGCTGGATCCATGACAACAGGGGCGGCCTCTGCAGAGACAGGGGAGATCTCAACAGCGCTGTCACACTCCCCGTGCTGATCAGGTGAAGCTGCAGGGGCAGGGGGCCGACTGGGACCACCAGATGCTCCACATGCAACTGGAGGGGGAATTTCTGTTTCGTCAATCTTCCCTCCTTTCCGTACTGATGCCAGCATAGTCTGTAGTGTCTAAACAAAAACATGAGAGTGTCAATTGTCATAAATCTGCATAAAAAAATGATGTATCCAGAGTTTGTTTGTTTGAGCTATATCTGCTCACCTTGAGGCCTCTCTCATATCTCCGAGCTTTAGAGGTTTCCCCTGCAGCTTTGGCATTGGTAACAGCCATCCTATACAGGTTTATTCTCTCTTCTAATGTGTGCTCAATGCTACCAGGAACTGAAGAAACCTTAGTGTCCTGAGAAAAAAATAAAAATTATGAGGTGGCACATGACTTCTTACACAAAAGCCTTCTACCATTTCACAATGAAGTTTATGTTAATTGAGATGTGCAATTAATAATCTAACCTAACAACTGGACTCAACAAACAACAAAATAAAAGCTAAAGAGGATAAAATAACTGAAGATTGAAGATTAACTGAGATTCTACAAAAAACCTGCCAACCTCAATTAGGATATAAATAAAAATGGGGCAGGATGTTCAGCATGTTGATTAGTTTTAATATTTTTAGCAGCAGTATGTTTGTAGCTCCACCTAGCAGTTTTTTTAAAAAGTGTTTTCTATCAACATACATCTTATGTAGGTTTAGAGGAACCCACCTATTAGTTACTTATGAAAATATGTAGTTTTCTACATCTCAATTTTAAATGATTGCTGCTAAATGTAGTGTAATTTTATTAACACTACCATTCAAAAGTTTTGGAAATGGTACAGGTCTTTTATGTTTTTCAAATAAGTCTCTTCTGCTCACCTAGGCTGCATTTGTTTGATAAAAAATACAGCAAAAGCAGCAGTGTTGCAGAAATTACAATTTTAAATAACTGTTTTCTATTTTAATATATTTTAAAATGTAATGTGTTCCAGTAATGGCAAAGCTGAATTTTCAGTACTCATTACCTTCAATGTCACATGATCGATCAGAAATCATTCTAACATGCTGATTTCCTGCCCAAGAAACATTTATTATCAGATAAAAACAGTTTTTCAGGATTCTTTGATGAATAAAAATTCAAAAAGAACATTAATTTGAAAAATAAATATTTTGTAACATTACAAATGTGTTTGTCACATCTGATCAATTTAATGCAGTGTTTCTGAAAAAAAAAAATCTCAAATAATAAAAAAAGAAAAAAATATTTTTGACCCAAAACTATTGAATGGTGATGTATGCGAGCGAGTTCAGTCTAGATAACTATAAATAGAGCCAAAATATCTTCACAGAAAGATTAAAATCTAACTTTGATATTACAACTAACACAATTGTACAACGACAATATGTTTATGCCTTCCCAAATAAACTTTTAGATCATACCTGGTTGGCTGGCGTCAGTTCTGCTGAAGGGATTTCCGCACTAACGGGGGAGGCGGGGGTTGCGGTACCTGAGTCTTCTGTTTCCTCCTCATCAACCACTTCCTGCAGCTCAGCCTAACGAGAATCACAACAAGCACTATAAACTCACTATACCACATTCAAAAGGTGCTGACAGTGAAAAGAAACAGACAATAATCACAGGTTTAATTTACCAAGAGGTCTTCATCATCCTCCAGACTGTCATCTTCATCATCATCAATGTCTTTCATGCAAGCCTCCGCCATTTTTGCAATATCCTCCATCGGTAATGGTGCTTGAACATAAAAAAATGAATGAAATTTATTTAGATGTTCACAAAATATTTTCAAGATCATAACAACTAATCAGACAGAGTACCGATAAGACAGATGATAAAAATGCTACCCAATGGGTCAAGGTTTGGCTGGTTAGAATAATCAAGTAACGCAATTACACCATCTAGCTGCAAAAAACATCTTTCTCTACTGATGGTCATTCAAAATGTGCCATGTACTATGATATTTTTTTTCCCCCAATTCACAAATGTTAGGGATGTTCATTTCGGTTATTTTTCCTAACCGAGAACCGACGCTCGTTAACCGATTATTAACCGTTAACCGACAAGATTATTTTAAATTAGAACTGAATTAAATTAGAAAGAACAAGTGTCTGTGACCCGTTAAAAATACTAACATTAGTTTTCCGGGGATTAATTTTACATGAGCAAAAAGCAGCAAACAACTGAACATGAGGATTATTCACATGGTCATCATAGCCATCACATCACACACCTGCAGCGCTTCTGCGAGCGGAGAAAAACATAATAAAGCTATATATTATAACGAATAAATAGACCTATACGAGAAATATATTTTCACTTAAATAATAATTTAAGAAAACAAAAGAAACTGTGCAACAAGTAGCCTATGCAGAGTTTCGGTTCATTTTTGTGCTGCGCAAAAGGAAACCAGACGGCAGAAAGAGTCATCCTATTTTTTTAGGCTTATTTTACAAAAGCACAAATATTTGTTTTTATTGTGAATGTACACAAATAAAAGCAAACCTTTTACAATTCCGATTATCTTCATGACTAAAATGAGTAGTTGCTTCCACTGTTAGAAGGAAAAAATAAATCAAGTGATTGCTCCAGCACTGCATGCGCACACACAGTTAAGCATTCTACTTTGACATTTAGCCTGTTCATAAAAAACAATCAGTCAAACATGGGGAAAAAACACACTGCTCAATTTAAATATGTAGTAAAATCTGTGCCGTTAAGCGTTATCACCGTACCACCGTGAAGTTATGCAAAACATTTTGTTTTACGTGGATATTGGAATGCGAGTGAAGCAGGCCTACATAAAAGGTAAATAATATTTTGGCATTCAAATACATCACGAATACGGAAACATTTGATTTTGTGTAGAACGAGAGACCCAACATTGGTTTCAGTTTCGTTTTAGCCTAAATTAATTCGTTTTGGTTTGTCTTTTATATAGCTATAGCTTCTTACATTTTTAATTATTGTTCTTTTCTAAATAGCCTACTGTTAATTGAAAGGATTTGTTGTGGAGTGAGGGAAACTAAAATAGCCTAGCTATTACAGTGTGTATTATAATGTTCGTAATTCGCGTCTGCCTATTTCTGAATGAAATAATAATGCGACTTACTTATGTTTTTTTGTTTTCTCTCTCTCTCTCTCTCTAAAAAACATATTATTTTTTATATGCGTAGCTTATTTTAACCATGCAGCAAACCTTTTAAAATATTTTGATAAATTACTGAAAAAAATAAATAAACCGTTTAACTGATTGCACTAATCGGTCAAAATTCTTTTCGGTCGGTTAACGGTTAAAATGAACATCCCTAGATTGCATTATAGCATAGTACAATACATATAATGTTTATTACATTATATAAACATTATGTTACAATACTGACTGATTTTGGATTTCTATTTTAATATATTTTATTAAAATAAAATATTTTAAAATAATTTATTCATGTGATGCAAGGCTGAACTTTCAGCAGCCAATATCAGTGTCATGATCTTTCAGAAATTATTGTCATAATATGCTCCAAAAAAGTGCACTAGATCAAAGATGTCAAGTTTTTAAATCATGTACTTCTAAAGTGTTCCTCATAAACCGAGCAACTGCCCTGAAATGAATGGGAATGCTAAGAGAGACAGCTCTCTTCAGGTAATACAGACCTTGGCACTACCACAGCATGCATTAAGAGTACATTAAAGAATGCATTAGGTGATAGTATTTCAGGTCCTACCTTTTAAAGTTCGGCTGCAACAGATACGGTCTGCATATATTATATGAATTTCAAAAAATAAAAAATAAGAATAATGATAATCACGATGCCCACCTTTACCGGCCTTTTTCCCCCTGGGAGCCACATTGGGTTTCTTCCCAACAATGGCAGCAAATTCTGCTTCTAAAGCCGGATCATCTAGATCTTGCTCCATGTCCATCATATCATCTGGCTTGAAATCAAGAAACAATCCCATCTACAAAGAAACAAGAGATTACATGTAAAGGTCCAATAGCAACCTTATCTCAGTCACGAGATGGACAGATCATCAATGGATTCTAACCCTGTCCAATACAAACAACAGACATAATCCTTAAAGGGACAGTTCACCCTAAATGAAAACAGTTATTACTTTAGTAACTTACAATGACAGAACTTTCATTTTAATATGAACTGTCCCTTTAAAACTTTTAACTTACAACATTCACAGCTGACAGTCATATGCAAAACATTTCAACACTAACCTGTTTGGCTGCAGCTGCTCCTTGGCCTTTCGGCGCCGCTGCTCGCTTGTTTTTCCGGGCAAACATCCCGTCCAGCTCCCGCTCCTCCTCCCTTTAATTACAGGACAGACAAACACCTGAATGAACGTGACGTGTAAATAAGGAATAATCTTTTCGTCTTTAACTGATTTGTACTGTTGAAGTGAAACAGCCGCGTGGAGGTTTCTGGTTGCAGAATGAGTTTAGCTTTAGAGGAAGTTTATTAAGGCAAATGTCACATGTGCTGTTAACACGTGGGCTCTGCTGACTCACCGCGCGGATCCAGAAGAGCACTGTGGAGCAGTTTACTTTCTTTTCCTCGCCAACAGTAAACCCACACCACTTCCTCCTTCCTTCCTGCCGTACGAAGGGCTTCACAAACCTGACAGTTTATATGATGCAAACACCCTGCGAGGATTCCAAACAACATTATAACAGCACACACTCATTAAAAACAGAAAACTGTACATACTTGTCAACATAAAAACTCAGCATGTCAACAGTAACACTCGTAGTAGAGTTCCATTCGTTAGCTAAGAACTGGCATATTAAATGATAACCATCTGACGTTAAACAAAATGTTAATTTATTTACCTCAGTGAATTTTCTAATGAAAACGCAGGTTGAAACAGAGCTGCATGTAACATTGGCTTTGTTTTGCTACTGCAACAAAAACATCAAAGACAAGCCACGCCCAGCAGTGGAAACCGCAATCGGTTTTTAGAATTTTCAAAATAAAAGTTTAATCTCTAAATGACAGATCCGGTTTTCAAAATAAAAGGATCTTTCACTGAAAATGACAATTTCAAAACCACATGGATTCAGATGTTAATAACAGCCTCAGTCAAGAAACTGACAGGCACCGTTCCACGTATTGACTAAATAATAATAATAAAATGCAATAAAAACGAATGGTTGTATCGTTTGATTATCTTTGATAGTTTCAGGCCAGACCTTGTGCAATACATAAATACTTATATTTTCCATATTCAAACACACTTCCTTTACAAATCTATGCGTGCAATATTAAGTTAATTGTTTTTAGATTTTACTTATCTTTTTTTTTACCTCTCTGCACGTGTATAACAACTCTATGTAGATATACTATTTGTATTCCTATGTTCTTATATTTTGTAAATATGTTATTCACCTGTAATTCTGTGTCTAGCTGGTGTATTTGTTGTAACTCTTACCAATTCGCATTCATTGTATGTGACTCCAATGAACAACTCAACCAGAATGCATCGTTCAGAAACATTATCCTGTCATATCTACGTTTTTACCTGAAATATATTAAATATATTAACAAATCAGATTAACAACATACAAAGAAACGAGCCTAACAAATGACTCTTAATATGTAAAACTGCCAGGAAGTGCTCTGTGATTCGATTCACCAATCAGCGCGCAGCATTCTGCCCAGCTGCCTTGGTAACAGCGAAAACTTTTGTTTTTTGAATACACCAATCACGACAGGCGTTTCAGACATTTAAACTCTGGCGTTCATCCGTTAACTATCTTCACCTGCTCAGACGATAGTTGACTCTGCTTGTGGAAAGACGAAAGACGCACGAATAAGAGCTATTAATTGTTGGTGACAATTTTATTGTGTTTCGAGGAACGAATTTGTGGTAAGATTAAATATAAAATATGTTTTTTTTTTTTCCTCGAGTTGGTTAAGTTAGTTAGCCTATTTACACAACTGCAGTAATCCACGGTGTATTGGTTGCGTTTCGTAACTGTTCACAAATATAGTTATACATTTTATGTTAAAGTTTATGGAAAGTATACATTGTTTATTAATTTAGTGATGCATATTTTTTTTAACGTCAAACGGCACTTCATCATGCTTCACGTGCTCTATGTGGCCAAACTCTGTGCTGTTATGTGTTTTTTTTTCTCCCACAGAGTGGTCGCAGCTGCTGTAATAATGTCCCATTTTGGGTTCGAGAATGATATCCACAACGTCCTCCGTCTGGACATGCCCATCACAAACGCCCCGATGGCGAGATGGCAAAGGAAAGCCAGCACATCCAACTCCACCAACACAAACTCCCTCTCACCGAACAAGAGTGTCAACCGATCAGCGAGCCTTTCCAAAACCCCCAGCAAAACACCAGGTAAGAGCCACATGGGTCCAGCTCCTGCTTGCTGTAGAGTTGGAGTGTCTTCAGTGTTACATAATTGATGTCTCCAAACAGGAAAGAACGGCAAGACCCAAAACACCCCCTCTAAGGCAGGAGGAGATCGATTCATCCCAACAAGGAGTAACAAACAGTTAGATGTAGCAAGTTTTCTTATTTCCAAAGAAAACGAGCCAGTGGAAGAAACTGCATCCTCTACAGCAGTAAGATACAAAAAAAAAATTGTAGTAGTAATTATTGTTTTGTTTTTTAACTTGTTTTTATAATAAATAGTAGTAGTATTAATATTAACTTGAATATAATGGTGGTATTTTTATAAGAATAAAGAATTTTAATTCATAATGCAATACATCTTTTTATTATTATCAATTCATATGTCGGCTTCTAGATGTTTTCTGACTTTATAAATTAATGTTCTGCCAGCCAAATCAAAAAGCTTGGTCTTTGACACTAAATGGATATGACATTGAGGAAGCAAAGATCTTGCATCTAGGAGGAAAACCACTGAATGCCCCTGAAGGTATAGTTTGTTTTTAATTAAATTGAATTGTTTTTTGACTTATTGATTAACAAGTTTAATTTTGCCTGGTAAAGGCCTTCCATAAATGGGTCTCTTCTATATATCTCCCACAGGTTATCAGAATAATTTAAAGGTTCTCTACAGCCAGATGTCCACACCGGTCTCTATTAAGAAGAGCCGGTACATCTCCTCGGTTCCAGAGCGGATTCTAGATGCCCCTGATATCAAAAATGACTTCTGTGAGCTGTACTTTTTTTTTTTTTTTTTTTTTTTTTTTTTTATAAAAACCACAGTCTGATTTGAAGATTTATGAGACTAACTTCTCAATTTCTGTTCAGATTTGAACCTGATGGATTGGGGAAGGCAGAACTTGTTGGCAGTTGGCCTTGCAAACCATGTATATTTGTGGGATGCTGGTGCAGGGGACATCGTTTTATTGAAGACGTTGGAGGATGATAGCGAGTATATCTGCTCTGTCTCTTGGAGCAAAGATGGCAATTTCTTGTCCATTGGGACGAGTGATTGTAAAGTTGAGGTAATTGGTTACTTTTTCTTAGGCTGTGGTTCAATATTCTACACTGGTTCTCACTCTTTTTGACACAAAGGCTTCCCATTGTCCAAGACAATATTCAAAGCCATCACAAACTATTTCTGGTACTTCTGTAATTACAGATATTAAGATTAGCAAGATATTTTTAGAGATTCAAGATCTCTTTAAATTGCCGTATTGCTTGCTGAACTTGCCATTTTCTTGCAGTTATGGGATGTTCAGTACCAAAAGCGTCTCCGCAGCATGGATGGCCATTCGGCAAGGGTTAGTTGCTTGTGTTGGAACGATCACGTTTTATCTAGGTAAGTCCAGCACCTCCTTGTGCACTGCAGGTTATATGCATTTGAGTGTTTTAACAACATTTGTTTGTTCTCCTTAGTGGCTCCAGGTCTGGTTTGATTCATCAGCATGATGTCCGGGTAGCAGACCACCACATCTTCACCTTTGGGGGACACACTCAGGAAGTCTGTGGCCTTACCTGGTCCCCAGATGGGAAATATTTAGCTAGTGGTGGTAATGACAACATGGTGTACATTTGGCCAATGACAACCGGTTCGGAGAATCAAGCCATCCATGCTCTTAATGAACACCAGGGAGCGGTAAAGGTGATTTGAATTTCGCAATCTTTTAGTCTTCCATTTGAGGTTTTAGTTCTACTTTTTGTCTTTTATTTATTTTTATTTTTTGCACCCTTAAGGCTTTGGCATGGTGCCCTTGGCAGCCTAACATCCTTGCGTCTGGAGGGGGCACCAGTGACCGTCACATTCGCATCTGGAATGCAAACAGTGGCTCTTGTATCAGTGCCTTAGATACTTGTTCACAGGTAGGCTCACTCACTGTCTGCTTGCATGTCGTAGTACATATAACATTAGTAATTTGACAAATTGTTTCTTTACAGGTGTCATCTCTTGTTTTTGCACCAAATTACAAAGAGTTGGTGTCTGGTCACGGTTTTGCTCATGACAAGGTTATCATCTGGAAATACCCCTCGCTCAGTAAAGTTGCAGAGCTTGAAGGCAAGTTTGAAATTGTTATACTTCATGAAGTAATTTGTGTGGTCACCCTTCAGTTGAATATTACAACTACAAAAAATCTAGAAGTAATAATTAATTCCTCTTTTTCCAATCATCTGTCTTAGGACACGAAGACCGGGTCCTCAACTTGGCCCTCAGTCCAGATGGTTCGACTGTGGCTTCTGTTGCCGCCGATGAAACCATTCGACTTTGGAAGAGTTTTGAAAAGGATGCTGTCAAGAAACCCAAGCCTACTAGCAGCATCATTCAGCAACATATTCGATAATTTGGAAACTGTCTTTTTAATGCATCCAGCAAACAGGGAGTTGTATAAGATTTGAAGATCTAAAGCAGTTTCTCAACTGTTCATTAGAACCTCCCATTGGTTTTATTGTTTGGCTTTCAAAGGGCTGGGCAATTCCATTCTCAAACATTGGCTGTTACGTGCCGTCAGTCTGCCACAAGCTCTACACTAAGTTCTGTTAGGCACACCCTTATTCTTGTTTTCAGAGGCACGAATGGGTTTTTAAAAAAATTGAAAAATTTGAGTATGGCTGCTAAATGGGATTGACAGAAGACACCTCCTATGAAAGCTAAACCCATAAACTTTTTTTTTTTTTTCTATTCAAGTTCTTGCATATTTAACCTTAAGTGATCATTAAATTATGTACAGAAATGTAAATTTTCAAATAAAGTTTTGTAAGGACGCATTTGCTTCCCTTTTGACATGTTTCTTGTCTTCTAGCTGCTCTAATGCTGTGTTCAATTAGTTTAATCTCGTAATATTTTTAATGTGTGGTTTTAAAGCTTGTAAGTGGAATTATGTATTGCCATGTTGGCAGAATGTTTGATTAAAAACCACTGAAATCCTCTAGGTGTTATGTTTTGACAAACTTGATCATATATGGAAGAGATTATTTTATTTTTTTGAGACATGATTGGTTTGCCTGAACATGTACTTGAGCTCTATGAAAAGTTTGGTGATTTCCATTTCAGAAGGTATTTTCAGAATGGACAACAGAAAGCTCTTTATGACTCAGACTTGGTGTTATTGTGAATACATTGATATGAGCACTAACCAGCAAAATGGCTAGAGATCAGTGAATAATAATAAAAATTAAACATCCAGACATTGCATATGCAAAAAAGATTCACACTAAGTGGACCATGTTTGATATTACATATGAGACCGCTCACATCTAAATGCTGTAACTTCTGGATTGCCTCATATTGAAGGGGATGTATTCAAAGTTCTTTCAAGACTTGGGGCGTGTTCACACTTGGCGTCTTTTTTGACTAGAAAAAGTTGAAAAACTTTTTTAGTAAAATAAGCTGGCAGCGTTTTGGTTACAAATAGCAGCGAGGGCGTCTTTTGTTGCTATAACAACCGCTGCAACGGTAGCCTAGCACTGTGTGCTGCAGAAATGTCGGCTTTTGAAGTTAAAGGGGAGGGTAATGTCGGTTCACAACGACGTTTGTGGGAGCGCGACATTATACCGGGAAGGAAACTATGGTGCTTTCAACAATTTAGTCCAGGAGCTCCGGTTGGATGATGCACGGTTTCATACAACTAGTGCTCCGAAACTAATAGGATCTGTCCACAGTTGCCAACTCTCGCGAGACAAATAAGCAACCGCAGCTTCAAAAACAAGCCCAATATTTTTTTTGATGATTTATTATCATCAATATTATTTATAAGCAATTATTTATTACCAATAAATGAGCCTGCAAAATATTAAACTGAAACCACTCTTTTATCTGAAAAGCAAAAACAGAAGCTATTTTACAAAAATTAGCAAACTGCAACAAAAGTGGGAACAAAACTCATCTCCAATCAGCTGTGAGCAGAATAAGATTGGAGAGAAAAGCACAAGAGCTTCAAAGTGGAGCTGTAACATAGCCACATATTTATAGCCTAAAATATATAGGGGTCATTCTGTGGAAATGTCCATTTTTCTGTCCCTAGCCTTTACAGAAATATTACACTTGAAAAACACTTGGTTACAATTTTTTATATATATTTTAAAATGAAACAATGTGTTATTTGAACAATTACACCTTCTTGAGCCATCAATGTGGCAATATTTGTTTTTAATTAATTATAAAAAATTCCAAGCACCACAAAACTGCTCGTTACAGCCATGTACAGAGAGAACGTGCTTTATTATGAGCTCAAAAACAGCTTTTTCTATCATTTAAAATAAAATAATGTATACATAACTATCAAATAAATGACATAAAAAAACAAAATGCCACATAAATATTATAGAAAAATATATAAAATATTATATTAAATTATAATATATATTATATTAAAAAAGAAAATATTAAATATTAAAAAAGATTTTTAAAAATCAAAAATTTATGTGTATTCATGAAGTCAAAAGGTAATCTAATAATGTGGTCTAAGTTTAAATGTTAAAAAAAGAAATACATTTTAAGACATCTTGCCATACCAGGCTATTCAAACCAAATGTATTTACTCTTAGTATTAGGACATGGCTACTTGTTTTTTATTACAGCCCGTAATTATTAATACATTACAAAAACATTGTAAAGAATTAGGCTAAAAGAAAGTCACCCCACTCCTCTACGTCTTCTTCTATCATCGCTTGGATTACAGCGTCACGCGCCTTCTTTTTGAATGTGATTTTTCTCCAATGAGGAGCAGGCTCTTATATTATTGCTTTGACTGCGAGCAGACAGAGTAATCAATGCATTGGAGAATATGGCGAACATTCAATTCCCTTGTAATTTCCCTAACAAGAACCAATTTTTTTAAATAAGCAACCATTGCAACTTTACAAAAAAAGAAGCCCAAAGTCGCGTATAATACGCGGACTTGGCAACTGTGGATCTGTCTATCTTCTCCTTTTTTCTTGTTGTTTTTGTTGTTATGGAAACGACTCGCCACTCGCTTGTCATTGGTCAGCTGTCAAAAAGGCGCTTGACGTAGGGCGTTTTTTTAAGAAAAGTTGAACTTTTTTCAACCTGTAAAAAAAGATGGATGACGCACCTTCACTCACTTCCATTGAAGAATATTGCGCTGATTTGGGACCAGAGTCTGCGCAGTAGAGGGCGAAGTGGAGCCGCGTCCCGCCCACACTCCCGCTGAGTGTGAAAAATGCTCCAATTTTTGTCTGCTGATTGCCGTATAAGAGGTTTGTGTTAAAATAAGGTAAATACAACTGCAATCTCTTCCTGAAGATCCCGATAAAGTCCGTTGGCGCCTCAGTTCACTCAGAGAAGCTGTCAATCATGACGTCACACTCCCGTTTTTATAGCGTCACTTAACTAACTAAAACCAAACTTATTTAAAAAACCTACACTTGAACTTACATCGGCGTGATAAAATCTACATAAAATGACAAAAAACATCTTTGAAAACAAAATATTTGAAGTGAAATTTTATTATTTAGTTTGTCTCACGTCCCTTTAGATTACATGGAGAGGGCGGGGTTTATGACCTACACTGGGACCAGGCACCTGGGGGCGATCGAGACGCGATGGCTTCACTTTTGAGGATTTGTCAGTGTTGCCAATTTAGCAATTTTGTTGCTAAATTTAGCAACTTTTCAGACTACCCTAGCAACTTTTTCTTCCAAAAGCACCTAGCAACAAATTTAGCTTTTTTTAAAATTTATTTGCAACTTTTGTTCCATCTAAATTACACAGAAAGAGGAAACCAAAGATTTCCTAGCATGAATTAAATTAGCTGCATAATTGTTAATTTATGATACACCTTGTAGATTGTACCTGTGATTGTTGATCAGTTAGTAACATACACTGTAAGAAAAATATCTAGAAAAATGGAAAAGGTGCTAGAAATTTTCCAAGACATATCCGTTATCCATTGTGTAACCTGAAAACACAAAATACAGCGTGTAATTTAAAATTCAGGTAAAAAACCTGTGAAAAATCAATATGGAAAATTCCTTCATATTAACATAGTAGATTATGCCCTATTTTTACACACTCTTCTTGGTGTAGCATACTAACTAACTGCTAATACACTGCTTAAAAGTATAGTTGTTCAGAATGTATAGTTTTACTAGTTTACTTGCTAATAAAAAAACTTAAATGGTTGAAAAATGTGTAGGGGTTCAAAAATTCAATGTTTTTAAAAATACAGTTATATTTTAGCATTATATTATGCATGAAGTTTCTTCTTTGGCACTCAACGGAGGCGGTCGCATTTTTTTTCACTCCCCGTCCTCGCCCTTATTTTCCCTGCTTGCTCTCCTGTCTCGTCTCGTCTTCTATTGAGAGACTCTCTCTGCAATGCTCACCAAACTGAAAAATTCTGGATTTGATCAACTGGTCTCTCAACGCAATTGACACCGAAGATATCTACCTATTCGGAACCATGATAACAGGTCTTCTGCTGATTGGATTAGGCTTTGCCCTGGGTTATCGAAGAATTCAGAAAACGGGAACAGCTGTCCAAAGCCTCACAAGGCTGCCCGTCATGATTGAAGCAGTGGGAAGAGCGGTCAGCATTGAGACTGAGACTATTAACCGCAATATGGATTCTATCATGGAGAAGCTCACGGCTTTGCAAAGGAAATTTGATCATGGAGATCAGAATTGGACAAAGAGAGTAGCCGTGGAATTGGAATGCGGTTACTCGCCCCAAGACTAAACAACTGCAATCTTATCTTTTGGCTCCCCTGAACCAGCACTGGCCTTGGCCAAGGCTGCTGCTGGAAAATCAACCCTGGGAAGAGCACTGAAGTGAGACGCTCTTGCGTTCCTCCCCGATTAGACACCTGCTGATTACAGACTCACACACATACATACACATATAAAGATATGCACTCACGTCCCCGACCCGGATCCCTCGCCTCCGTCGCTTTGAACCGCCAGCCTGACAGGCGGGTCTGTGACCAGCGCCGGAAATGGCTGCAGGAAATGGATGGCTGCTTGCCAGAGCTGGATTACCTCCCCTGTTGCAAAGTCGTGTGTCTATGTTGTGATTATGTGCTTTTGTTGCTGAGGTGTTTTTCCTGTTCTCACACTGTACTCCCCAAGGAGCATAGTCTGGGGGTTATTTTTTTTCTCCTCTCTCACCTTATGTTATGCTGTATTTTTCTTCAATTCCCTGTCTTCCTGTCCTGTCTACCCCCTTTTATTGTATGTATGTATGTATGTATGGACAGGTTGATGGCTAATTTCGCTGGTACTTGTGACTAGTGACAATAAAGGGCTACTACTACTACTATTTATATAATTTTACAAACTAATATAAATGAACATATATAAAATATATTTTTGCTGAGATTTGATGCAGTGACAATTTTGCATAGTGACGTCATCATGCAATGACATCACAATGTCATTTAGCAACTTTCAGCAACAAATTGACCTTCTTTTAACAACTTCCCTTGAAAATGAGTTGGCAACACAAGGGTTAGTGCGGCACACTTGTTTTCAACTTGAAAAGACGCTCTGAGCTGCAGAAAAAGACGCCGGCGGTGGCGTTTTAAAAAGCGCCCAGGACTTTTTTGAAAACACGGTTTACTCCATAATAGGATTATAATGTAAAACAGACGCTGGCAGCTTAAAAAAAAAAGACGCCAAGTGTGAACATAGCCTAAATGCTGTAACTTCTGGATTGCCTCATATTGAAGGGGAAGTATTCAAAGTTCTTTCAAGACTTACTGGATATTAGCATGTTTAACAGTGTATGGAGAGGTGCCAGTAATGTAAACAATGTTTCGTTTCATTTTTGAATAAAATCCACTTCACAAACAGCATGAAGCAAAAAATACAATTTATTATAAAAAGCGTTTATTAACTGATGAGTTAGAAACAAACTAAAAAAAAAAAAAAAATGGACAACTCATACATTTCCAATAAACTGTAAGAAAATATTTATTTACAGTCAAGTGTGAGTTAGATTTGTGAAAACTGTACAGTGTGCAAACAACTGGGAGACTCATATGCCAGGAATAAAAAGGCAAGGTCAAGTGGATTAAACCACAGACATGATGTCAGGTTTCAGAGTGACGTCAACGACTTCAGTGGACGAATTCTCTTCATGCATAGTGCTCCCCAGCCTCCAACATCTATAAATACTTAGAAAGGGGGACCCACCGCCAGATCCATTGTGCCGTTTCATCTCCCATGCAATCATAAAAAAACTTAAATTTGACAAAATAAATCTAACAACAATGTCTCTGATGTTTTTGATTGACCCATTTAGACCTCCTTCACTTTCCCATTGTGGGCAAGTCCATTAGTGTGGTGCACAGTGCCATTTTCCATGTGTTTGCCATTGGTTACTACCACAGGCTCAGTCACAGTGGTAATGCCGTTCTGTTTAGGTTTGTCCTCAGTGGAAACAGGTAGTCGCTTTCCCTTTATGTAGGCCTGGATCCAGAAGTTGGAGAAGAGGATGAAGAAAAAGATGCCATAGAACAAGATGAGATGAATGAAGATGGGAACTTGGTATTCACACTTTTCCATGAAGTAATACTGAGAGATATGGACAGTCAACAGCACAAACTGAATCTGTGGAAAATACAATAGAAAAGAAAATTGATTATAAATGTTATACTGTATTTTTTAAGAGAGAAAAAAGGAATAGACTAAATAGAATGTAATGACAACTGCATTGAATTGGAAGACAAAGTATAAATTATAATTTTACTTAATCTCAATTTATATGAACCATTTTGATGAATCACTGATGCAAATACAGTTTACATTAAAACAAATGTTTACCCAAAAATGAAAATTTGCTGAAAATGTACTCATCCTCAGGCCATCCAATATGTAGGTGAGTTTGTTTCTTCATCAGAACAGATTTGGAGAGATTACACTTGCTCACCAATGGATTCTCTTATGGGTGCTTTCAGAGAAAGATTTGATAACAGCTGATAAAAACATCCCAATAATTCACACGTAATCCACAGGACTCCAGTTTGTGAATAAACATTTTGTGAAGCAATACGCTGCTTGTATGTAATAAACTAATAAATTATTTAAATATTCTAACTTTAAACCGTTGCTTCTGGCTTTTATTCATAATCATGCTTCATCCACCCATTTTGACCTCTAACATCAAAATCCATTGACATTTGTTTAGAAATGTTTTCGCTTTAAATGGTGCTTGATCTGTGCATATTTCTCTCCTAAATTAAGACAAGATGACTTTTTCACTAGAGAAAGGAATATTACGGATACGAGGAGTCGCATTTTAGGCGAAAGCAAATAGTTTAAAGTTAATGATGGATTTGTTTATTACAAACACAGCTTTTTGCTTCACATGACATTAATTGATGGACTGGAGTCATGTGGATTACTTGTGGATTATTGTGATGGTTTAATCAGCTATTTAAACTCCCATTCTGACGGCACCCATTCACTCCAGAAGATCCATTAGTGAGCAAATGATGCAATGCAAAATTTCTCCAAATCTGTTCTGATGAAGAAATAAACTCATCTACATCTTGAATGACCTGAAAGTGAGTCCGTTAATCAGCAACTTTTCATTATTGGGTGAAGTATTCCTTTAATTACACAAGTTTAAGAATTTAAATGAGTTAACACTAACCAGTTGGATTGCAGTCATGTACTTTTTCCACCACAGATATTTCCGGAAGCGGGGCCCTGCAGCAGCCAGACCGTAGTAGGTGTACATGATGACATGGACACATGCGTTCACCACAGCATGAAAAGAACCCATGCCACCCGCTGTCATTTTAACATGAAAATAAACAGAGTGAATGAAACTGGACATCTTTACACTATTAAACACATTAACCCTTTTTATTAATCTAGAAATCTTTTATAGGAACACATAAATCACCTAATTTCAGGTTTCTAAAATCACAGACTTTTTTTATTTAGTTTTTATATGATATGATTTGGGTCACCACTTCATGGCCAATAAACAGTCAGGGTCTTGAAGCAAAACCAGTTAATAATAACTACTGAAACCAGTGACAGCAGCACTGATAGACTCACCAGGAGTAAGAGTGATGCCCCACCACCAGGTCCAGGGTAAGACAGAATGATGAAAGATATGCAGGAACGTCACCTGATTTTGCTTCTTTCTCAACAAAAAAAACACCTGGATCACAGACATAGTTCTTGTTAACTTGTGTAACAAATCATCCTGTAGTTATTGAGGAAGCTACTGTACTGTATATTGTGCCTATGCACTTGAAAAATGTACATTATCCAATTCCTATACAGCAATGCAACACAAATTTAGAGCACTGATAATCATAGCATGAATACTAACAAGATAGGAATAAGAATAACATTATCCTTACCGTATCTAGAAGTTCAATATATTTGGAAAAATAGAACAACCAGGCTGCCCGAACCATCTGAGGATACAATGAGAAACAAGATTCGTCACAATATACACTGTTGTTTAAAAGTTTAGGGAAAGTAAGATTTTAAATATTTTTTAAATATGTCTCTCTTATGCTCACTAAAGCTGCATTTACCAATAATACTGCAAAATATTCTTATAATTTAAAATATAGTTTTTCTATTTTAATAAATTTTAAAATGTAATTTATTCAGCAGCCATTACTCCAGTCTTCAATGTCACATAATCATTCTGTGCTGATTTGGTGCTTAAGAAGCATTTCTTATTATTATCAATGTTGAAAACAGTTTTGCTGCTTAATAATTTTCTGAGATTCACAGAAGAACATGAAATAAACTTACTCTGAGAGCTTCAGGACTGCTGGAGGGGTCACAGAGGTCACATCTCCAAGTGTACGTTGTTCCCCAGCCAGCCATCAGGAACTGCATCAGGCAGATTCAAAAAATCACACGGAAGTACAACAATATGGTAACATGGTCTTTTAAAATTGCCATTATTTACTCACCCTCATGTCATTCCAAACCTTAGACTTTCTTCTGAGGAACACAAAAGACGTTTATCAGAATGTTCACACTGGTCATCCTCGTATAATGAAAGTGAATAGTGACCATAGGCTGTCCAGCTTCAAAAATGACAAAAAGCACCATAAACTTCTTTAAGACTGTCAGTCTGGTTGTCACACAAAGTCACAACAAAAGTCTACTTTTACGCTGACTATTTAACATTTTTGGAGCTTGGCAGCTATGGTGACCATTCACTTTTATTATATGGAAGAGACCAGCGTGAAGATTCTGTTAAACATCTCCTTCTGTGATCTACAGAAGAATTACTATTATAAGGGTCTGAAATTAATGAGGGTGAGTAAAAATACATTTTTGAATCAACTGTATCTTTAATCCTCTGTAGTGGTTCTCCTCAAATACATCAGTTCTGGTAAAGCTATGAGATGCAATACCTTAAATTACTCTCCCAAACATGCATTTAAATGAATGAAATAGTATCCTACCTCATAAACAATGTAGGTGTTGAAGGCCACCATTGAGAAATTATAGACAATCATAGCTGTGTTGAGGTGGAAAGGTTTCCGACTGGCCATGTATCGTGGTCCCACATATAAAACGAAGATCACGTATCCCAGCAAGATGAACGTCATCGGAATGGGACTCTGCATCAGCGGATAATCCCGCACCCTGGCATCTGTGCAAATTACACAGCAACTGATCAGCCACATCAAACAAGCCTGTATTACATCCTTCTACAGTAGATGTGGCATTACCAGAAACTTAAACTGTAGCGCTTTATACAACAAATGAGTGAAGTTACAACAAATCTTAAAGCTTTAGTAGTTTTTTATGTGCATCATTGATGGTTTTGTTCATCTAAAAAGCATAATGCAATAAACTCTTACCAGTTCTTTTCAGAATATAGTCGTAGAACTTCAAGATGTTTGAAAGCATCTCTTGAAACATCTTGTCTTTATTTCTTCAGCCAACCAATAAACTGGAGGACATAAATAAATGTGTTAAACCAAGCTGATCAGACAATAACAATCCAGCTAGTAAAGGCTGGCCAGCCGTTATCAGAAAGACAGTAGAGTCAGAGTCAACAATGACAGCCCAAAAGCAAACAGGAAACAGATGGCCAAGTGAACCTGAGTGGTACATGATGTTACCAAAGCTGAACTATTACTATTACACTCTCTCAAAAAAAAAAAATAGGAATAAAGCTGGGGTAGTACACTAAAAAAGTACAAAATTCTACCTTTTGAAAGGATGCTGCCACTTTTTTCTGAGTGTACAATTTGTGTGTGATTGGAACATGATGGTTGTTTTTAATCATAAATGGTAACCTAAAATCTTGATATGGATGTATAATTAAGAACTGGTCACCATTTTGCCTTTACTAGCTCATTTTAAATGGCCCTCAGTGATTTTTGAGTATTTAATAGTAAATGCCTGTGGACAAATATTGGAAAACTATATAAAACAAGACACTGTGCTGTTACAGTTACAGGAAACCAGACCATTCATTACCACCGTTCTTGCTCTGTATGTCAAGGTTGAGTAACACAGAGAAGATTGAATGAACCGACTGTCTCTATACACTAAACATAAAAGGGGGGTTTCACAACAGTGCTCATTTTGGGAGATGCAAAGCACATTTCAGTGATTGGTTCTAAAACAAAAAAAATTTCTGAGTGTGAAGAACATTTCTATAAAGAACCAGTTTTAGAATGGAAAGGTTCAATGGATGTTAAAGGCTCGTCATGGAACCATAGATGCCAGTAAAGTACCAGGCAAACAGAACAGGACTATAAAGACTTAATGTCATTCTCCACAGCTGTTTGTATGTGGGGTGATGTTCGGCAGGAAAACAATGGACTATGATGACAAAGCACACTAAACAGACCCTTCACTGCTCTGCCTACACATCTAATGCATCACCCGCTTCATCAGAACATAACAGAACCACCATAAAGGCAGAAGAAGATAAAATTAAATCTTACAAAATATGAGACAACTTACTGTTCTCTGAAAGCTCGTGCTCATAGAATCATACAAAGTTGCTCATAAGTGTTTTTAAACTCATTACTATGGTATGAGCTCTGAATTCATACAAAATTATGCCTAAAAACTCCAAGAAAATCAAACAAAACACTTTACGTGGTTATGATGAAGCTTGATGTCATCTGTACTACCTGGTCTCCAATGAATGACTAATAGTGCAACAGTGCAAAGCCAGTCAAACTGGTGAGGTGGAGAAACAGAGATATGTATGGTGTCATAGAATCAGATTAACTCACTAGACAGGAACTGTTATCAAAACATACAAATAAATCCTATAGATAATCTATACATGATTATGTTACATAATCATAAACAGAAGGGACACAAAAAAATGAAATCCTGACAGATTTGGCCTAAGCTGAGCGGATCTAGTGTCTTATCACATTTCCCAGTCAGTCAGCTACCCCACAGTCAATCTACCCCAACAAATAATGTGTTAGGACACAGTGAGGGATTCAAATTCATAATACAGCTTATTAAAAAAAAAAAAAAGTATATTTTGAGCTTACCTGTTTTCTTTCTGTTGATTCAGTCACCCCAGCCAAAAATAAATAAATAAATATATCAAAAACAAACTAAAATAATACTGCCCCACAGGGGCAAATAAATGGATAAGAGACCCAGGGAAGCAGTCTCTGAACTTTGGTTCTTCCCAGTGTTCTTATCCTTTCCTTCAGTGGCCCTCAACCACAGCAGTTTTCACCAGTGAACTGAGTGATAGAGTAAGGAGGAATGTATTCCAGTGGGAGTTTTGCCAAGACAGAGACAGGCCGTGCTCCCTGCCCAATATAAACCTGAGCAGCAGCTCATTCTAAAGAGACCACACCCGCCTGGTTTCGAGATTGCAGCTTGCATTCATCTGACAGGAACCGCCCTCAAAACTCAACAATTTGCTATTGAGAGTGAGGCTGGTCTGTAATTGGCTCTGATACTGGTCAGGTTTTTATTATGCATTGGAAGTAGGCGAGAATGGAGCAGTGACTGTTCAACAATGAAAAGTCTTTTGTTTCACTTGGGTTACAAATATGGGCCTATCCAGTGAGAGTAAGACCAATACGCAAACACTGGAAATAATGGAAAAATGGGAGAAAATTATAATAATGATGAAGACTATATAAAAAAAATAGAATATAAACAATTAACAATTATCCTAGGTTCATCATTAGCTGGGTATAAAGCAAATAAATATAATAAATCATAATGTGTAGTGTAGGTGTTGAGCAGATTAGGGTTGTTTTAATATTTTTTATGTAGTATAGTTTTTTTTTTTACTATTTTGAGTTAGCTTTTGTTTTATTATGTTTAGTTTTCATTGACATTTTATTTAAAATTTTACTCATTTTATGTTTTTACCATTTTTATGTTTTATATTTCTGTTTAGCTTCATTTTTATTTTAAATTAAAAAAGTAATTTTAGTACTTCAACTGAAACTTGTTTAGATTTTTTCACTGAATTTTTCAAAAATTTATTTCAGCTTAATTTCTATTAATAGAAAAAATATATATCTTTTTTAAAACATTTTAATTAACAACGACTACACTTTAAAAAATATATATATTATTTTTTGCCACAATATAATGCGGCAAGCTTACATTGTACACTCTTTTCTAAGAAAAAGATATCTAGTATAAAATCAAACCACTTTACTTTCATATGTCAAGGTATAACGCTTATGGATAATCTGGGCCTTTATTTCAATTTATATCACAATGAAATGTGTTTTAAATCTTAACAGCAACAATGGCATACATGTCTATATGTGTAAGTCAGTGAGCTGAGACACCATGTGGCACATGTTCTACACAGGGACTCTACAGTCAGTTTCACTGGATTCCCGTAGCACTGGTCTGACCCGTTCCTCAGACATTGAGGACAGGGTGTGGGATCCGTCAAACTGATGCACTCTTGTAGCAGTCCGGGAGGAGGTGAAGAATGACAAAAATCCTGACATGAGTGGGGAGTCTCTGTACTCAAGCCATTTTCTCACAAAAAGCAGTTTGATAACTGAGTGCGAGTGCCGTGACAAAACCCACAAAAAAAAAAGTTTGATATAATCGATCACACTTCACGTCTACAAAAATACACATTCATACCCGGGTAATCTCATCATTTATCAATTGTGACTAAAATACCCTGTTCTACAGCAAAAGTTCTCTATTGGTTATAGCAGGTAGTTTCCAATATGACATTCCACATAACCAACAAGTTATGAAGAGTTTTGTGAACTTCCTGCGGTTGGGGACAGATACTGAGCTTTTCAGATCAAGAGATGAGAAAAGATAGTACAGATAAACATCCATTGACATACCTTCATATAGGGCTGGACGATATGGCCAAAATTTATATCACGATATATTTCTTAATTTCGGTCGATGCGATATAATTCGATATGAACACTATTAAAAAAAGCCTCATAAAAACTGCCAAGAATGCCCACAACAGATGTCTGTACCTACAAACTTATGAAAAATGAATTTGCCAAGTCTATGAACTCCTCCTATAAAACTATATAATATTTAAATTAATTAACACAAATAAATTAATGTTCACCTTTTATTTGTATTTAGCCTTCATACAAACAAGAAATGTGAAATCACTGTCAAATAAACATCACAGACTCACCTTATTAATATTAATATATTTAACTTCAAACTATAGGCTAACATACAATACCAGTCAAAAGTTTTTGAACAGTAAGATTTTTTTTTTTTTAAAGAATTCTCTTCTGCTCACCAGCCTGCATTTATTTGATCCAAAGTACAGCAAAAACAGTAACATTTTGAAATATTTAAGATGTAAAATAACTGTTTTTCTATTTGAAAATATTTTTAAATGCAAGTTATTCCTGTGATTTCAAAGCTGATTTTTAGCGTCATTACTCCAGTCACATGATCCTTCAGAAATCATTCTAATATTCTGATTTGCTGCTCAAAAAACATTAATTATTATTATGTTGAAAACAGCGGAGTAGAATTTTTTTTAGGTTTCTTTGATGAATAGAAAGTTCAGAAGAACAGCATCTATCTGAAATAGAAATCTTTTGTAACATTACAAATATCTTTATCATCACTTTTGATCAATTTAAAGCATCCTTGCTGAATAAAAGTATTAATTTCTATAATTTATCTCCCCCCACCAAAAAAGAAAAGAAAAAGAATTATACTGACTCCAAGTGAGTTGCTGCAGAAAACAAAAAAAATTGAGCAACAAGAAGAACATGTTGCTGGAGACGGGCCTATTATTGAAAATGCAATCTGATTCTCTGCCAGTAGGAGGCGCTTTGAGAGCGGTCGAGCTAAGCGGTTTCCCCGGTAACGGCTGTAATCCAAGCAGCTCCGCTCATGAACGCTACTTTATCAGATAAAATGAAAACGCCATCAAAACTACTCTGAAGACAGTCGGTTCCCTTCAGAAATACACTCATATAAATCACCCGCATCGCGTTTTGATTTTGAAATGTGCAGTGCTCATGTTTATTCAACGAAGTCAAACACCACAAATAAATAACACTGGTAATGTATATCGAAATATCGGAAATGTGTTTAAAAATCATATCACCGTTATTGAAAACAATTAACGTTATATCGTGATACATATTGATATTGAATTATTGTCCAGCTCTACGATATCTGAACCAATCAGACTCAGTCAACATGAAAAAGCATTTTGCTTAGAGAACATACAACTACTGTAGCTATTAAGTGATGTGCTAAAAAAACAAAAAAAAACAGCTAGCAGTCAGTTTGATTCAGTGATTAATAACCGCAGCACCTGAAGGGGTAAGGGGCAGCATCCTGTTCTATTAGCATCCCTAATTATTTTTATATAATCCAATAATGATATTACTAAGATAATAGGTCCTATAAACAGCATTACTGTATTTAAAAGTTTGGGGTCGGTAAGATTTAGATTTAAATGTTTTTTGAGGCTTTTATGCTCAGCCCGCCTGCATTTATTTGATTTTTTTTTTTTTTTAAATATTGTTGCAATCTGAAATAACATTCCACTTTAACATTTTAAAATTGTATTTATTCCTATGATGGCAAACCTGAATTTTCAACATCATTAATCCAGTCTTCAGTGTCACATGATCATTCAGAAATCATTCTAATATGCTAATTTGCTGCTTAAGAACTTTTTTCAGCATATTCTGAAGAAGAGCATTTATTTGAAATTTTTGTAACATTATAAATGTGTTTAGTCACTTTTGATCAATACAATGCATCCTTGTTGAATAAAAGTATTAAGTACTTTTAATTAATTAAAAACCTTACTGACCCCCAACTTCTGAATGGTAGTGTTTTTTTCTTCTGACAGTTGTTCATAAAAGCTGCATATGTGTACAGTAATCAGAACAATCGTTAAGTTATAGGCCTGCTCAGGTGTGATTTTTTTGTGATCGTCATTGGTCACACTCCCACGTGTTACATTCCATACTGTTATCATCACCTTATTCTTCACACCTGAAGATCATATGTAATCCTTTTCTTCACTGCACTTCAACCCAACACCTGACTGACCAAGATAAACACGACTATAACATTTTGCTATCACCTGGTGACCTTTGACCTTAATTACCTTTTCCATCACTTCCCTTCGATTCCCAGTACTATTTATGTTTCAAGTGCAATAACCCAACCTCTACGGACCACATAACAGAAGACCAGTCACAGCAGTTATGGTTATACCTTCGACTCTGAGACACCAAATGTTTACATAATTATGCAGTAGATGTATTGATAAATGACTACCATCCTGTAGATACACAAAGTAGGTCAATTTTTAGACGTTCTCTAACTTTTAGCCTAACTTTTATCATGTTTTAGAAGAACAGTCCTCAACACAACTAAATCAAGAATCTAAAGGACATAAACAGCAATTAAAGGCATTTTTAAATTGTAGGTCAAACTGAACAGCTAGTGACCTGGGAGAGTCTGACAGCACAATTGGTCATACGTGATTCAATTTAAAGAATCAGCTGTCTCTCATTTCTCTCCTGAATAAAACCTTTGCTTCTTGTTTCTGCCCTTGTGACCAAAAACTGAATTAATGTAATTTTGAATTTTGCTTAAATGGAAGCATTTTTGGGACTCAGACTGATGACTAGACCGAATGGATGTGATCCATAACTGCTATGAATTGCTGGTGAGACTTTCAGAAACAGAAAGCTGCTGATCTACCGAGGGTCTGCATTCATATGCTAATACAGACACATCAGCAGATTCTGAAAAGAAATGATGCTGGATTCCATTTAGTATCAGGCTGGTTCAAAAAAACAAAAAAAACAGAGGAGTCCTTTAAATTGTTTTAGTTAATAGTCTGTTGAATGAAAGGGAATAGCCACTATCAAAAATAGGGAAATTTGACTGTCTCTTTCGATTGGTGGTTTTAGGTTGTTGATAGTCATATATCAGCGCTACATCTTTTGATTATTTTGAAATAATTCCATACATAGACACTTGCAGTTCATTCCAATTAAAGGAGCTCATAAACATCTCAAATACTCCTTTGCAGAAAATATATTTGGATAATAAATAATAATAATATAGGCCTATATTTTTTTTTTTTGAGTGTGTGCGTATCTGACATACATTCTCAGTGGACTTTTCAAACAACAAACATTTTAGGTTTTAGATTTTTAGAATTTTAAAATAAAATAAACTAAATACACCATTCAAAAGTTTGGGGATGGTACGATTTTTTTTTAATGTTTTTGAAAGAAGTCTCTTATGTTCACCAGGGCTGTATTTATTTGATCAAAAAATATAGTAAATACAGTACTATTTTGAATTATTATAAATTACAGTAATATTTTTAAATGATTACAATTTAAATAATGGTTTTCTATTTTAATATATTTTAAAATGTAATGTATTACTGTGATGACAAAGCTTAATTTTTTAGCAGCCATTACTCCAGTCTTCTACATTACTCCACTGTTACGATACTTCAAAATCCATTCTGATATGCCTAATAAATTAGTGTTGTCTAAAGAACTCTCATGCAATTCACAGATTTTCTGCACAGCCTAAGATTTGCAACACTTCACTTCATCTAAAATCTTCAATCATCTTATATAATCGTATATCAGCTTTTGATACTGATGTTTTGGTTAAGAATGACACAACACTGACTGTAGTGCCAGCATCCATCAACGAAAGCACAACCAAAATTAAAGATATCACCAACTGAAACTTCAGTAATACAACACCATGAATGATTAGTGAATTTAATCAGGAGAGCAAAAAGGATGTCTGACGACTACAGCCATAGAAAGCAGACAGATCTCGAGCCACACCTAACTCATTTATGCAGCGACATACTGTGGGTCCCAAAGCGATTATGTCACCTACTCCATCACGGATGCCATTTAGGGCGGATGGTGTGTGATTAGGACACAGGGAATGTCTTCTGCTTCTTAGAAAAACTAATTAAAACAACTAATTAAGGCATTATTAAGATTTCTAACCATTTTCAAACTAAAAGGTGGTTCTGCCACTAGAACCAACACATATTTCGCAGTCCAGATGTATTCCATTCAAATCACTTAATATTAGAGAAGGCTGAAAGTTTGGACACAGTGATAGCTAAGTGAAAATACTGTGCATTAACCAGTTTAAAAGGTTGGGCCATTGCAAATACACATGTGCTGACAAACAACTACAATGAACGCTGGTAGACCATTTTGGAGCAGCAACAAACCAGCATCTTTAAGTGGTCAAGCCTGTTTGTGGAACATGGGTCACTGCTTAGACCAGCTAGAAACCACAGAGAACAGACACCAGCTAAGCTGAGTTTCAACAGCAAATTTCATCCTACTCTTTTCACCACTGCAAAAGACTCTGAATCTGAGAGACACCGAAGCAACTGAACACTCAATGATTTAAAAATGCAGGTCTTCAAGTCTGTAACAAAGCATAATTTATTACCTCTGTCAGCTCTTTAGTCACTTGAAACCCAATTCAAATCCATTAGCAATGCCACAATACCCAAAATTATTAAAAAAGACCTACACAAGATAACACTTAATAGTGCATCAAAGTCACATGGTAATGTCAATTAGCCTGTTACCTTTTTTTAAGAATCTGAACTCTGAGAGAGATAACATGAACATGAAACTAATTTAAATTAATTATACAAATGAAAAAACAACAACAAAACATTTTCTGTGTTAAGTGCAACGTTGGTAAGCCTACAGATATGTTTTCACAGGTCACTATAGTTCGCCATCTTCCATGGCAAAATATTCAACCCATTCAAATCTACAGCTTTGCTGATACAGTATTGTGAAGCCACAAAGGTCATCAGAATACAGAATAAATTACGAATAAGTTTATAAGAGATAAACTAATTTCCCACCTGATCAATCGTGCGTCATGACGCAGGAAACGCTCTGGACATCCGGGAGGTCTGGGTTTTTGTATTTATTATGTTTTGAGACGCTTCTTTTAATTTATTATGTCACTTAGTTTATATCAGGGCATCTATAAAGAGAAGTTTCTGCTGAGAGTCACACAACATGATTTATACGCTCTTAAGATGCGTTATTGAGAGCAATGTAGGCTACATCTCACATGACTTTGATGAGCTTAATGGGATCCGCGTGCTGCTTCTCCTGCATTGTGTAGTGATTGACCACCAGAAGGCGTCGCTGTACTACAGTAAAAATACGTCCATTTTCCATCACAGGAATAAATTACATTTTAAATAGAAAACATGTATTTTATATTGGAATAATATTTCATAAATAAATTGGTGAGCATAAGAGATAATTCTAAAATTACAATTTCTGTTCAGTAGTTTGACACTTACCCTAGTCAGGTTTTTATTTATTTACATTTTTGCTAGTTAAGTTTGTTTATAGCTCATATTATATTTTTCATTATAAATATATTTTATACCTCATATAGCTCATATACAATTTAGTATGACCTCATGAGATGGCTCACTTTTCTTTCACCATTTACAAATAAAAACAAACAATCTTTTTATTTAATAATACTTTTTTGTACTTATTTTGTACACTATTGGTGAAAAAGCTGAATTTTCAGCAGCCATTACTGAATGAATGTTACTCCAGTTACTCCAGTCTTCAGTGCCACATGATCATGAACATTTCTAATTATTAAAAACAGTTGTGCTGCTTAATGTTTTTCTGCAAACCATGACACTTTTTCAGGATTCTTTGATAAAAAAAAAGAATAGCATTTATTTGAAATCTTTTAATTATACTGTAAATGTCTTTACTGTCATTTTTTAAAATTAATTTTACTGCGTCCTTGGTGAATAAAACAAATCTAATCTTAATAATAAAAACGATCCTTGTCCTTTGAACACAGATTTATCTTTCATTGTACAGTTGGCTCTTACCTCATCTTCTTATGTTTGTTTTTTCTTTTGTCCATAACAATAAACATAAGTTACACAATTGTCAATGTGTCAGACTTAGGGCCTTATTTTGTTAATGAAACTGAATATTCAAACCTGTTCTAACTCTAAAAATCATTGTTGCTAGACTTCACACAATCTCATTGTCTCTGGCAGTTTCTGCCTCCCAGAGAAACAGCCTTGCAGACCTGTGATATGGATATAGAGCAGGCAGCTCTCCTCTCTGGTAATTGAGTTCACAGCTGGTAGCTTTGCCTCAGCAGACTTCTCACCCGGGAGGGAACAAAGGCCATCCTCTTCCCCGGCAGGTCAGAGTGGCTCATCAATAGCACAGACTTAAATAGATGTCGCAATTACGTGCCTCAGGTCCAATGGGCTAATTATTGTCAGAGGCTGTAAGCTCTTTAGTGATGGCAGCCCACACTGTTCATTTATCCCGCTGCATCCTCCTCAGATAGCAGAGCGTCTAAAGGGGCGGCTGCGATGTTTCTGCAACGTTCATTTAACACAGAGTATCATCTCATTTTCATTGAGAGCTTTTAATGCATGACTGTAATATTGTTTGCAGATGTGAGCTAACTATTTTCTTGCTATATTTTATGCTGCTGACAATTTATTTAGATAAATACATACGCAAAAATATACACTGCTCAAAAAATTAAGAGAACACTTAATCATTACAGTATTACACCAAGTCAATTAAACTTCAGGGATATCAATATACCAAGCATAAGTGATTGTTGACAACCCCCCCAAAAGGGAATGGTTTTGTAGATGGTGGCCACAGACGGTTGCTCTTTCCTTATCCTTCCTGACTGATTTGCATCTAGTTTTGTGTTTTTGGTTGGGTCTTTCTCACTACTTGCACAGGTCATCCAGGATGGCACATCTATACATGCCATCGCAAACAGGTTTAGTTTGTGTCCCAGCACAGTCTCAAGAGCATGGAGGAGATACCAGGAGACAGGCTGTTACACGAGGAGTGCTGGACAGGGCCATAGAAGGGCAAGGAAGAACAAGAGGAGCACTGCCAGAGCCCTAAAAACTGACCTCCAGCAGGCTACTGTCCTGTTGAAAAAAACAGCATATGCTGGTTAGGTATGTTTCGAAGCATGCCAGCTGATCGTGCTGGTCCTAAACAACTAGCTCTTGCTCAGGAACAGCTCATAACCAGCCTATAACTTGCTCAGGACCAGCTGCCATGCTTCAAAAGATACCTAACCAGCATATGCTGTTTTTTTTTTTCAACAGGGTGATGTACATGTTTCTGACCAAACTGTCAGTAACAGACTCCATGAGGGTGGCATGAGGGCCAGATGTCCTGTAGTGGAACCTGTGCGCACAGTCCCACACTGTACAGCTCGATTGGCAGGCAACAACCAATTTGGCAGGTCCACCTTTGGTGCCAAGGTCTCTTCATGAATGAGAGCAGGTTCACATTGAGCCCGTGACAGATGTGAAAAAATCTGTTAAGCTGCCTGCAACATCATCAGGCATGACTGTTTTGGCAGAGGATCAGTGATGGTCTGGGGAGGAATATCCTTGGAGGGTCTCACAGAGCTCCACATGTTTGCCAACAGTACCCTTACTGTTGTTAGGTACCAGGATGAAATCCTCAGAGCACATATGCTGGTACAGTGTTCATGGGTTCCTCCTGGTGCATGATAATACCTGGTCTCATGTGGCAGCTTCTGAACGATGAAGGCATTAAAGCCATTAACTGGCCCTCATGTTCTCCAGACCTGAATCCAATTGAGAACCTCTGGGAGGTTATGTATCAGAGCATTCAAAGCCGCCAAGTAGCACCACAGACTGTCCAGGAGCTCACTGATGCCCTGATACAGGTCTGGGAGGAGATCCCCCAGGACACCATCGGCCATCTCATCAGGAGCATGCCTAGATGTTGTCAGGAGTGCATACAGGCACTGTGGGACCATACTACTGACTTACATTATGAGCTGCTGTGATGAAATTCATGAAAGTTGGATCATCAACAGGTTGATGATTTTGCCTTTCATTGACCATTGTCTTATCATTTGTGACCCTGGACCACAAAACCATAAGTAGCACGGGTATATTTGTGGCAATAACCAACAATATTTTATGGGTCAAAATGATTGATTTTTCTTTTATGCCAAAAAATCATTAGGATATTAAGTAAAGATCATGTTCCATGAAGCTATTTAGTAAATTTTCTACCATATATATCAAAACGTAATTTCTGATTAGCAATATTCATTGCTATGAACTTTATGGACAACTTTAAAGATGATTTTCTTAATATTTAGATTATATAGTTTTTTGCACCCTCAGATTCCAGATTTTAATATAGTTATATCTTAGCCAAATATCGTCCTATCCCAACAAACCATATATCAGTGATGCATAAATCTCAATTTGAAAAACTTGACCCTTATGACTGGTTTTGTGGTCCAGGGTCACATTGTATTCTCCACAAAAGATTCTCAACTTCTCTTGAAACTTATATCTAATTCATTGAGATCAAATGTGTGATTTATGTGTTCCTTTATTTTATTATTATTATGTTTGTTTGTTTTTTTTGAGCAGTGTATTATCATTGTTGAAAACAGTTGGGCTAGTTCACCCAAAATTGAAAATTTTGTCATCATTTATTGTCATGTTGAACATAAAAGAAGATATTTTGAAGAATGCTGGTAATCAAAGAGTTTATGGTCCCCATTGACTTCCATAGTAGGGAAATAAATACTATGGAAGCCAATTGGTCCCATAAACTCTTTGATTAGAGACTCTTCAACATAAGAAAAAAAGGTATACGGGTTTGGAACGACATAAGGGTGAGTAAATGATGACAAAATTATTTTTTTTGGGTGACCTATTCCTTTAATGTTTTTATGGAAACAGTTGTACATGTTTTCAGGATTCTTTGATGAGTAGAACGTTTTTTTTTTTAATAAAAACTGCATTTATTTGTAACAATGTATAAATACATACAGAGAGACATGATCATACAAAATCATCTTGGTATGGCAAATTAAAAAAATTCGTCATTACAAGAAATATGACAAGCAGTAGGTAGATCTCTTCAAAGCAGATTACTTCCCTGGCATGATTCAGGCTGAGGAACATGTTTCTGTGGAGGAGTCTGACTATTTGTGCAAAAAATGTCCAGATAGTTCAGTTGGTGATAGCGGACTCCTTCATGCAGGTCTGACTGACAAGAATAATGATTTGATGGGATTGCTGGAGAGGATGAAGATGTCTGTGGTAGAGCAGGAGGGCACAACTCCCCATCTGAACAGAATAAAAACAAGCCAGTTCACATACAGGTTCAGGAAGCTAGAAGAAAAACTTGTATAAATAGCAAGACGTCAGATTTGAAATGTTGTTATTAAAACAGTATAGAGGTACATGCTACACAAACAGCATTTTGGTGGAATTGTTCATTAATCTAATCACACTAATTCAGTCCGGCTACAGTTTTGTGTTAAAATTTCATATTTACAAATTTACACTTGTGTTTGGCCAAAACTGTGCATTAATATTTTAGTTGTTGGCCACACACTTACACTTTGAACAGGTTAATGTGTAGGCCTACTGTTATATTCAGCATTGGCAAGCTTTGCTTTGCACATTACTGACACGTTGTGTGAAATAATAGACTAATGTGTGACGAATCAAATTACTGCTCTGAATTATTTAACAATTATTATCTCTATTCACAGCAATACTCCAAACAAAGGCCGCAATTTAGCAACATATTAAAATGATGATCACATTAACAAAACAAATCAGCCAAAATTAAAAGCTACTGATGTTCATTCTTTATTTATAGCAGCTTTATATTTAGTTTTCACAAGGAATAGATACATTTCCACCTTTCAAATCAGCATTATCGTGGATATTTATTCAAGATATAATTCAACTTTACCATCACAGGAATAAATTACATTTTAACATATATTAAAACTGAAAACAGTTGTTTTAAATTGTATTAATATTTCACAGTATTACTGTTTTTATATTTTTGGTCAAATAAATGCAGCCTTGCTGAGACCTCTTTATACTGAACTGACCAAACCAGTACCAAATAGATTTTTCTTTATTCTGTCAATTTTATATGTTGATGCTGCTGTAATATATATTTTTTATATTTTAACACATATTTTGTTGAGTCACATACTGTATGTTTTGTCTATGGCTCTGGCTTAAATTTGCTCTCAGTGGTGAAAAATAATTGGCTTATTGTAAGTGCGCCTACTTTCGATGTTTATGTCTTATGTCTTTACAAAAATACAAGCACTATTGATGTAATTCATTTCAGTAATTTAATTTTTGTTACATAAGCTCCTCTGTATTTTTCTTTCCAGGAAACATACATTTTCAAATTGAATTTTATGCTTAAAGACACTGTACAGTATTGAAGGGCCCAGAGCACAAACAGGAAATGTGTCACTTCGTCTTCTTCACCCGTTAACGTCATTTGTTACCCAACTCTGTGGTGTTAATCCCGCTCACCCCCGGCTCCTTCTGTTGCCATGGATATGCCATCCCTATGGCAACTCGGGGCCTTTGTGGATGGTCTTGGGTCCTGACGGCAGAGGACTCAATACACATTCCCTTCCAGATCCAAGTCAAAACGGACGAGCTCATCTGCCTGCCATAGTACAGGAACCTTTGTGAAAATGAGCCACAGCATGGCTTCATAAACACATTAGTGGATCTGATCATCAGTCTTAAACGCATCCACATTAAAGAGACCAAATGAAGAAGATGACCTTTCCATTTCTAATATGGAAGAGATTAAAAACACTGTACTGAAGCAAACCCCTTTAATAACGCTGCTGAATTTGAATTAGCTGAATGACACAGTTGTTTACAAAGAGGAACAGCATTACTGTCTGTGCTCAAATTTAATTGTACCTTCACTTAGTAGTTACAAGTTTAAACGTCAATTCATATTCAGTAATACCGTTTTAATTGCACTGACAACAATAATAACAATGCTGTTACCTTCTAGAGCTTCTTAGCTGAACTGAAGTTGTTTCGCAATTGATGAACTTTGCAACATTGACAGTTACTGAACTGAATTCAAACAACATTGAACTAAATAACAGGGAACGTTCTCAGAACTTTAGCTCTCTCTTTGGCGTTCTGGCCAAGTTCTGAACTAACATTCTTCTGGGTTACGTTAATAGAATTTTTGTTCACAGGTTTCTGGTCTTTAATAAAGTTTTCAAAACATTAGCACAGACACATTATTTATACATACTGTAGTTCATGAAACTTTTTTTAAAAGTTTCAGTTAGATGTTACTATATATAATATATATATTAGTTCAAGGCATTAATGTTTGCCTACAAAACCTCCACTGGCTCTGCACCCCTTTACCTAAATACATTACCTCAGACTTCTGTGTCCTCTAGAAGCTTGCGTTCTGCAAGTGCACGTCGCTTTATTGTTCATCCCAAAGAGGCACAAAATCACTTTCACACACTTTTAAATGAACTGTTCTCTCCTGGTGGAATGACCTGCCCAACTCAATCTGAGCAGCTGAGTCCTTAGCCATCTTCAAGAAACGGCTAAAAACACATCTCTTCCATCTTTATTTGACCCTCTAACTCTAGCACTCTCTATTCTAATTCTATTCTTAAAAAGAAAAAAAAACTAACACTAGCTTCTCTACTCTTTTTCTATTCTATGTACTGCGTTAAGCTAACTGAGACTTGTTATAGCACTTGCGTATCATTGCTCTTTTGTTGATTTTGATTGCTTCCATTTTCCTCATTTGTAAGTCGCTTTGGATAAAAGTGTCTGCTAAATGACTAAATGTAAATGTAATATATATATATATATATATATATATATATATATATATATTACTGCTTGTTTCGCAATGTTCAGAGAAAATTCAATAATGTAAATGTTTAATGTTCCCTTAATGTTTGTATAACCTTTAAAAAAAAAAATCGAAAAAAATAAAAAACAAACAAAATTAATGTTTTCGACATTTAGAAAGAATATTTTCATAACTTCATGGTGCACTGGCAAAGTTATGAACAAACATTCTTCCTGTTACGTTAATAGAATGTTTGTTCACAGGTTTCTGGTCTTTAACAACATTTTCAAAACATACTGTAAGCACAGAAATTTAAGTTCATGTTCATGTTCATGAAAAGTTTTCTGAAATGTTTCAGTTAGATGTTAGTTTAATTTATATATAACTTATACAGTGCCTTGTGAAAATATTCACACCCCTCCATTTCCCCCCCATTTTGTTATGTTGCTGCCTATTTTTTTCTACATCAATCTACACTCCATACACCATATTGACAAAGCAAAAACAGAACTGTCACAATTTTGTAAATTTATTAAAAATTAAAAAACTGAAATAAGTACATTGCATAAGTATTCATACCCTTAACTAAATATTTAGCTGAAGCACCTTTACAGTCTCAAGTCTTTTTTTTTGTTTGATGTGACAAGCTTTTCTCATCAGCATTTGGCAATTATCTGCCATTCTTCTCCTCATCTCTTCACCTCTCAAGCTCTGTCAGGTTGGATGGGGCAGATGCACATTTTCAGGTTTCTCCAGAAATATTTGATTGAGTTCAAGCTCAGGCTGTGGCTGGGCCACTCAAGGACATTCACAGAGTTGTCTATAAGACACTCTTGCTGTGTGTATAGGTTCATTGTCCTGTTGGAAGGTGAACCTTCTGCCCAGTCTGAGGCTCTGAATGCTCTGGACTAGGTTTTCTTTAAGGCTATATCAATATAACTTCTTCCATTATTGATAATGGAGGCTACATGCTTCTGTGACCCTTCAATGAAGAATTTTTTTTTTTTCTGAACTCTTCCCCAGATGTGTGGCTTGACGCAAACCTGATTCTGAGCTCTGTAGGCAGTTCTTTTGACCTCAGGGCTTGGTTTTTGCTCTGATATGCATTATCAGCTGTTAGACCTTATATTAAGATGCGTGTGCCTTGCCAAATCATACCCGTTCAATTGAATTTGCCACAGGTTAACTTCACTCGAAGTGTAGTAACTTCTACAAGCAAAATTAATGCTCCTGAGCTAAATTTCAACTGTCCCAGAAAAGGGTATAAATACTTATGCAATGGAATCATTTAGGCTAAGTTTTTTATTTTTTTAATAAATTTGCAAAGATGTTAAAAACCTGTTTTTTGCTTTACCATTATGGTGTATGGAGTGTAGATTGATGTGGAAAAAAAAGTAATTTAAAGCAGTTTAACATAAGGCAGCAACATAACAAAACTGAAGGGGTATGAATACTTTCGCAAGGCACTGTATAGAATTTATTTTTAAATTTTTTATATATATTCATAAATTTATGGGAATGTTAGCAAAACATTTTTAGAACATATTTTTGTTAGCTGGGTTTGAGCTGAATAATGACACTATTATCTAGAGCTGATTTACAGATGAAATATGATTTGTTCCGTAATTTATGAATTTTACAACATTATAGGTTTGGTTACATGAACACAAGTTAAATCTGCAAGAGGAATTTTTTTTTGCCCTCACGTGAATCTCCTATTCACATAAATTCAGCATTCCAGTTGCTATTATAATGGCTGGATTTCACCTACGAAATTTCACAGTGCACCGGTAAATGTGACTCTTTTCCTGTTTGTTAATGTGAAGCTGCTTTGAAACAATCTGTATTATATAAAATGTGACTTGATTTGACTTGACTAGTGACAGTAACTGGTTTCATAGCCCTCTGCATACTACTATACCTTGCTACAAGATAGATATATTCTAAATGAAAAAACTGAGCTTCATTCATAAAGCATATGGCTGCACAGTGTCTGTCAATGACCTCAACAAATGTTATGCAATGTGTTTTTATTTTTATTATATCCTTTGTCCCCAGCGTTGACACTCTGACTCTTGCGTAGGCAGCACTTGAAAACATTCTCTGCGGGAGATTGGGAACATCAGGTAATTTAGTCATTTATGCAGATGAGTATTTTAAAATAAGCGCACAATGTTTGACACATTGGATTAGAAAAAAAGTGAGGAAAAACATGTATTTCAGATGAACTAAATGGTTGAATAAAAAGTGCTTGCCTACAATTTGCTTTGTTCATGTTTATTAGGTTAGAATTAGCGGTGGAGATGAGATGTTCTGGGTCATGTTGTTACTAATACATCTCACGACTATGCATGGATGCAACAATGGATTTTTGGGATCAAACACACACCTTTGTTCAACAGAGTTCATTTGCCTACAAATGCATGACCCTGTTGGCCATTCAGCATAAAAACTCAAGTACCATGTATCTGTTAGGCCTGGCCTGGTCTTCCTACTCAAATGATTAGTCGCCTTCAATCAGAACCAAATTAGTTCGAAGGGAACAAGCATGAATCCGACAAGGTAACCAGAGCCCAGTGTTTAAAGATGTATGAAGAGCCTTGAGGAGAAAGTAGAGTCTCTGTTAACCCATCTCACTAACAGTGAAACTTTCATATAGCGATCTGCCTTCGTGAGTGCTTGGCGTGTATGTGGGTTTTGAACTGGTGTGTGTGGATCAGCCAGACGGGGCAGGTGGGGAGTTCCACCTGCTGAATGAACGCGGTCAGTATTGGGGAGTACCATGGGCTGCGGGTGGGCTCGGCCCTGCTCAGCATTGTAGCAGGGTGTATCATCATTGGTGTGTCAAAGGACTGTGATGCAGATGCTGTGGGGGGCATCTTCCTCGGGGCAGGGGGGCTTGGTAAGTAGCATTTCTCTCTGTCTGATAGGCCAAAACTACCATAGATATATAAAGAGAGACATCTGCAGCAATATTTAGAGTAGTGGTGGCCTGATACAGGTCTTTCAATGGTTGATTCCATCATTGAATACTGTACATTCTTACCTTTTATGTAGTACAACAGTCTTTAATACACAGTACATTCAATCGATAAAATACAAACCATAAATCTGTTCATTAAAGGGATAGTTCTAAAACTTCTAAAAATGTATTCACCCCGATGCCATTCCAAACCTGTAGAACTTACCTTCTTCTGTGGAACGTAAAAGATGATGTTTACCATAATGTCCAAGTTGCTCTTTTCCATACAATGGGAGTGAATGGTGTAGATTTTTAGTGAATAATGGCTTCAATTTTAATAAAGCGACTGTAAGACTCAAAATATAACACTGGAGTTGTCTGGAGCTCCAAAAAGGACAAAAAGCACATTAAAATCACTTTTTAGAGCTTGACAACTCCTAGTCCCCATCCACTTGTATGGTATGGCAAGGAACAGCTTGGATGTTTTGCTAAGCTTCAAAGATTTGGAATGACTTGAGGTTGTGTGAATAACAGAATTGTCATTTTAGGTAAACTATTCATTGAATTTGCTGTATGAATCTGCAGTGTTTTCCAGGTTTTGCTCTGCTGCTTCACTGACTATTCCACAGTGCATGTCTCATTTGCAAATCATGCATTTTTAACACTATATCTAATCTCTGCTCCATATCAGCACACCTCCATTTCACACCATTATCCTTTGCCTTTTTCAACAATGAACCCATATAAAGAGGGATGTTGGAAATGGTTACATGTTTTCTATACGATATAGAGGTATACTGAAGTATCCCCCTGCAGTCATTCACTGTTGAGGTTCGTCAAAAAAGGGCCATCCATCATTTGATCCAGGTCTGTAATCCAAGCCACCTGCTTACGATGGTGGGTATGTAATCTACACAGGACCCTGTCACAATAGAGCTGCACAAGACACAAGTAGCCTTTGATCTATTGTTTACTGCTGGAGAAAAGTCAGCATAGATTTGGTCGGTGTCGCTTCATAGCTGTGTGGGCGGAGTCGGCGTGGGGGAAAACGATCCTTTCCCCCTCATTGGAAAAGCATGGTGTTGACCCAGAATGGCCTACATAAAATAATTTCTGCCACTCGGCAGAGCAAGATACGTCGAAAAACCGAGCCGTATTGGGTCGGACTGTCCGTACGGTATCTGTGACTGGCCAAACGACCCAACGGAATGGCCAGAGGTGTCGTTTCCTGACACTTTTTGTTACCCGATTGAGTCTCCAGGTAAGAGACAGCTTACTACAAGCCTATACGTGACGGCTTGTGAAAGTAAACATTTGTTGTTTTGTTTTGCTTAATTTTAATAAAGTGATAAAGACTAGAGTAAAAGCCTGTCATACTTTTTTATTGATATATTAAAATAATTTTAACATTGACAAAACATAGGTAACATTAAAGGTCTACTGAAGTGCCTTGAAATGCACAGCATTATGTGGTGTGTGCTAAACGTATAGCCTAATCATTTTTACAAATACACGCCGTAAAATAAAAATGTATAAAATAAAATGAAAATATCCCTTACAAAAATGAACCGTGGTTACAACCAAAAAAAAAAAAAACATGGCTACTATAGGTAAACCATGGTAAAAAACGAATTAAACATGTTTTGCTACACTAACCATAGTTTAACAATGGTATTTGTAATAAAACGTCTCGGTTACGTATGTAACCCTCGTTCCCTGAAGGAGGAAACGGAGACGTCACGTCGGGTGACCGACGAATTGGGATCTCGCTTAGAGAGACCAATCCACTTCGAGTGTAACTAAACGAGCCAATGCACATTGGCATGCGATTATTGCATCCAGCTGCTGCTGATCACAGCGTGAGTATAAGTAGGCAGCAGGTGCAGCGCATATTCAGGTTTTCGCTGAGGAGCCGAGCCGGTGACCCGGCCGCTCAGCGGTGGTACAGTAGCCGTGGCGACGGGATGTGACGTCTCCGTTCCCTCCTTCAGGGAACGAGGGTTACATACGTAACCGAGACGTTCCCTATCAGTCGGTCACTCCGAGTCACGTCGGGTGACCGACGAATTGGGATCCCTACCAAAAGGCCACGGATACTGCCCCTTCCAGTGTCCTGTGGAAGCCTCCTGCGCCCCTACTTTTTGGCGCAGGTCAGGGCTTCACAAGAAGACCAGTTACTGTTGCTATGGCACTACCCACTCAGTAAGACTGGATAACACTGGGAAAACCTACCCGTTCCACTTGGAACAGGAACGCTGCGGAAGCCCATCCTTCCCGAAGGAGGTTCAGAAGCACTTACGCATATGAACAACTGTTTAGGTGCATATGGAAGATTAGAGGTGATTGTAGCCTCTTGGCAGAATGCCTGCCGGGGAAACACGGGCTCTGAGGCTATACCGTGGACTTTACACATATGAGATCCAATTAGGTCTCTACATATGGACCCCAGCCCTCTACCGGTTCTCACAGATTCATCGAGTGAGGGCCTGGCGCCAGACGCTCCGCCACGTCTGGCTGCCGAGGGGACGGAGGAGCTCGACAGGGTCTACAGTACGGACTCTCTGGAGCAGTTTTAGCAAGCCAACCCGAAACCGGAGCCTCTCAGTGCTTCTACCCGTTTGAGGTGAGAACACAGGAGGAGACCGGTTCCACACGAAGGCTATAGAATCTAGCGAAGGTGTTAGGGGGTCGCCCAACCCGCAGCTCTATAATTATCTGCCAGCGAGGCGCCACGAGCCAACGCCCAGGAAGATGCAACACTTCTAGTAGAGTGGGCTCTCAACCTGAACGGGCAGGGCACACCCTGTGCCTAATAAGCCAGGGTGATGGCGTCCACTAACCAGTGGGCCATCCTCTGCTTGGAGACGGCATTCCCTTCTGCCGGCCTCCGTGACAGATAAAGAGCTGGTCTGAGGTCCTGAAGCTTTGCGTCCTGTCAACGTAGCATTTCAATGCTCGGACGGGACAAGCAAAGCTAAGGCTGGGTCTGCCTCCTCCGAGGGCAGCGCTTGCAGGCTCACCACCTGGTCCCTGAAGGGAGTAGTGGGAACCTTGGGCACATAGCCAGGCCGGGGCCTCAGGATTACCTGGGCCGGCCCAAACTCTAGGCACGAATCGCCGACCGAAAATGCGTGCAGGTCCCCTACCCTCTTGATGGAGGCCAATGCAAGCAGGAGCGGAGTCTGAAAGAAACTTCAGCTCGACTGTCTGAAATGGATCAAATGGGCCCTGCTGTAGTGCTCTGAGCACTAGAGACAGGTCCCAAGAGGGTATAGAGGGGGCCGTGGAGGATTTAACCTTCCTGCCCCCCTAAGGAACCTGATGACCAAGTCATGCTTCCCCACTGACTTCCCTTCCACAGGGTCGTGGTTGGCAGCAATCGCAGCCACAGACTTTAAGGGTGAAAGGAGACAGCCTTCGCTCCAACCCTTGCTGCAAGAAGGACAGCACGACTCTGATCGGGCACTTCCGGGGGTCTTCTCGGTGAGAAGAGCACCACTCGACAAACAGGTTCCACTTCAAGGCGTAAGCATGTCTCGTAGACAGCGCTCTCGCCGAAGTGATGGTGTCAACTACCTCCTGGGGTAGGTCACCTAGAACCTCCGCGTCCCGTCCCGGGACCAGACATGTTTTAAGTTTCCAGAGGTCTGGACGCGGGTGCCATAAGGTGCCCCGTCTCTGAGTCAGTAGATCCTACCTCAGAGGAATCTCCAAGGAGGGGCTGTCACGAGGAGCATCAGTTCTGGGAACCAAGTCCGAGTGGGCCAGTACGGCGCCACGAGCAAGACCTGCTCCTCGTCCTCCCTGATCTTGCACAGTGTCTGTGCGAGAATGCTCACTGGGGGAAACGCATACTTGCGGGGGCCCTGCGGCCAGCTGAGTGCCAGTGCATTCCGTGCCGAGTGTTTCCTCGGTCAGGGAGTAAACAACTGGCAATGAGAAGTCTCTCAATAAGCTGGGCCGTCTGGGGATGGAGTCTCCACTCTCCGGGGAGCGCAGCTCGTGACAGCTCGTCGGCTGCCCGGTTGAGCAAGCCCGGAATGTGAATGGCACGAAGCGACCTCAGATGCTTCTGACTCCATAGGAGGAGGTGGCGGGCGAGTTGCGACATGCGACGGAAGCGTAGACCACCTTGTCGGTTGATGTATGCAACGGTCACAGTGTGTCCGTACGGACCAGTACGTGCTTGCCCTGTAAGCGCCTCTTGAGACGGTTCAGGGCCAGGTGTACTGCCAGCAACTCTAGGCAACTTATGTGCCAGTGCAGTTGGGGGCCCCGTCCAAACCCCCGACACTGCAAGCCTGTTGAACGTGGCGCCCCAGCCGGTGGTGGAGGCATCCATGTAAACCACAGCATGCCTAGAGACCTGTTCCAGGGGCACTCCTGCCCAGAGAAACGAAAGGTCTGACCACGGGGTGAGGGTTTGGCGGCAGGCCGGTGTGACTTGGACCCGGTGAGTGCCGCGTTACCACGCCCACCTCGGGACTCGGCCATGGAGCCAGTGTTGAAGCGGTCTCATATGAAGCAGCCCCAGCGGCGTCACTGCCGCCGCAGCTGCCATATGCCCCAGGAGCCTCTGAAATTGTTTCAGTGGGACCGCGGACCTGCTCTTGAACGCATTCAAGCAGTTCAACACCGACTGAGCACGTTCCTGCGTGAGGCGTGCTGTCTGATTGACCGAATCCAATTCCATACTGAGAAAAGAGATCCTCTGTGTCGGGGAGAGTTTGCTCTTTTCCCAGTTGACCCGAAGGCCCAACTGGCTGAGGTGCAAGAGCACCAAGTCCCTGTGTTCACACAACTGGTCCTGAGACTGAGGCAGCATGAGCCAGTCGTCGAGGTAGTTGAGAATGCGAATACTCTGTTCTCTCAACTTTTCGTGAAGACACGGGGTGACAGGGACAGCTCGAAGGGCAGGACCTTGTACTAATATGCCCGTCCTTCAAACGCAAACCGCAGGAATGGCCTGTGGTGCGGAAGGATAGAGACAAGGAAGTACACGTCCTTCAGGTCAATCACTGCAAGCCAATCTCGGGGACGGATTCACCCGAAGATGCACTTCTGCGTGAGTCTCTTGAACGGAAGCTTGCCCAGTTCAGGACGCGCAGATCCAAGATTGGTTTCCACCCACCGCCTTTCTTGGGCACAATGAAGTAAGGGCTGTAAAACCCTGTCTTCATATCGGCTGGAGGGACCGGCTCCATCACGTCCCTCGCCAATAGGACAGTGATCTCCCCACACAAGCCTTTACTGCTGTGAGGTGGAACCTGGGAGAACGCCGGGCGAACTGAATCGCGTAGCCGAGTCAGATGGTCCACAGGAGCCAGCGAGACGAGCTGGGTAGCGCTCTTTCCAGGCTCCCAGACACTGTACAAGCGGGACCTGCGGGACCACCGACGTACCCGCGGTGGGGCAGCGAGGTGAAACGCAGGGACCCGGCCCGTGTCGGACCAAAGAGGGGTCTGAGTGTGCGGTGCAACACTTACCTGGTTCCACAGTTTGGCAGAGGGTGCGTGAGTAGGGCCTTTGATGACGCTCTCGAACCGCCCACTGCTGCCTGCTGGCGAGAGAGGGAGAAGAGTGTGGTCCGGTGTTGGTCCGTCCATGACTCTCCATGCCCTCTTGGGACCCAGAGGCAGAGAGAACCGCTTCTTGTCGAGATTTTTAATTATTTTTTTAAACCAAAGATTCTCCGCCTGGCCCTCCTCCGGGGGAGGGAGAGGTGCATCCACCATCTCCCGAAGCAGTCCTCTTTCCCTCTGGGTCACCCGTCCTGAGGCCTCTTGCTCTTCCGCTCACCGCCAGGTTTGACGGGGGCCAGGACGGGCGGGGCGGCCTGCCTACGCCCAGCTCAACAGCACCTCTTCTGGAGGCTGCTGCGGATGCAGTGCGGGAGCAGGGACGGACGCAGGGGCCGCCTTCGGCGACGAGCAGGCTGGGGCGCTGCAGCCAGCGGACGGGTGGAGGCAGCAGCTGCCCGCTGGGCAGGATGTGTTGGATCGCCTCAGTCTGCTCCTAAGCAGCCGAGAACTGCTGGGCCATGCTCTCGACTGCGTCGCCGAAGAGGCCAGTCTGGGACACAGGGCCCTTGAGGAACCGAACTTTGTCGGCATCCCCATGTCGACCAGACACAGCCAGGTGACGCTCCTGGACCACAAGTGTGGACATCGCACGACCCAAAGACCACGCAATGACCTTCGTCGCTCGTAGCGCGAGGCCAGAAGTGGTACAAAACTCTTTCAGAACTTCTGGATCGTGACCACCCTCGTGCATGTCCCCCAGTGCTTTTAGCCTGAAGAACCTGCAGTAACGCCGTAGCTTAAGCGGTTGGCAGCTTCTACACAGGTCACATAAGCATCGCCGGACAGACCAGACGAGTACCTACAGGCCCGGAAGAGGAAGCACGGTTTACCCTGCCGGGTGGAGGTGGCATTAGGACACAACTGCATCGCAACCGACCGCTCCACCGGGGGGGGGGGGGCCCGTATACCCCCTAGCTGCACCACCACCGAGAGTGGTGAGGGAGGAGGAGCTAGCAGGTCAGTTTCTGGCAGTAAAATGTGCCATCCACAACCTGGTAAGCTCCCCATGCACCTCCGGGAAGAGAGGCACCGGGGCAGGGTGCTGAGAACCAGCACAAACTACCCCGAGAAACCAGTCGTCCAACCTTGAGGGCTCGGGACACGGTGGAGGTCTCCACTCGAGCCCTACCCTCTCAGCGGCCCGGGAAAGCATAGCCGTGATTCTGGATCCGACTCAGGCATTGCTACTGCCGTAGCAGCAGCGCAGCCGAATCTTCTTCCCCAGAAAGCCCCAGCTCACCCTCCGATGCAGCGATCGACATCCGGTCATCGGGAGGAGCACCAGGGATACTGCTGGTACGCCCCTTGTAGAGGGTCCAGCACGTTCCACTGGCAGCTCAACTGGTTTTGGAGTGCAAGAGGAGCGATGGTCCCTCGAGGGTTGGTTCCCTGGAGGGTTTGCCACCACTGTAATCCTCAGACCACCCGTGCCACCACCTGAAGTAGTCCTCGTCTGTCTGCAGCCAGAACGAGAACCAGATCCAGGCAGAGGCAACAGAGCTCCGCCCCTTTGTCGAGGTAACGGAGCCTGGCCGCAACTCCAAGATGATCATCTTCCCACCATGAGAAGATGCCTCATCCACGAACGCCACCTCAGCATGCTTACTGCCCAGGCACATGAGGCAGCGATTGTGACCATCACCCAGCACCAGGTAACGACCGCATCCAGAGACGCACGGGTGACACGTTGTCTGTAGCAAAACCCAACTCGTCTTTACAAAGACGTAACGTCAAGTTTGCCAGATGCAACGTCGTCTTTAAAAAGACGCACCCGTGAATGCTCTTTTAGGGAAAAAGCTCTTTTAATGTGCTGAAGCGCACAGGGGAGATGGTCACCTGCAACACAAACAGGGGGTAGTGCAACCTGATGTGTGCAATCCACTCGACACGGGAAGAACCACCGCCGCTGAAGTGCCGTACCGCCAGCACGAGAGTCTTCCGAAGAGCGTGCTCAACTCGTTGAATTCACTTGTCAGCAGAAGTCAGGAGCAGAACGATGTAACCGCTCGGCTCCGAAGCGAAAAGCTGAATATGCGCTGCACCTGCTGCCTACTTATACTCACGCTGTGATCAGCAGCAGCTGGATGCGATAATCGCATGCCAATGTGCATTGGCTCGTTTAGTTACACTCGAAGTGGATTGGTCTCTCTAAGCGAGATCCCAATTCGTCGGTCACCCGACGTGACTTTGAGTGACCGACTGATAGGGAACTGTGGTTATAGGCTACAACTGGTAATAAAAACGCCCAAAAAACACGGTTAGCCTATTATAACCTACTTTTACTATAGTAATACCATTGTTAATTTTCATAAGGGATTGTGTATAATAATATGAAATAAATGTTTTAATAGATTATGACATTTACATCACAAAATATCAGGGAGTGACATTTATTTGATGTGAAGGAGGGTTGCTGTAAGCCCCATCAGAACTGGGTTGCGGTGCAGGGGGATGGGACTAATGACAGGTCATTGAAGGGTAGTCTAGCCTATCTGGAGTGCATATAAATATGAATATTAAGCTTGATATGTTTCATTCGTTGTATATCCGTAACTGCTGTCGGAGTTCTGATGTTGTGCTACCCGCTCAGATTGTGCTACCTCCGTCTGTTTATTCGGCAGTAGCCTATATAAAACTTCAGCTTATAAAAACTTTTTTTTTTTTTTTTTACTTATTGGACGTACAGAACGCCACACAGCAACTTTTCGGCATTGCACCAAGCAAAAATCAATCAAAATCATAACAAAAAGTAAAGATCAAGCGCCTAACAAGGTCTCCGCGCGTTAATTCGAATGGTTTGTTTTCCCCCACGGCCTAAACGGATATGATGTTTTTGTGGGCGTTCCCAGCAATGCCGACCAAGTCAGCATTACCTGTATAGGCCCTTGCAGAAGGTGCGTTATTCATTATTATTGATATTCAACCATCATGTCAGATGATCAGGCTGATTGACAGCTCAGAGTAGATGCCATATTTAGTGGGATGCAAATGAAACTGAGGCTTTGAGGCAGTGTTATTTTTTCGGTCACACCTTATTTTAAGGTCCAACTCTCGCTATTAAAAAAACCATTAAGTATGACTTTTGCCTCAATAAACTTCTAATTTGCTGCTTATTGATATTTAGTAAGGTAGTTGTTAAGTTTAGATATTGGGTAGGATTATTAAGGATGTAGAATATGGTCATGCAGAATATGTGCTTTAAACAGCCAATATGTTAATAATAGGCATGCTAATAAGGAACTTGTTAATAGTGAGAATTGGTCCCTATACCTACTAAAGTGTTACCTTTATTTATATTAGTATTATTTATATATTTTTACATCATTTATATTTATAAATATAATTATGTATATACTATTATAGTATTTATTAATATAAAATATTATTTAAAACATTTTATTTTCAAATGTTTGTAAATGCAGACTGCATGGCTAGGTGCTTGTTTTTAAACACCTGTGGCAATTAGTCTGATTGAATACAGGTTTAATGATTAAGAGGTGTGTCCCAATAGTTTTGTCCATATAGTGTATATTCAGTATTCAGTTACTAACTATTAAATTCTTGTTTACTGAACTGATGTGTAAAATCAATATCACACTCGCAATCATACTGTTGGTTTGACTATTCAAACATGGCATAGCAACAGCCTTTATACAGTACAATCACAGCCTCACCTTTATTTGCGTCAAATTAAATACCCTCTCTACCCAGACTAAAGTCCACTTCTTGATATTGTCTCATTGAGATATCGCTGTCATGGATGCACACATGAGCTAGGACGTCTTTACTGGTGCATGAACAAGTCTCCGGCCAAACAGGGCAGATTGATTGTAGCGCCACACTCTAAAGTCTAAAGCATCAACCACCATGATGGATTTGTAAGTCAGAGGTGAGTTAGGAAAGAATGAATGAGGAGATTAGAGGACAAAAATTACAAAAAGGAGCTAGAAAGGGAAAATTGTAGGAGGGAGGATACACAAGCAAGACACATGGAGAAGGAGCCCTCAGCATGCTGCAATCATGCCTTCCTGTGGCCTCTCATAACAGAAATTGGCCAAAACACAAAGCCAGCAGAGGTGCCTCGTCCTTTTCAAACAGGAATTGATTCACAGCTTGAATAGTAGGTGCATAATCAAAATCCAGCACAGACCCTGCAGTCTACGGCTGTCTCGTCAGCAGCCTCAGACCTCTGGAAACACATGGAGACAGACAGGAGAGAGAGAGCTCAGCTGCACACATTCATTAGCCACAAGGATATAAAATATGTTTTTGGGAAGGCATGTCAAATTAGAGTGGATGGCCTAAAGGGATATTTCACCCAAAAATGAAAATTCTGTTATCTTATGTACACCGCATAAATACTAGTTTTTTTAAGCTCGAATGGTTTGAAGCAATCGGTTTCTCAAATTAAATAAGTTACATGGTTACATATTATAATGGTAGCATACTGTAAAAAAAAAGGACAGCTGTAAATTAACAGTACTATGCTGGAAAACACACCTGCCAGTATTTTACTGTTATTTTCAGGGGTGCCGTAGGGGGGAGAAGGTTAGGACAATTCTAAGGGCCCAATGATGGAGGGGGGCCCCCCGAGGGGGAAATGCGATTTCTACTGAGGGGGACCCCCCCGGAAAGCGATCTGTATGGAAGGGAACACCTCCCGAGCACCTTCCTAGCAGCGCCCTGGTTATTTTACAGCTCATGTTTTTACAGTGTGAGACTTTGTCACTTTATACGATTTACAGATTTCATTTAGAGTTTTATTCACAAACACATAGATAAAGTGCATCATATTTGGTAAACATGGAAGCTTGTGTGTGTCACATTCTTGCGGCACATGCCAGAAAAAATCTTATTGGTTCTTGTGCATCACAAACAAACATTTGAGCTTCCGTGTTTACCATATGTGATGTGCTGTATCAAAAGTCAAAGTCAAAGTCAAAGTCTGCTTTATTGTCAATTCTGCCACATGTACCGTACATACATACAGCGAATTGAAATTGCGTTACTCTCAGACCCTTGGAGCATACAGATTACACTAAACACTAACGGTAAAACGTAAAAATACAGATAAATACAAATCAAATATATATATATATATACATATACATACACATACACATATATACACATATACATATACACACACATACATAAAATGCAACTATTACAACTATACAAATAAGGACATGTAAAAAAAATATAATAATAAAAAATAGATAAAGTAGCATAAGGCACATGGTAGATAGAGTGCAAACCAGTGAAATCAACAAACAGTGCAGAATATAAATGGTGTAGTGCAAAAGAGCTTATCAATCTATTTAAAGTGACAAAAAGCTCAGAGAGCAGTCTTTATTCAAACTGTCAGAAGAGGTAGTTGAATGAGGTCAGACCAATGCTGTACAAAGTGACTGGTGCTGGTCACAGTGTGTGTGTGTGTGTGGGGGGGGGGGGGGGGTGTCAGAGGGTCAGAGTTCAATGGTGCATGGGGCAAAAGAGAGGAGGGGGGGAGAGACGGGAGGGAGTTGAGCTTCCTGACAGCCTGATGAATGAAGCTGTCCTTCAGTCTGCTGGTCCTGGCCTGGAGACTCCGCAGTCTCCTCCCTGATGGCAGCAGACTGAAGAAGCTGTGTGTCGGGTGGGTGGGATCACCTGCAATGCAGAGGGCTTTGCGGGTGAGACGGGTGCTGTAGATGTCCTGGAGAGAGGGGAGAGAGACACCAACGATCTTCTCAGCTGCTCTCACTATCCGTTGAATTGACTTGCGGCAGGATGCGTTGCAAGCGCCATACCACACAGTGATGCAGCTAGTCAAGATGCTCTCGATGGTGCCTCTGTAGAAGGTGCACATGATGGAGGCCGGGGCTCTGGCTCTTCTCAGTTTGCGGAGGAAGTAGAGATGCTGCTGTGCTTTCTTGGCCAGTGCTGCAGTGTTGTTAGTCCAGGAGAGGTCCTCTGTGATGTGTACACCCAGGAACTTGGTGCTGCTCACTCTCTCCACAGTTGCACCATTGATGGTCAGAGGAGCATGCTGAGAGCGCACCCTCCTGAAGTCAACAACAATCTCCTTCGTCTTCTCCACATTCAGAGAGAGATTGTTGTCACTGCGCCACCCGGCCAGGTGGCTCACCTCGCTCCTGTAGTTTGTCTCATCTCTGTTGCTGATGAGACCCACAACAGTCGTGTCATCCGCAAATTTAATGAAGAGGTTGGAGTTGTTTGAGGGTGTGCAGTCATGGGTCAGCAGAGTGAAGAGGAGGGGGCTCAGCACACATCATTGGGGGGGCCCTGTGTTCAGTGTGATGGTGCTGGATGTGTTACTGCCGACCCGTACTGCCTGAGGTCTCCCCGTCAGAAAGTCCAACAGCCAGTTGCACAGTGAAGTATTGAGCCCCAGCTGGACCAATTTATGAATGAGCTGTTGAGGGATGATTGTGTTGAATGCTGAACTGAAGTCTATGAACAGCATTCTGACATACAAGTCTTTTTCGTCCAGATGTGTGAGGGCTGGGTGGAGGGCAGTGGCGATGCATCATCGGTCGAGTGGTTGGACCTATATGCAAACTGGAAGGGGTCCAGGGAGGGGGGGAGGACAAACTTGATGTGGTGCATGACTAGCCGTTCAAAGCACTTCATGAGAATAGGAGTGAGTGCTACTGGATGGTAGTCATTGAAGCAGGATGGAGATGACTTCTTCGGGACTGGAATGATGGTGGTAGTTTTGAAGCATGTGGGGACAACAGCCTGACTTAGCGAGATGTTGAAAATGTCTGTGAAGACATCAGTGAGTTCCACTGCACAGTCTCTCAGTACACGCCCAGGAATGTTGTCAGGACCCGGAGCTTTGAGTGCATTGATCCTGCTGAGGGATCTCCTAAAGCTGTCCGGGGACAGCGTCATCACCTGGTCGCCGGGAGGAGGCGGAGCCTTCTGTGCAGTGGTGCTGTTTTGTGCCTCAATGCGAGCAAAGAAGGCGTTCAGCTCGTTCAGCAGGGGGATGGTGCTGTCACAGGTCTGTGGTGGGGGCTTGTAGTCCGTAATGGTCTGTATCCCCTGCCACAGGCTCCGAGTGTCTCTGCTGTCGCTGAAACGATGGGCTATCCTCCTGTACCCCCTTTCCACCAGCAGGAACCAGGTGCTAGTTCAGAGCCAGTGCTCTTGCCGGTTCTTATTTGGTTCGACTGGCGAGCCCTTTAAGAACCGGTTGCTTTTCCACAGGCTAGAGAGCCAATACAGTGCCAGGTCTTACGTCACTGAATACGTTTCATGTTTCGTTTCACTAGCGCGGCCGCGGCAGCGCCAAACATAACAGACTTGTTCGAAGTGCATCAGCACCACACAGACCGATAGGCACACAACACACCAAAGCACCGCGAGAGCGATCCAAAAGTATAAAGAGCCGTCTGCTTTCCAGTCGCTCCCGCATCACCCCGATGCCTCGCACAGAACGGTCCGCGCAGCGCCGATCCATCCCGAACAAGCCTAAACAAACTATCAACAATGGCGGATGTTGCATTGCTATTGATGTTCATGGCTTTGCGAACCTACATCGGCATCCAAATACGGCGAATCCAACATGTTCGTGTTTAGCTGCTATTTCAAATATGGCGGTCCAAAGTTTCTGTCGTCTTCTTGTTCACGGTAACCCCGCCCCCAGCCCCTGACGCAAGTGGTTCTTTCTTCTAGCCCAGCAATGTTTTGGTGCTACTTACGAACCACTTTTCCTGGTTCGGAGCTGGTGCTTTGGGTGTCGAAAAACAAAGAACCGGTTTGAAACTAGGCTCTGGCTCTGAACCAGCACTGGAACTGCCTTGGTGGAAAAGGGGTACTGGAGTACTGTCTCTTGGCCTCTCTGATGCCGCGTGATAGATTGGCCCTAGCTGTCCTTAGGCCCACCTCATCTCCAGCTCTAAAGGCAGCGTTCCGAGCCTTCAGGAGTCTGTAGACCTCCCGTGTCAGCCACGGCTTCTGGTTGGCCCGGACATTGTGACCGTTACATCATCAATACACTTGGTGATGTAGGCAGTAACAGTCTCTGTGTACTCTTGGAGGTCTGTAGTGTTGTTGTATGTGGCAGCCTGCTTAAACATATCCCAGTCAGTGGTGTCAAAACAGTCTTGAAGTGCCTCTGACGACCCTTCCGGCCACACTTGTATCTGTTTGTGAACTGGTTTGTTGACTTTAATGAGCGGTCTGTATGCAGGCATTAGCATGACATTGATGTGGTCTGAGGTGCCAAGATGGGGGAGGGGTAGGGCCTTGTACGCTCCTCTCTGGGTGGTGTAAACAAAGTCCAGAGTGTTTTTTCCTCTTGTTGGAAAGTCTATGTGTTGGTGTATTTTTCAGAACACACTCTTTAAGTCTGCGTGGTTGAAATCCCCAGCCAAGATGAGAAAAGCATCTGGGTGGGCTGTCTGCTGCTCACTGATGTGCTGGTACAGATCATTTAGTGCCTCACTCCTGTTGTTGTTGTTGGAGCTGGGAGGGATGTATACAGCAATGAGCAGTATGGCTGTATATTCCCTCGGTAAATAGAACGGCCGGCACTTAATAATCATAAACTCCACCAGGGGTGAGCAGTGTTTGCAGACCACAACAGCGTCGCGGCACCATGCATCATTGATGTAAACACAAAGCCCGCCGCCACGGGTCTTACCTCCCTAGACGAGAGCTCTGTCTGCTCGATAGCATGTTAGCTGGTCGAGCTGAATGGCGCAGTCCGGTACGCTGTTGTTAAGCCATGTTTCTGTAAACACAAAAGCACAACAGTCTCTTACAGTCCTCTGAGTAGAGCGAAGTAGTCGGATGTAGTCCAGTTTAGTGTCAAAGAGTGTACGTTCGCCAGTATGATGGTGGGGATAGCTGGCTTGTGTGGGTTAGCCGCTAGCCTAGCTCGGATACCTCCGCGCTTACCCCTCTTTTGCTTCCTCTCACGCCGCTTGTAGCGCCTCCGCTGTGGGTGAGATGGAGTAGTGGGGGTCGGTGATGGTGTAGGCCACCGGAGCAGACCGAGGTCCCGCAGCTCTTCGGCGTGCGCAGAGTTTAACTCTAAAAATGTGATTATGCCGACATCGAGCAGAAACTCACGACTGTATGCGCGCTTAAAGACAGGTACGTGAAGAAGATGTACAAAAACATTGCGACTTACAAGACAAAAAACACGAAAACACCATTCTGTCGGGAGAGAGAGAAGCCACAGCGTGTGCACGCACCGCCATTGTAGCTGATCTACAATGTAGATGATCTACAATGATCTGTATGTATGTGTGTTGATCATATGTCTAAATTAAATTGTTCATAATATAAAACAATTGTTTCTCTTCAGAAAACTTTGAAGGCTCAATTCATATGGTTACCTGGACTTTCAGAAGAGAGACAAACACCTCTCAGGTTTCATAAAAATATCTTAAAGGGATAGTTCACCCAAGAATGAAAATTCTGTCATTAATTATTCACCCTCATGTCGTTCTAAACTAATTAGACCTTCTTTCATTTTCAGAACACAAATTAAGATATTTTTTATGAAATCCAAGAGCTTTCTGACCCTGCATAGACAACAACACAACTGAAACATTCAAGAACCAGAAAGGTAATAAGGACATCGTTAAAATAGTCCATGTGACATCAGTGGTTCAACCGTAATGTTATGAAGCAATGATTTCATCTCTTCCGGGTCAGTCTCCGCCACCATTCATGAGAGTACCATGCCGTATGCGCACAAAAAGTATTCTCGTAGCTTCATGACATTACAGTTGAACCACTGATGTCACATGGACTATTTTAACAATGTCCCTATTATGTGTTTGAGCCATAAAATGTTTCAGTTGCGTTGCTGTCTATGCAGGGTCAGAAAGCTCTCAGATTTAATCCAAAATATCTAAATTTGTGTTCTGAAGATGTACGAAGGTGGTTTGGAATGACATGAGGGTGAGAAATTAATGACAGAATTTTCATTTTGGGTGAACTATCCCTTTAACTAAAGTCATAAGGGAATTATCTCTTTAAGTCTTTGTAAACTTTGCATGAAACATTAGCAGAACCAAAAGCAAGCCTTTTTGTGTCAATTCATCGCTCACAAGTGCTCTGTTTCTTTCTGCTTTCTTAATAATGCTTAAATTGCTGTTCATCAATTTGCTGTGCAATGCAATATGCATGGGGCCTGTCTTTAGTGTGCAGCTCTAGTTCAGGGAGCCATTTAGCAGAGAGAAATGCAATAATACTCGAGCTGAGTATTTCTTTACTCTACAAAGACCAGCTGGAAGGTTTCATACAGGATAGTGCTGGTTTGCATGTCCACGCTGTCTGATCTGGTTAAGCCTGGTGGGAACATGGAGGCCTTGTCAGCAGGACATGAAGGACGTTGACAACACGGAGTGAGTGATTCAATCCACATCTGTTGTGCTCTGCAGGTCTCCTTATTGCAGTGTACCCATTCATAAGAGCATGGTTCAACTTCCATCACATACTGCCCAATATAGGTGAGACCACATATTATATTTTATAACGTCCATAACATTTTGAAGAGCATGTCAAGGTTGTGAAAAATTCAGAATTTAGGAATTAAATGTAAAAATCGAATTATATATACACTACTTTTCACAGGTTCAGGGTTGGTAAGGCTGTAATTATTTGATCAAAAATACAGTAAAACAGTAATATTGAGAAATATTATTACAATTTAAATGTACTGTTTTTTATTTTAATATATTTCTGCATCGCATGGTCCTTCAGAAATCTTTCAAATGTTGAAAACAGTTGTGCTGCAATAATTTTGTTTAAACTATGATACTTTTCTGGATTCTTTGATGAAAAGAATGTTCAAAAGAACAGAATTGATTTGAAATAGAAATATTTTGTAACATAATGAAATTTTATGTTACTTTTGATCAATTTAATGCATTCTTGCTGAATAAAAATAATAATTACAAGAATATTACTGACCCCAAGCTTTTGAACAATAATATAATGTAATATAAAAACGTAATGTAATTACGTTATATAACATATATATGTATATAAAACATATATAACATTAGAATGTAATATAACGTAATAATGTAATTTGTAAAGATTTGTAAGATTTTTAAACTAACATTTCCTTTTCTAGCTATTATTATTATACTCATTGCAGTTACATGAATTTCCTTGAGTTTCAGTTCATTTTAATTGTACCTCCTTATAAATTCAAATGCATCATGTTTGCTACCTTAATCCAATTCAAATTCAGGAATTTAAAAATATTTCTCAATTCATTTCTAAATGGCACACTGTCACGGTGCACACAGCAGGGAGAAACGAGGAACACGCAGACGAGGATTAAACTCAAATAATAGTCTTTAATGAAGACATCAGGGCAAGACAAGGCAAGGCAGACTCACAGAAACACCGGGGAGTAACGAGTAGACCAAACGAAATCAAACTGAACAGACAGGAACTAAATACACAGGATAATTAACACACACAGCTGAACATACTAAACTAATAATCGCATTAAACAAGGACAGGAAACAAGCCAAATATGGAAACATGAGGCGGGAACACAAGACAGAGGACTGACACACACACATCCCTGGTTCCTATCAATTATATTTAAACGCTGTATAAAATTTCACTAAAGAGGCAATCTCGATTATGTTGTGTAACATGAGATTTGTTTGCTTTTGTGATGAGAGACCATGTTGCACCACTCAGGCTAATATGACAACATCTAATTTTCTCAGGCAACTTCAGAGTGCACCCGATGGCTACACATTCAAATCCAGCCCCTGAACAGCCTGCAGCTACACTCACACGAGAGGGTAAGTGGCTGTTTCACATGGATATGCACACACAAACCTGTTCTCTCTCTCTCTCTCTCTCTCTTTCTCACACACACACACACACACACACACACACACACACACACACACACACACACACACACACACACACACACACACACACACACACACACACACACACACACCCCTCTGCTTCCAGTCTGACATTTGAAGACTGATTTCCTATGACACCATTTCAGAGTGACTATATTCTCCAGGTCAATGTAGAGTCATCCGCTGCTTCTCATTTACACTCTCTCTGCCTGCTAGATGGGTAATAATTAAAACTCTATTTCCAATAAATACTAATTTTTACATACTTACAAATTGTTTACAACCTAAATTCCGGAAATGTTGGGACGTTTTTTTAATTTGAATAAAATGAAAACTAAAAGACTTTCAAATCACATGAGCCAATATTTTATTCACAATAGAACATAGAGAACATAAATGTTTAAAGGGAGAAATTTTACACTTTTACCCACTAAATGAGCTCATTTCAAATTTGATGCCTGCTACAGGTCTAAAAAAGTTGGCATGGGGGCAACAAAGGGCTGAAAAAGCACGAAATGTTGAAAAGATTCAGCTGGGAGAACATCTAGCAACTAATTAAGTTAATTGACATCAGGTCTGTAACATGATTAGCTATAAAAGGTATGTCTTAGAGAGGCAGAGTCTCTCAGAAGTAAATATGGGCAGAGGCTCTCCAATCTGTGAAAGAGTGCGTAAAAAGATTGTGGAAACTTTAAAAACAATGTTCCTCAATGTCAAATTGCAAAGGCTTTGCTAATCTCATCATCTACAGTGCATAACATCATCAAAAGATTCAGAGAATCTGGAGAAATCTCTGTGCGTAAGGGACAAGACCGAAGACCTTTGTTGGATGCCCGTGGTCTTCAGGCACTCAGACGACACTGCATCACTCATCGGCATGATTCTGTCATTGACATTACTAAATGGGCCCAGGAATACTTCCAGAAACCACTGTCGGTAAACATAATCCGCTGTGCCATCTGCAGATGCCAACTAAAGCTCTATCATGCAAAAAGAAAGCCATATGTGAACATGGTCCAGAAGCACCGTCGTGTCCTGTGTGCCAAGGGTCATTTAAAATGGACTGTTTCAAAGTGGAAAAGTGTTCTATGGTCAGACGAGTCCAAATTTGACATTCTTGTTGGAAATCACGTACGCCATATCCAGCGTGTTATCGACGGCTAAAGACGAGAGAGACCTTCCAGCGTGTTATCAGCGTTCAGTTCAAAAGCCAGCATCTCAGATGGTATGGGGTGCATAAGTGCATACATTATGGGCAGCTTACATGTTTTGGAAGGCACTATGAATGCTGAAAGGTATATAAAGGTTTTAGAGCAACATATGCTCCCCTCCAGACGAAGTCTATTTCAGGGAAGGCTTTGTGTATTTCAGCAGGACAATGCAAAACCACATACTGCAGCTATTACAACAGCATGGCTCCATAATAGAAGAGTCAAGGTGCTGAATTGGCCTGCCTGCAGTCCAGATCTTTCACCTATAGAGAACATTTGGCTACTATTTTGAGACCTGTAGCAGGCATCAAATTTGAAATGAGCTCATTTTGTGCATAAAATTGTAAAATTTCTCAGTTTAAAAATGTGTTGTTATCTATGTTTTATTGTGAGTCTCTAATGGAAACAGCCATAAAATATAATGCACTAAACACAGTGTTCCTGTAAATGTACAGGTGCATCTCAATAAATTAGAATGTTGTGGAAAAGTTCATTTATTTCAGTAATTCAACTCAAATTGTGAAACTTGTGTATTAAATAAATTCAATGCACACAGACTGAAGTAGTTTAAGTCTTTGGTTCTTTTAATTGTGATGATTTAGGCTCACATTTAACAAAAACCCACCAATTCACTATCTCAACAAATTAGAATATGGTGACATGCCAATTAGCTAATCAACTCAAAACACCTGCAAAGGTTTCCTGAGCCTTCAAAATGGTCTCTCAGTTTGGTTCACTAGGCTACACAATCATGGGGAAGACTGCTGATCTGACAGTTGTCCAGAAGACAATCATTGACACCCTTCACAAGGAGGGTAAGCCACAAACATTCATTGCCAAAGAAGCTGGCTGTTCACAGAGTGCTGTATCCAAGCATGCTAACAGAAAGTTGAGTGGAAGGAAAAAGAGTGGAAGAAAAAGATGCACAACCAACCGAGAGAACCGCAGCCTTATGAGGATTGTCAAGAAAAATCGATTCAAGAATTTGGGTGAACTTCACAAGGAATGGACTGAGGCTGGGGTCAAGGCATCAAGAGCCACCACACACAGACGTGTCAAGGAATTTGGCTACAGTTGTCGTATTCCTCTTGTTAAGCCACTCCTGAACCACAGACAACGTCAGAGGCGTCTTACCTGGGCTAAGGAGAAGAAGAACTGGACTGTTGCCCAGTGGTCCAAAGTCCTCTTTTCAGATGAGAGCAAGTTTTGTATTTCATTTGGAAACCAAGGTCCTAGAGTCTGGAGGAAGGGTGGAGAAGCTCATAGCCCTAGTTGCATGAAGTCCAGTGTTAAGTTTCCACAGTCTGTGATGATTTGGGGTGCAATGTCATCTGCTGGTGTTGGTCCATTGTGTTTTTTGAAAACCAACGTCACTGCACCCATTTACCAAGAAATTTTAGAGCACTTCTGCTGACCAGCTTTTTAAAGATGCTGATTTCATTTTCCAGCAGGATTTGGCACATGCCCACACTGCCAAAAGCACCAAAAGTTGGTTAAATGACCATGGTGTTGGTGTGCTTGACTGGCCAGCAAACTCACCATACCTGAACCCCATAGAGAATCTATGGGGTATTGTCAAGAGGAAAATGAGAAACAAGAGACCAAAAAATGCAGATGAGCTGAAGGCCACTGTCAAAGAAACCTGGGCTTCCATACCACCTCAGCAGTGCCACAAACTGATCACCTCCATGCCACGCCGAATTGAGGCAGTAATTAAAGCAAAAGGAGCCCCTACCAATATTGAGTACATATACAGTAAATGAACATACTTTCCAGAAGGCCAACAATTCACTAAAAAAATTTTTTTATTGGTCTTATGAAGTATTCTAATTTGTTGAGATAGTGAATTGGTGGGTTTTTGTTAAATGTGAGCCTAAATCATCACAATTAAAATAACCAAAGTCTTAAACTACTTCAGTCTGTGTGCATTGAATTAATTTAATACATGAGTTTCACAATTTGAGTTGAATTACTGAAATAAATGAACTTTTCCACGACCTTCTAATTTATTGAGATGCACCTGTACTGTTCCCCACTTCATCCATGGTAGTTTCAAAATATTGTGCCTGATTTTCCTGATTTTCCAATATTCCTCTCAATGAACATTAATGATGTTCTAGCAAGTAACTACTTCAGAGCAGCTTCCTGTACTATGCCAGTCCCGCTTCTTGTTCTATCAGTCTGTACATGAGTCACCTGCATGAGGCCCACAACACAGGTCAGGTTATTAAAATCATAAAATAAACACAATCAAATTCACCCTGCAACTTTACTGGAATTACCTGATTTATCTATTTTAATTTTAGTCTTAGAATTATTATTACTATTAATAATAATAATCACACTAATTGGCTAAAACTAAAAAAAAATTAAGATACTTCTTGACCCCTCTCAACATCTGTTTGTTTCCAGGGTTCCCACAGTCTTGTAAAACCTGGATATATGAGTTAGTATAATTTTAAAAGTGTGATTTCTTGACCTGGAAAAAATCTTAAAATGCCTTGGTCATTTTCATAAATACATGATTAAATTTAATGACTATACGTTTTACTGGTTATGCCAAGCTCAAATTATTATTATTATTATTTTTCAGGGAGAGATTGTGAGTATAAAATATAAATAAAAAAATAAAAATAAATAAAAATAAAATTTTTATTATTTTTATTTTTTCATTCTTATCCTAAATGACAAAAGGCTGGAAGAGTCAGGGAAATCCATTGGTTAAAAAGAATGGGAACCCTCAAGAATTTTCAGCTCCTAAACGTTTCAATGGGATAGTTCACCCAAAGATGGGCGAACCTGTATGAGTTTCTTTCTTATGTTGAACATAAAAGAAGATATTTTGAAGAATGCTGGTAATCAAACAGTTGATAGTCCTCAATGACCTCCATAGTATTTCTATTCTTATGTAAGTCAACGGGGACCAACAACAGTTTGGTTTTTCAAAATTCTTTAAAAAAAACTTATTTTGTGTTCAACATAAGATAGAAACTCATATAGGTTTGGAACGCCATGAGGGTGAATAAATGAACATTATTTTGTGTATTTGGTGTAATGCAATGTGTTTACTGTTTATGCGGTTTAAAGTTAAAAAAACACATTATTTTCCACATACTGTACATTATTGTTGCTCCTCTCTGCCCTGCCTTTTTGAAATGCGTTGATTTTTACAAATCTCATGGTTCTGAGAAGTGTGGTATGCTCTGATTGGCCAGCTATCCAGTGTGTTGTGATTGGCTGAATACCTCAAGCGTGTGACTGAAATGTTACGCCCCTTATTTTATTTGGAATATCAGCTTTCATGGCGGCAACAATACAGAGAGAATACAAGTTATCCCTTCTTTCTTTGTGTAAACATTTGGGCGGTATTATGCAAATCTTCCCACACAGTGACGTAGATTTGTAGGGGGCGTGTTTGAATGAGGCATTTTAGGAAGGTGTGGATAAGTCTTAATTTTTATAAAGAATATCTCTTTGGGTTTGAAACTTTAATCTTTGTGACTTTACGGATCTTATATATGCACGAACAGCTTGTAGCACACCAAAGACAAAGGAAACCATGATGGTTTTAGTCCATCCCTGAGACTATACTCACTTTAATAGTCACTTTAATAAACAAATTTATAATAATTTACAATTTAAAAATTTACAATTTATTAGTATTTAGTACCCCAACATTAATATTAGCTGTGGGCCATTACCAATAATCTCCAGACAGTGCTGGTGATTTCTAGGTAGAAGGAATTAGTTATTGAGCAATATGATTTAACAGTCCTTTGCAACATGGTTTTAGTCTGATACTGACATGGCACTTTTAGTTATGAAATGACTGCAGTCATGAGATGGGCTACCAGGAAACCATATTTAGTTAATCAGAAAGCTCACTCTCTGCCCTGCTGTGGAAATGACATTGACACGTGTCAGTCCCTGCTGATCTGGCATTGTCAGCCGAGCAGCCCAGTGTCCCTCACGCAGCTACTGTGTGTCCTTGCTGCCTCCTCCCTGGCCATTTCCTGCTTCAGTCCGCACATCTGTTTCTGCCCCACACATAATGCACAGTCGTTATGAGATCTGTGTTCGGATGAGTAGATTGATAATCTAAAGAAAAAAACTCTAATTTGATAGGATGGCTCATTTCCTGCAATTGATTTTCTTGGATTTTTTCAGAGAAGATACATTTATGTTTCCAGACTGTCAGGCTTTATATGAATCCAAGGTATTCTTTGAAACGGCACACATGTTGGCTTCGCAGTGAAAGGCTATAAAAAGCATGATTATGCACTACATTTTCACTGCCTGTATTATGCCCTCAGAGCACACAGTAGTCATGCACTGAATCATGTAAACAGACAACAGGGACGCGTTGAGCGAATGAACAGCAGTCTCTGTCTGTGTCTATGGCCTTTTCTCAGGCATGTGATCAAAAGAAGAAGAAAAACCTGTTTGTTCCCTCATTCAATATAACTATGCAATAATAATGATGATGCTAATAATAATAACAGTAATATTAATAATAATAATGTATTAATATATTAAAGTAATACAATTAAACAAATCAATAAGGAATGATATTACTATTGTACTTTAAAATATAAAGTTTTTAATATTATTATAATTATTCTAAATAATATTTAATAGATTTTTTACATTCAATTATTAAAATTAAACAATCGATAATATATATATATATATATTACCATTGCAGTAATTTATTATACCGTTGTTCTGTAAAATATAAAAAGACTATTTAATAATAATATTCAAATAATATTTTATTGTATTGTTTTTAAATTAGTTAAATTAAGAAATATTGCAATACTAAAAAACATATAATTCATTACTATTTCAATATGTATTTTACTATTGTATTGTAAAATAAAATAGTATTTAATAATAATAATTTTCCAAAATAATATTGAATTGTATTATTTTTAAATTAGTAAACTTATTAAATTAAGAAAAATAGCAATATTTTATTTTACTACTGTACTATAAAATTAAAAGTCTATTTAATAATAATAATAATAATAATAACAATAACTTTTATTTTACAGAATAACATACAATTACAATACTTATTAATACTAATAAGTATTTTTTAAATTAGTAAAATTATAAAATTCAGAAATATTGCAATATTTTATTTTACTACTGTATTGTAAAATTAAAAGACTATTTAATAATAATAATAATTATTTTATTTTATAGAATAACAGTACAATTACAATACTTCTTAATACTAATATTTATGGCTGTATTAATTTCTTTGCTTTAAACATTAAGCTATATACGTTCATCTACTTTAAACTACTAAATACTTTTATTAAACTAAACTTTTATTTTGGCAGAAAAATAGCTGGGAAACCTTAAAGCTTCTCTTTTGTTGACAACACATTATTATATGTCTCTGATTACAAATTTCGGAAGACGGCATGGATTTATGAAATTTAGATTGATTATACTTCAGATCGGAAAATATTGAAATTTGTATAAATACAGAAAAGTTGCATTCCTGCTTTCATTGTCTCATTCTTAGGGACTCAAAGCCAGCTAAATGTAGAGCGTTCGAAAAGCCGAATGGGGACATTTGTGGAGACAGCAGCTCCTACAGCAGCCGAGGGCTCACAGGATGATGGGTGAGACATGCGTTCACAATCTAAATATATTACAAAAAACACTGATGTTAAACAACAGCACAAGAGCTTGAAAAAGCTAAATGTTAGGGAACAAATTCATCTCTACAGCTTTTGACCTGCGTAAATCATTTTGTCATTCACATACTTATAACTTTACATTAACAGTGAGGTATACCAGACACAAATTACATACTCCCCTCATTACATTTGCAACACAATGAATTCCCTTTCTCAATATGGCAGTCTCTCTCTCTAGGGCCCGAGAGTAATTTGATTCTTCTAGCAGGCAGCGGTGCCAAACAGCCCACGTCTTTGTGGCTCACTAGAGGAACGGAGTGATTGGGCTTTCCACTTGCTTTTAGAAAGGCTTTTTGCTCCCCTATTGGGCTCACATTATAGTCTATGCCAGGAGCCAATCACTTCCAGGACATTATTTTGATTGACTCTCTCTGTGGCATTTTACACTCATATAAGAACCACTACAGAGTAGCGAGATTGTCCATTTTCTGCCATCTTTCACCTGCATGAGTTGGCGTCAGAGTTTAATGTGCATCTTACAATCTGGGTATAGATTTGAGAAGCCTTTTCTGATCGAATACGGCTCTTTTAAAAAATGGAAAAAGAAAGGTGTCGACCATTCCCCATTATGAGCTTATTGGTCTCCAACCAACAAAGAAGTTGCTGTGGAAGTGGTTGTCATGGTGACTTACACCACTGTCTTCACTCATAATGTCATTTATGTTGCACGAGGACCTGACTTGGCGCTGCCTATTCAATTTAGAGAAATAAGCATACACACTTATGCGTGTATAAATGAGCGTATTTTTTCTTCTAGCCCTTCTGCAGATGTTCCAGATATCTTGGGCAGGCGGAAGTTTAAGTCACCATCTTCTGATCAAGACACTTCATAATGGCTGGATCCAACAGAGTCTCATTAAAGAACAACCAGTATTCATTTCACAATAAGCAAGGCTGATCTCTGCTTACAGCTCATTATGGTATCCTATCTGATTTCACTCGCTCAAACAAGGTGTCTGCTCTAATAATGAAATAATGTTTAATGAAAGCAATGAGCAAGATGAAAATCATACTGAAGAACAATGAAATCAGAAGCAACCATGTGCTTAAAAGGAGTGTTCACCCAAGAAATGAAAACTGTGTCATCATGTACTCACTCTCATGTCGTTCCAAAGCTGTATGACTTTCTGCCTTCTGTGGAAAATAAATGAAGATCTGTCGTGACAACTCTTGGGAGGGTTTAGCAGGGTATTATTTATATGTTAATGTTAATGGGCCTCATTTATCAATCTATCGTAGAAACGGCCGCAGATCCAAGCACACAAATCAACTTCAGACAGAGTTCACATGTGATTCATGAAACATTAGTATTCCGCCAACCCCATCGTACGAAAGATCGTACGTTGATAAATGTGGCGGCAGAAAACAATCGTCATTTAAATATCACGCCCCTCAAAACACCCCGGTTTAGAAACCTTGCCCCTAGAGTACTGTAAAGCTGATGTAAAGCCACCCAGCTTTATATCAAGCTGATGTAAAGATGCTTTGACACAATTTGCATTGTTAAAAGCGCTATACAAATAATAGTGACTAGTGACTAGAGTTTACGACATGGAGAAACGTAACCCGGCCAAAAAGAGGAAGTAATCTTACTCTAAAAACACCCTTTCACCTTATAATTGCAAAAATGGCATTCATTTATATGTATATTAAACACCAGTAAATATAACGAAACATTTACAAACACTATAAACACTATACAGGGTTCCTACACATTTTCCATTTCAAAATGTCATACTTTTCCAGACTCAAATTTCTAAACCTCTCGGGGGATTTTCAGACCGCATTTAACATAAATGGTTCATGGAGCATTATTTTCAGCCTTATATTTGGTATATAATACAGTCATCTGTAAATATTTTTATTTTCATTGAATTTCTCGAAGTGACAACATACAGAGTCGCTAAAATAAAAAATAAATAAAGAAATAAAATATACACACTTTTACATGCACACAATAATCTTTTTTGTGCCCTCAAGAAACTATTCACATGTGCATGGGAATGTTTTGCATGCTTACGCATTACAATGTCTACTTTTATATAACCTATTTCCTTTGTGCATCACTGCTATCTTACTATGAATTAAACAATAACATGGAAGCACATGAATTAACAGATCTACCTGCTCAAAATTTTGCTTTTCTTACGGTAGTACCTCTAATATCAAGGCCTAATGTCCAATTTAACACATCGTCTGTGGTGATGGAGAAACCATGACACGAAATGGGCTGATGGCATAAAATTTGCCAAGTTCAAGGATCTATAAAAAGACTAGTACTGTAAAAAAAGTGTTTAAGATTTGGCTTTCATTGGGGCAGTGTGCCATATTTCAAGGCCTATAATGCATAGTCAGTGGTGGCCAAGAAACCACACTGTGAAATGGGCTGATGGCACAACAGGTGGCTCAGTGTGCATTGTCCTATATGCTAAAAGTAATGGTTTCCTGTGCGCACATAAAAGTATATTTTTTATTTTTGCAAAGGTCCTTGAGGTTATGTTATACGGTGCTAAGAATATAGTGTGAACAAACCCAAAATGCTTATAACCTGCATTTTGCATAATGAAAATGTGCACCTTGAATTCATTGTCATATTTGGCGATCACAAAAGAATCACTAAACAGCTGCCATGAAACCTCACTTCTTGTATGATAAATTTATTTTCATTAAATTCTTAATTTTCTATTATATATATATATATATATATATATAAAAAACTAAATAGGGGCAAAGTCTGGAAACACTCTGCTTTCTTTTTTTCCATACTTTTCCAGACCTGGAAAATACTTAAATCAAATTCCATACTTTTCCAAACCCCGTAGGAACCCTGACTATATAGCTTATTTAGTTCTCCGTAATCCACAAAAAAAACCTTTAAATTTAACGGTATTACAGAAAAAGAATGAAAAATTAGTAGCTATAAAATTTTATATTAAACTATAAAGTGAAACACAAATTAGGCTATAGTGGCATTCATTATAAACAGAATAAAAACGTCATGCTAAAATGAATTTATTAAGGTGAAACTAAACAGCATTGGGCTCACAAGCTTCTCTCATTCGACACCCAAATGTTTCCATTTTTTGCCATGTAACATTTGGTTACAAGGCTTTACTTCACACTTGTGTTCCAATATCCACGTAAAACATCATCCTTCATATGCGCAAAAATGTTTGACGCTGATTTTACAGCAGACCTTTTAAATTGAGCAGTGTAACTTTAAGGTTTGATAGACTGAATTTTAGTTTGATTAATGGCTGAAATGTCAAGTTAGCAATGCTGAAATGTGTGTGCGCGCGGGACGTGCCTGCGCAATCAGTTAAATTTAATAAAATCAAATGCATTAAGAGTGTCACAAAAACAAAAAGTGGCCTATTTGTCGCACAGTTTATTTTCTTTTGTTAATCTGTTAATTATTTCAGAGATATAGTTTTGTGTAGCTGTATTTATTTTGTTCGGTTCACAGAAGCGCAGCAGGTGGGTGATGCGATGGTGTGTGAATCTGCATGTCTGTTGTTTATGCTGCTATTTGCACATATAAAGCAAGAAAAAAAACCTTCACTTGTCAGTCAGGAAAATAATCTAAATGAACAAAATGCTGTCATAATTCTCTATGCTGCACACAGTTTCAATTTACTCAAAAACTTGCGTACACGAGCTGAGACCTGACGTGACATTTGATCATAGCCACCGCTCATGTCCATATTGATAAATTCCAAGTTTTCATCGAAATGAACGTACGCCCAATTTTCTGTCATACGTTCGTTTTGTAAATGAGGCCCAATGTGTTTGGTCTTGGCAGACTCAATCTGCTGTGCTGCTGCTGCTGCTATCGAGGCTTGCTATTGCCAATACATCCACAACATGCTGCTGTGAGCATGTAAGAAATACTGCTGCTGCACATATAACATACATAACCCCCTATCTATAGCATACATGAATCACCCCGTAGCAGATCTATATAGGTGGATCTGGGGAAGGTGGAGAGTTTCTGAAGAGCGATGCAACTGCTACAGCAAGCACTAGCCATGTATTTGAATGTTGAGCAGCAAGCTCATTGGCTGCTGATGCAGAAAGAACCAATCAGCTGCTGATTGTGATAATGATGTCATTATGTCAGATTGAGTTAGACCTATCGGACTGCATCTAAGAGTTTCATGACAGAACTTTGGATATATTGGAAATAATTTTTGAGCTGTCCAAACAATGAAAGTCAATGGATTCCAAAATAATACTGGGGTCCAAACATCATCTTTCAGAACACAATCTGTTATCATTTACCCTCACGTCGCTTCTGAATTTATTTCTTCTGTAGAACCCAAATAATCTGAAGAAAGTTGAAAATCAAACAAGACTGAAGCCTAAGAGTGCTTTTCCTCAGATGCCATTGGGTTCCTTTCAGTGAACTATTTTTATTTTTTTTATGAGCACTTTCCTCAAAGCCTTTATGTATTATGCATTTTAAAGGTATTCATAATGAATGTTGTAATGCATTATATATTTTCATGAATAATTTTAACCAAAGTTAAAATGCATTATAATGTTTGGAGATTCCTTGTTAATCTCCAAATCTGAAATTGGTCATTTGTCATGTGTTTTAATGCATTATATTATTATATATTATTATTGGCGTGGCTGACACAGAACAGCGTACGCTGCTTGCGTCCAGCGGATATTCTCCAAAATGGCGCTACGCTGAAGCAGAGGAGACGAATTGTTGAATAAAGTTGTTGTTTTGTTTTCTTTGTGCAGAAAAAGTGTTCTCGTCGCTTCATTAAATTCAGATTGAACCACTGATGGCAGATGGACTATTCTGACGATGCTTTTCATACTTTTCTGGGCCTTGACAGTGTAATTTACTTGACAGTTAATGGGACAGTCACAAACCTCCCTGTTTTCATCCAAAATATCTTAAATTGTGTTCCGAAGACGAACAAAGATTTTACGGTTTTGGAACGACATGGGGGTAAGTGATTAATGACAAAATTTTCATTTTGGGGTGGAGTACCCTTTAAGTTTCATTAGCAGATGCTTTTATCCAAAGGAACAGTTGAGGAATCCAAAAAGTGATTCATCTTAAGGAGGCAACAACACGAGAAGTGCTAGCAATTCAAAGTTTCAAATATCATCTAGAATAGTACAAGCTGGAACATGGTGGGATTTAAGAAATAGCAAAAGCCCAGGAGAAGAGTTTTTTGGCAAAGAGTCATCAGGATACAGTTAAGTGCTCACTTAAGTGAACACAACAGATGCTTTCCAGATGAATGCTCTTTAACAGGCATCTTGGAGATGTACTATATGTGTGCTATCTGGGATTGCTCAAACTGTAATCCTTTCCCACTGGGAACCCAGTGAATAAATGTAAGAAACTGTAATTATTACATAAAAATTCTTATTTCCAACAGTTTTAGTGTCATGTCATGCCATACACAAATAAAGACTTGTTTTCCTGATTAGCCTACCCTGCTCTCTGACATGCTCAGAGATTTACCGTAGTCCTTTTGCAGCACTACTAATGACTCATGTATGAACACGTAACGTGCACGGCACAGAATCATTGTGCATCCTACGCAGACCATCAGTGACACACTAAGGCTGAATATGCAGTATCTGTCCTTGCATGGCGACAACGAAGAGAGACACTGCCTGCTGTTGCCAAGAGCTCTGACGTACACTAATGACTGAATTATACACCATTGTACTGGGTGTCTCACACAACAGCACTAGAGACAGGAAAAATAACAATCAGGAAAAATAACTTCATGATGAAAGCGATTCACCCAAAAATGTACAGTAAAAAATTATTCATATAAATTACACGTTTATACAGAGGTGATACTGTGATATAGTGAACTGCTGATGGCCTGCACAACTGTTGTAAGTACACTATATACAGTACATATATATTTCAATAAAAACATATATGTCTGTTATATGATTGCTGTTATATGATTGTTATATGATTCCTTTTGCAAAAAAAGTCTTCCAGTTTTGTGAACATTCACACAGAAATCATTCCTCAGGTGGCTACACAGCATTTGACCAATGTATTTACAGAAATCATCTCAGGTTTAAGAAGTGTTTCAACATTGCATCAACTATGAATGAACACATACATTTTTATTTGAATTATTACATTTGATTGAGGTTATTTCAAAATGATTTATTTTAATTTGACATTTTTATGATTTACTTAATTATTGGCTTTACATTAAACTCATGAACGCCCTGAAGTTCCCCCTGAAGTAGTATAATGTTTAATGCACTTCATGTTGTTAATTACAACAAATGGAATACATTTTCCTACTATATCAGCATGGAACATGATTATCCTATTTAAATCAATGTGATAAATCAGTTAGGTCAAAAGTAATCTAAGTAATCTGTAAGTAGTCCGATTGTATTACCTAAATGCAATGGATTACGTTACTAACTACAATTTTTGTCATGTAATTTGGAATCAGTAATGGACTACAATTTGTAGGTAATCTACCCAGCTCTGTACATGGATGCTTTATTAGCGGCTGTTTCTATAGGCAGCTATACGTACGCCATCCACCATATTGGAAAAAAAGCTGTTCCGTGAACACTCGAGAGGAAGTTGACTGTGCATTTGCATAGTTATTCATATGTGAATATCTATATCTGCTCTAGACTTCAGCATATGATTTCGCTAAACTAACAAAATACAAGAAGTTGAAAGCGACAACCTCAAAAAGTTACCATAGCCTAGTTTAAAAACCTGTAATATTACATATAAAATCACAAACCTTTCACATTTTCACTTGTAAAGGGTTATCCCATTTCTTCAGGAATTTAAATCTTGGCTGCACAATGTTTTGGCATCTCAGAAAAGTCATTGATGTTTACTGTGAGTGACGACACGTTTAAATGTTCCTTTGCAAACATTTACATATGTGAGTGACCCTGGACCACAAAACCAGTAAATAAGGGTCGATTTTTTTTAAATTGAGATTTATACAACATCTGAAAGCTGAATAAAAAGACTTTCCATCGATGTATGGTTTGTTAGGATCGGACAATATTAGGCCGAGATACAACTATTTAAAAAATTGGAATCTGAGGGTGAAAATTATATATATTTTTTTGAGAAAATCGCTTTTAAAGTTAAATACTTAGCAATGCATATTACTAAGTTTTGATATATTTATGGTATAAAATTAACAAAATATCTTCATGGAACATAATCTTTACTTAATATCCTAATGATTTTTGGCAAAAAAGAAAAATCGATAATTTTGACTCATACAATGTATTGTTGGCTATTGCTACAAATACACCAGTGCTACTTATGACTGGTTTTGTGGTCCAGGGTCACATATAATAATTACATCATAATATTTACAGTATACTAATTTACAGTACTGTATAATAGTTTACACAGTTTACAGGAAACTCATTTCTGGCTAAATACAATAGTTAGGCCTAAAACATTTATTATTACTATTGTAATTAAAATAATAATAAATGCAAATCTACAGTAAGTTATAATAATTTTATTGCAGTACTTCTGGTATTTTGGCAGTGATGTTTGTAAAGGTTTAACTATGTGCTGGGTTTTTGGAGTGGTAGTTTGGCCTGCTATCATAAAGAGGTGTTGAGCACTGGGAGCAGAGCACATAGCTGAAGATGAGAGAGAGGGTCCCTCCTCCCTACACTCAATGAACACATGCCCACCCGCTCATTCAAACCAATGCACTGATCAACACACGGGCTTCTGTGCAACCTGTTACTGCCAACACGAAAGGGAAATATTACAACACTTAATGCTTAGTATCATTTGCTTTTGTAAGATAATTTTTTTGGTTTATTGAGAGAAATCCTCACTCAGAATCAGAGACTCGAATCCAGCGCGTGGAGCGCGACTGACGTGTATTGAGTGACAGCAGTATTGATCTTAATATGAGTCGAGCCGCGGAACTCGCGTGAAAGACATCGTATTTTTTAGGACGGCGTTTTCGACTTAAAGGAAACGACAGGTTTCGCACGGACCCGGAGACCTCCATCATCAAGCAAGCCTGTGTAATGCCTCTGGACGTCGACTAAGCGGTAAGACCTTTTCTTGTTCATAAAGAGACGCTCACAATATTTCTAAATCACTGCATGTGTTCATATGTCTCAAAGCACCATATTTATATTTTTGTTTAAGCGGTCGTCTTTAACCACATTTAAGCGTCTCGTGGGCTAATCACATCCGGTAGGGGTGAAATCAGCATTGATGCTCATTGCTCCCATTAGTACCTACGCATTTTTACTGATTCATTTTACACAGTTGATGACACAATATGATTGAAACTGGTATTGTGTGAAATGATTAGCTTCTTAAGTTTGCATCAGAAAGTAGACAAAAATGTGACCTTGGTGTTGTGAAGTGGGCTTCAGTTGTATAAGAGCAAATGGTGACTGAAAACATTTCTGAGTGTCATAACTGTTGAGTAATTTACTGTTATTTTTTCCCCTTTTATTCTAATGGTAAAAATATACAGTAAAACCTGTTAATTGACTGTTACCTGGCAGTTACTGTTACTGTACTGTAAGATACTGTAACAAATAAAAAAATAATGGAAAAAATAAATGTTATATTTTATTATAGATTGCTCTACCGTTAGTGTATAAAATAGAGTAAAAAACAGTAATATTATGAAATATTATTATAATTAAAAATAACTGTTTTCTATTTTAATCTATAAAATTTAATTTCTATCTGTGAAGACAAAACTGAATCTATCTATCTATCTATTAACACATACATACACACACACACAATATTATTATATAGCTAATATTTTTTTATAAGTAAAAAGTTTGAGGCATTCCCAGAATTCCCTGTGGAAACAATCACATTTGTTTAGATTTTATTTAATAGATTTGTTTCCTCTGATCCTATTATCAGTGGAGAATTTATGTTGCAATTTATGTGATTAAGTTAATGTTTATTAAAATAATTTAATTTGTTAAATGTGTTACCCTGATGGTGTTTTGGCTTCATGTGCTGTGTTATTATTGACCCCTGTTGCTGGAGAGGACAACTTTAAATATAACTCAACAAATGGCATCTTGTAATGCTTGTTATGGTAAATTCCAATAATACCTGCAGGTTACTATAAACTATGACACTCACTCTTTGTTTCTGCACTACAGGTAGCATCCTCAGTGAGTGAAGCAAGCACTAATGAAGAAGCAATGGTCATTTTCAATAATTTGCTGATAAGGACACGGCAGGTGTGAGTGGGGTTGTGGCAGCAACGCTGTAACCGTGACCCTCGCCAATATGGTTTGCAGCGAACAGAGTTCTGGCACATCAGTGCCCAAAAAGGAAACGCAGACCCGCAAGAAGCGGAAATCCCGTCCTCAGGGTCTGCCTTCTCCAGCCCTCTGCTGTGCATGTGGATTGTGCATTATGTTGGCAGGCATCAACATCACCTTAGTAGGCGCCTTCGCCTTCAGCACGCTTGTGCCCTCTAGCAATCCCCCAATCATCATCGGACCTATACTCCTGCTGGTGGCGTTCTCCTTCTTCGGGGCTTGCTGCATCTGCAGTCGCTTGCCTCCACCTCAGAGCTCTCGACGGTCCAAAGGAGGTGGCGGTTTGGGATTCATGGGTCGGGGCGGAGGGGGGTTGAGTGGAGGGGCGGCGTTTGAGATTGAGACCAGCGAACACACGATGCAGGACACCACAGCCGTACAGCTCAGCCCCACCAACTCGCCTTGCTCCTCTCACGCCTCCAGCCCCGAAAGAGAGGCTCCTGCCACCGCCGCCAATGCCACCGTTCCTGCCCCAGAGTACGTCCCTCCACGAGCCTGCAAGCTCTTCACAATGGAGACCAATGGACCCAACTCAGCAGCCTTTTCTGCTTCTACAGGGGGTGGAGGGGTGGTCCGGCTCACCTTGCCCTCAGACTGTGCCGCCACTTAAGGCTGCCAGTTTAGGTCGCTCTCTGGAGAAGGGCTGGTATTACGTTATGTAAATAGTTTTTCAGAGAGGAAGACAAGCACTTTGTGTGAAGAATTCATTTGATTATCACAGCTGGCTTGTGCCACGAGGTACAATAACAATTGAAATGTTCGCATAAATTCAGCGGGTTGATTTTTGGAGTCTGGGAGGCCCATGTGCTCTTAATAGAAATGTCAGAAGCATACGAAGAGCTTTTGCATTCTCTTATCCAAAGAGAGAGAGCCTTGAAAGGTGAATCACTGTGGCGTGCTTCACATATTCATACTGTGCCACTGTTACTCAGCGCATTCACAGTTACTGCGCTCAAAAGAGACAGAATCAGCTGTTGTGTAAAGATGGCTTTGGAGACGAGCCTGAGAAACAGAATGGAGAAAGACATTACACTGCGTGTTGTCATATGTCAGTGCACAGACCAAAAAAACAGAGATGTTGTATATTTTCTCTTAAATATTTTCTTGTTGTCATTTTAAATGCTAAAATACACTTGAACGGTCAATTTTTTGATGACTCTCCAAGGCCAACCTTTTTGGATTTTGTCTTCATTGGATGTTTAAATAAGCCGCGACACTGTGTGAGAGCACTGCCGTTTTTACACGCGATTTAGAAAACGAGGTTGCTAAACAGTGCCATTGTTTGGGTTCAAGTCGGACAAATAATTCAAGAGTACTGAAGGGCGGAGTAAAAACTTTTTCCACAATCATAGTGCAGTTCGCCTGACGCAGTGTGGCGAAAATGCGCATTTGATGACTGAGCTGTACTCGTACTGTTGTTGAATTTAGTTTTTTGTTGTTGAGAGTTGTGAAATTATTTAACGAACCAACAGCCCATTCTTCTGTAAAAAAAAAGAAAAAGAATTAGCCGCAAGCCTTTATTTTACACTGTGGTTTATAATGCTGCCAAGTAAAACTATATTTATTTCCCTTATGGTTGCCAAAGGCTGTTTTCTCCTTCAAGTATTACTCTTCTGTTGTACTTTGTTGTCAATACTTGTCTTACGTCAACAGTACGGTAATATTCAAGTATACTACCTACATCTGCTCACAGTGTTCCTTCCTAAAATCTCTTTTTTCTTATCTTACTCTTTCTGTGCCCCCTGTCTTTTGCTCTTTGAAAGCAAGAGCCAGAATTGTTCTCAAACATGCCCTCCATCACTGACCCACACTGACGGTTCAAGCCAAACGGTGAAACAATTTCCTCATGTTAATTCTATACCAGAGAGGTCAACTAAAAGCAGCTTTTGGTGGCTGAACACACTGAAAAAGCAAAAGACAATGTCCCCTTATACCTTTTTAAGAAGGAAATTATCCAATTATGTTGGTAGAAGTAGCTACGGTTTTTAGATTGTCCCTTTGTTATCATATTCATCAGTTCCAACCAGCAGAAAGGGCTGATTTTTAAGAAAATAATTATGTACTAGTGTTTTCTTTCATTTTCTGAGTGCCAATGCATCTGTTAATATATACGTTTAGCTGTGTAATATAGTGCAGTATATTTATATTATAAGTATATGGGTCAGTATGTGATGAATACTGAAGAAAGTGCAACATGAACTGCATGCTTACAAACAGTGCACTGTTGCCACGAAAAAAAAATAAAAAAAGATAATCTTGATAATTTAAAGAGAAACATTAAAACACATCAGTCCGCTTGTTCGTCATGAGATTGTGAGCTTTCAATATGAGAAGTTTCAGTAAAAGAAGTGAAGTTGAATGGAGGCTGTGGACACATTGGGATCTTTAGACTCTATGAACTGTGACCACCTCTGTTTGTTAGCTGCTATTTGCCATCTACACATCTGCTGTAGTCTGAATGAAATGAATGCTGCCTTAATGACAGTGATCTCAGGATCAAACCAGTGAGGGCTACTCAAATGTCCAATGAGAACATTTGGTCACGTGGTACTAATGTACTAATGGAAATGTTGTATTGTTAATTATTTTCTACCATGTATGTTTTTAAAAATGTATTTAAATGGAGGATAATGCAATGTCATGCAGGTTAAAAAAGTTTGATAATGCCGATTTGCATTACTGTTATTATTTTGGCGATTGGTCATGTTGTGTAAAATGATGTATGAATGGTGACTTGTTTTAAGTATTGTTGGCACTGAAAATTTTAATTGTGTCTTTTGTAAGTTGCTCACATCATAATTATACACCATTTAACTCCCACTCGCATAATTCAATTAGAATTGTGTCCACGCCTGTTTTTTTCTTCAATCTTTACATTTCTGAACTCTTCTCTTTGTTTTTTTATGTATATATGTGGAAAATATTACATTAGATTCTGAAAAAAATAAACTCTTGGCATGTCAGGATATACGTTAAAAGCTACATTCTTAACTGCTGTCTGTCATTTCACACTAAAAGAAATGTGTGATGTGATTTGTGATTTGATGTAATGATTCGCTACAAAGGCTGCAACATGATATCTGAAATGAGAGAAGAGGCTTACCACACTGGACTGACATAAACATACTATATAGACAGCGCTCTCAAAAGAGAGGTTCACTTACTTTTCACAAATGCTTACCTGTTAAGAAAGCTCATAAGCTCGTAGCTGAAACTGTTACTAGGGTATTGACTTTCTATTCATAAAACATTTTTATGAGCTGTTAAATTTCATATCAACCAAATTCAGCCCCTATAATAAAAAAATGAGCATAATGATTTTTTGAGGTGGTGATTTTGTTTTAATTTGTACAATATGATTCGTACAGAAACATACAAAAAATCTAACTAAGTGAGGCCAATTCTCTAAAAATGTAAAATAGTTATGAATTGCCATGAGAGTGTGTTGGCTTTATAAAAGGTTGACAAGGTAGTTATTTTTAATCTTTAAAGACTAGCCTGCAGCTGGATATCCCAGAGACTGAGGCTAGTAGTCACAATGGGAAGTTTAAGTTGCAAATATCAAACAAATATACATTTTTTTTTACACCTAATTTACACCATTAGAGTAGCCTAGGCTAAATATTATGAATTCTATACTACAAACTAATTTTGTATTTTTAAATTTAATTATTTTTAACTACAATAAAACTACACTGGCATACATTTAGTCAACCATATAATAACAAACTATAAAACTGTCAAATATTTATAATACGTTTATAAACAGTGATTTGAGGTTTTACATTTTTGCTCTTTCATTCACTGTTTTGTTTGTAATCATAGCTGTTTTATGAATTCAATTTTTCCTGATTAAAACACGCCCAAGCCAAACTAGGTCAACTTGTGTTCCGTCTGTATGCATTTTTAATGCTTTATAAGTTATGTAGAGACTTTAAAAATACACATACCTTGAGAAATATTCACTATTATACTGATAACGTTAGGTTATATAGCCTATATGGAAAAATCCCACTGCTCATATGGTCGCTCGTGAGCTGTCGTCGGTATTGGGAAAATTCGCTTCAGCTCATGAGTGTAAAGTTTCAGTTAGTTCACCCCCAAAAGTTAAAGGTAAATTTAAAAATGTGTTACTTGTAGAAGTACTTGTTACTTGTAGAAGTATGGTGTGTGCTGAACCACTTCATCAGACACGACTGAGCTCTCCAGCTCTCCAGCGCTCCCTGTCGGTCTTTGATGAAATTACAGGTCAGAAGCTTCATCTAATATTACAGTTTTTCTCGATTGCTAACACACTATAACTGATTCATTTGGCCCAATTTTCCAAAACATTAATGTAGTTCTCGAAACAAAGACACGTTTCTCAAAACTTTTAACACATTTCACCTGCTTTCACACATCCTCCAATTTGCTCAGTGTTTTCTGCAAAACTCTACACAACAACAGCATCATTTTGCAAAGGTTTATCCATGTTCTCATTCAGAAAACACAAACACAATTAATAATTAACTCAAGCATCAAAAAAATTAACTCAAACAGCACACATTTATCCATGTGTGAACATTACAGTAAGTAGCACAACTGATGACACACAGGTCAGAATCTCAGGATGATATGAACAAGAGCACAAGTGATTGTGTGTTTTGGAAAATGTTCTTTTGCATGGACTGACCATGAGGGAAGTTGGCCTACAGGCTCGTCTACAAGGTTTCGATACTACTTACACATACAATATAATTACAGTAGACAGTAGCAGTACTTCAGATGAGAGAACTTTCATTATTCTATGTACAGTAAATACTGTAGCACATGTTGTACACCCTCAAACTCATTGCTGTTGAATTGATTTATAGCCAAGTAGTCCTTACATGTACTCTTTTTTTTGCAGAACTGAGAGGGGAGGCAGAAAAGTCTTTTGTCAGAAGACTAAGCAAGAAACTGCTATAACAAATAAGGATACTACCAATACTGTAAATCAATTTGGCAGATGATGCTGAATTAATTAATTAATTAATTTATTCATTCATTATTTATTTATTTCTGTAAAGTAACTCACAGTCTATTCCAATGTGTGTTTACTGTATATTCAGTTGTTTGGTCTTTGTACTTTTCTCTTGTAGTGTTTTTCCATTTACTGTAAGATCTCTTTACAGTAGTGTAATGACAGTAAACTTTTCTTAAAGTTTATTGCTGAATTTTACTGTATCTGCACCCCTCAATTTATGTCGTATACTGTAACAGACATTGACTAGCTAAACGATTCCTATTTCCCAAAAGGAGGTTTTTGTAACAGTGTTTTGAATCGATCTCACAGTGTTCTCTAGACAGTGAAGTAGTGTGTATTTGTCAGGTTTGTGTGTCATCTGAGGCCAAAGTTTGAGTCTGACAAAAGAGAACATATTTTTGACTAAAGTATTTGATTTTGACATGGAAGTTTGAAGTTTGCACAAGTTAGTGTGTAGTTTTGAGATTGTGTTTATAGTTGTAATGGTGAATTGTTTCATGAATCGTGTGTTAGCAATCGAGAAAAACAGACTTATACAGACTCTTTCTAGGCACTTCATCTCGACTGCTTTAGTTCAAAAATTCTTAGTTTGTTGTCGCCGTTTGTCCACCAGAGTGTGCTAGACCCAAATTTATCATAACAGTAGATTCCAAATCGCCCAATGTTTGGTTACGCAATGCTTGGTCTGACTGGTTCCTGTGAGTATTTTCCCAATAGTAAAATATTGTAGGCTATTGTCTGTTAGAATAGATAAAGTAAGGTTATTTCCTAATTTATGCGTTTTCTGAGGTTCTAATAAATATGAAGTACAACAAATTCACAGCAGTCTAAATTATATTTTACAGCAAATTCCACAACTAGTTGGGTTCATAAACCATGTTAATCCTCAATTTAAATTGGCAAAAATGCAAATTTCATGTGCATTACACCTACAGTTTGCGTATCCATAAATTAATCTGAATAATCTTCCAGTTTAAACTGGAAAATAATTCTGCCCATCTGCTGCTAATAATGACAAACCTGTCTTGATTGACACTAACAGTTTTTTAACCATCCAATTTCTAATAATATTTGTCCCAGGACAATAGCAAAGAAAATACATCAAGACACTCCTTTATCTCTTTGCCAGTATTACGCAGGTAGATTTAAATATCTCTTGAGAAAACTCCCATATCTTTTTCCAGAAATATCAGAACAATGTCGTATATACTAGAGATGTCACTCAGATTCATCGCTATCTCTGTTTACCTGACCCATTGTATTACCTTGTGATGCAATAAACTACTCACATTGATTACCCACAACTGTTTCTAATGTCAGATGATCTGATCAAAGAGCAAACAGTGGTTTGTTTTGAAGTTGAACTGCACATACTTCTGTGGAAGTGTTTATCTGCCCATGCTCTAGTTCCTGACTGGATTCAATTCTCGTGTTTATCAGCAGTCTCTTATTTCAGCTGTCCTCTCTGAAACCAGTCTTAGTTAATCATGGTCAGTTAAATACACTAGGAATGTTTGCATCTCTGAAACCCAGTCTGTTTTTGTGGTTTGTCTTCATATTCTTTCAGCCAACAACTGCTCGGCATGAGCTCTTCTCAGAATGTTTTCATGTGATGATCCAGATGTTTGCAACAAGCTGGAGTTAATGTTTTATGTCAAAACAGAGTAATTATGATTAGTCACATGCCAGTCCTGATCGTCATACATGACCCACCCTGGCTGTAGATAATGATTGATTGTCTGAGGACATGCAGCAGGTTTGGTGGCAAACTGCTTTGATGAAGCACTTTGTAATATAGATAAGTTGTGGAATCTTCCTGATTTACAATGACTAAGCAACTGACATGATGGGATAAAGATGCAAAAATGGCAAAAACTGCAATAAAAAATAAAATCTTACGTTTAATGACAATGATTTTTTCATTATTTTCATTAATTTGAACCAGCAATGTATTTCAAGAAACATATTTTAGACTGTATTTTGTGGGAAAACTAATAAAATTGTTTTCATCAACTGAAATTTAATAAAATATTAAAATAACAGAAAAGAAAACATTAACATATTAGCCGGAAAGCTTAAACTTAAATGAAAATTAGAAATGTTGCCATGACAATACCTGAAATAAAATAAGTTTAAGTATAAAATTACTACAACTGAAATATAAATGAATTAAAGCTAAAGTACACATAACAAAATTACTAAAACCTCAAATTAAAACAAAAAAAATAATTCAGAATATCAGTAAATACGATAATAATATTTAAATAAGTTTTGTTAGCTTTTATTTTACTCATTATGTTTTTTATTTGTTCATATTTGAGTAAAAATGTATGTATGTATGTATGTGTGTGTATATATATATATATATATATATATGTGTGTGTGTGTGTGTGTGTGTGTGTGTGTGTATGTGTATATATATTTCTATATTTATTTGATACTTTTTCCAAAAATTCAATTCAAATTTAATATTCATTAATTCATATTATCAAGACAATTCTCATATTTTAAGATTGAAAGCCAGAATCTGTGGGAATTTACACAATGTTTACATAAAAAGCATTTGAAACTCCAGATAAATTACAAAGATATGAGTCATTTCAATGTGACCAATATATAACAAAAAGAAAAACAAGCACAAATAGCACAATGTGTATCTTATTTGACTGCTTCAGCCATGTGTATTCTTTATGGATAGTATCTCATAAGAACTGGCTCATTTTAGTGTGGTATTTGGGATGCAGCAGGTGCAGAATGCTAATGAGCAGTGGCATGAATGAGTCCAAATATGTTTGGACAGTATGTCACTAATTACCGCTGCATAGTACATAGTACATTAGCATTTGTTTGCAGAAGCACGTTTTCATACACCATTCCCAAATATAATACCAACTGGAACCCGGTCTTGGACAGTTATTTCATGCAATCATCTCCAAATGACTGTGTGCAATGGTAACTGACAGACTGTGTCATGCACTGTTAGAGATGTTTTTAAAACGTGAATACACGGTATACACCCTAAAACAGCAATGCTAATGAGATGTTATTGCTTAGTCACAATTCCCATGAAGAGATATTTTATTCAATAACTGTGTTTAACCCAGATTTGACTGAAATGCATGAACCTGGTAAATGAAGTAGAATAGGACAATTTCATTGTTTTCAGATGCAGAGGTTGTGTGTCTTGTTGTGTGTGTGACAGTATGGCGTGATTCTCTTGTCTCAAATCCCCTTCGCTCCCCTGAGGGACAGACGGGGTTCCTCAGCCTTCCCGATCCGCTCAGAACTGGACCGTGGCGGTTGCTCGGGAGCGTGTGTGTGTGTGTGTGTGTGTGTGTGTGTGTGAGTAAGAAACCTCGTCTGTGTCCCCAGCTTGAGTGCGTCAGGGAGGAGTTTAGAAAGAGAGAGAGAAAGAGAATAATCAAGCAGAAGAGATTAAGGAAAGACGAGCTGCAAGAGTTCAATGCAAGCAGACAGCAGTTATGTAACTGTGGTCAAATTAACCCAGCTCTATAATGCAGAGCATATACTGGGAAAGACCAGTGAAGACTAGAGAGCAGATCAGTCATTAGCTTTGGAAAATATCAGTGCTGTTTTATGGCATATATCAGTTTACCATTATATGAAAAGTGCATCCTGGTTTGTCAGTCTTACATCTTACTGATTTAAATTGGTTATGAAAACATTTTCTATGCATAAAAATCAATTTGTAATCCTACCTGCCTGAATCAAGGTGTGTCTTCACTGTGTGAACATTAATATATAGTCTTCATACAGTTATCAGCTTATCATATCATTTTGTGCAAATTTGGGTCACAACTTGCAACTGAAGAGAACATACACACACACACACACACACACACACACGCACGCACGCACACACACACACACACACACACACACACACACACACACACACACACACACACACACACACACACACACACACACACACACACACACGTTTATTTTTGTGAATTGTGGGGACATTCCATAGGCGTAATGGTTTTTATACTGTACAAACCGTATTTTCTATAGCCCTACACCAACCCTACACCTAAACATACCCCTTACAGGAAACTTTGTACATTACTTTCTCAAAAAAACTCATTCTGTATGATTTGTAAGCCTTTTGAAATATGGACATGGGGTAATGTCCTCATAAATCACCTTCTCCTTGTAATACCTATGTCATACCCATGTCATTATACAAATTTGTATCCTCATATGTCACAAAAACACGCGCACACACACACACACACACACACACACACACACACACACACACACACACACACACACACACACACACACACAGCAACACTAAAGCCATGCAGTTTGCACATAAGATATAGATTTTCAGCTATTCCAACACTTAATAAATAAATAAATGAATAAAAGTTATCAGTTTTCGCATTCGTACTAGTTTTATAATATGTATTTTTGGTTGTGCTTTAATTACCTTTCTATGCAACAATGTTCTAAGTGTTATTTATATACTATTATAATTTTTAACCCATTTATTCAAATAATTTAAGTTAAATATTAATATATTTTTTAATATTTGGTTGTACTTTAATTAGCTTTGTATGCAGACATGTTTTTAGTGTTATGTATGTACTATTATAGTTTTTAATCAATTTATTCAAACATTTATGTTAAATATTAATATTTCAAAAAATATTTTCAGATTTCATTGATATTTTATGATTTTTTATACTTCTATTTAGGTTGAATTTATTTTTTACTTCAGCTTTAGTTTTAGCTCAGGTTTAGTTTTTATTTATCTTCAGTTAGTACATTCACTGCTTCATCTCAAACATATTCAGATAGTTGGCAACATTTTTCATCTAATACTTATATATATTTTTTTGTTATCAACATTTTTTTATTTTTTCACACATAACACAACATAGCATCCAAAATATAACAAAACAAAACAACAGACACATACTCAACAACTCAAGGTCCAATCAAAAGGGAGGGAGAGAGGGAAGGACAATAAAAACACAAAAGTCACTCCTTTATATAATCACGTATATCAAACAAAAAACACTGCCAAGCGTCAATGGTCGAAGGTCTGGCCCCACCGACTCGCGCCGTTGTACATTCACACGTCACTATTTGCAGAAGGCTACGGATCCAATATGTTTTTCTACACATGTGCGGTGTAAACCAGTTCTGTATTATTGTCTTCTTCACAGCTGTAAATTATTGTCTTCTTCGCAGTAATGATGACAAAACCAGGTTTACATGTGTCCATAGACTGATGATGACAGGACATTCCCAAAACATATGCAGAAAAGTGCCTGATGATGTAGTGTTACATATATGGCAGTTCAAATTTGACTGCAGTTTCATTTTAAATCTTTTGTAAGGAGTTATGTATGCTCTATGAATGACTTTGAAGTGAATAAGACGATGAGCCAGATTTTTAGATGTTAAACTGAGATTAGACCACACTCTCTCCCAGTCGACAGATAAATTAAGGTCAGACAATTCCCCATTCCAAATAGTTTTAATAGAAAGAGGTTTTGTAATGCAATCAATAATTGTATTATATATTAAGGAAACAGATGGCCGACCAGCAGATGGTGCAATCCAGTCCCGCATAGGATGAGAGGAAATAGAAGATGCCCACGGAACGCCATACGCTTTGAGAGCAGAACGTAATTGAAGAAAAACAAAATATGCGGATGCTGGTAGACAAAATTTGGTTCTTAATGTCTGAAATGAACATAGGCCCTGGTTATCATATATATCACCGCACGTGTTTATACCTAAATAATACTTATATATTTAATTGTATTTAATGATAATAACCCTTCTATGAACGAGTCACACAATACAATAATTCACACAATAATATTTGTATTGGTTATGTTTGTTTAGATTGCAACACAGGGTTATTACAATTAAGTAAAACTAAAACCATTAAGAAAATTAAAAAAAAAATCTAAATATTAATAAAACTATAATAGTATACCTCAGTGACACTCAAATCAATGATATTTAAGTTTAGGTGTAGTTATTTGCACAGTATTTTCCAGGAATGACAGTACACAGGCTTCTGTTGCTGGGAAACAATATGATGGGAATTACCCCAGTACAAAAACATTTGGCAGAAAGTCTGGGATTTTTATATAAACTGTTTAATAGGTTAAGCTTGTTAATTCTCACCCAAGCCATTAGGAATACCAATGGCCCTAGACAAAGAGCAGCCAGCAAATCTGACCTCCCTCCATCCAGCCTAAAGTAAGCACAAGTTATACAAATGATCCACTGCTGTTGCATAAGCTTCTTTTCAAACCCCTCAATGCAAATCATCACAAACACATTCTGAGAAATCCCACTGTTGTAAGTGACTGCTCTCTGTTTACTGCTTTACTACGAGATGCTTGGCAGCGATTCTCTTCTGCTCTGGCCATTCATATCAGACAGGCTTTCCTCTACTGAGACATCAAAGAGAACTGACCAATGATGTTTCATTTTTTTTCTCTCTATATGTTGAGGTAATGGTTCTTCCGTGCATGCGTGGGATTGATTTTATGTCTTTTTGGCTCGACGAACTGTCACACTTTGACACTACATGTTATTCAAATAGATCAATAGAGCGTGCAGCCAAAAAAAGATCTAGTAAAGGCAAAGTACACTTGTCATATGCCAAGTTAAGTCCACATTTGCAGAACATGCTTATTTGCACTCAATTCAATGATCCAATATTAACTTACAGAACTGTTCCAGATTTTTAATGGAAACAGAATGACAGCATGGATTGAATTATCCATCATTTCGTTTAATATTTATCTCAGCAAATGTGATGCCTGGCATTTCATTCACTAGGAAATCTTTGGCAGTCTTTAGAATTGGATGGGATTGGTAAACAAGTTGCATTACTAACTGCTCACCAGTAGAGGCCTCCACCACAGCACGGATATGATATGATGCATAATAATCTGAGAATCAAACTGCATCAAACTGGTTCACAGCTGGATTTTGAAAAGGTGCCTCTTCTCTTCTCATAAATATGCTTTCAGAATATTTTGACTGAATGTGCAAGCATTTGAATCAGCAATCAAATCCAAACACATTTAGATGATAATATTATGTGAATTGATGCATAACTTGATTTATTGAAATTTATTAAATTAATGTATGTAAGATATATTGTATATCAGTGTAGTACAAGTTGTGTTTAGCAGCGTTTAATACAAACTTTGGGTAAAATGGGTGACTTGTCAGACTTTCAAAAAGGGCAAATCGTAGGAGGCTGTTTTGCAGGAGCTTTTGTAACCAATTGTTTGTTTGGTAACAGTTTGACGATCATGACTGTGTACACAAAGCATGGCAAGACTTCATCTGTTTAGGAGAATAGCAGGCAATAACTGAACATGATGACTGACACAGTCAAGCACTAAGAAGGATTGTGTCCAAACAACACAGAACTACTGCAGCAAAGTGACAGCAAATCTCAACATTCATCTTGAAGACCCTGGTTCCTCAAAAACCAAGTACAGATAACTTCACAAAGCCAACATCCAAGAAAGAGCAGCAATTGCAAAAAAATCATGACAATTTGAAATCGGGACAATTGTGATGTCACAATTTCCCTTGTCACGCCCTTTAACATGGGTCATTATCATATGTGACTCTGGACCACAAAACCAGTCATAAGTAGCACGGGTATATTTGTAGCTATAGCTAAGAATACATTGTATGGGTCAAAATTATCGAATTTTCTTTTATGCCAAAAATCTTTAGGATATTAAGTAAAGATCATGTTCCATGAAGATATTTTGTATATTTCCTACCGTAAATATATAAAAATTTAATTTTTGATTAGTAATATGCATTGCTAAGAACTTCAGTTGGACAAATTTAAAGGCGATTTTCTCAGAGTTTTTTTTTTTTTTTTGCACCCTCAGATTCCAGATTTTCAAATAGTTGTATTTCGGCCAAATATTGTCATATCCGAACAAACCATACATCAATGGAAAGCTTATTCATTCAGCTTTCATTCATTCCACTAATCACAAAAGCGTTACTACTGTTAGGTAAAGAAATACCTTTTTTTGGTGCAAAGCTTTGCAAACTTTATAAACAAACCTCAAGAAACAGCATATAAAAATCTGAAACTGCATTTCATGATCATCATGATCTGTATGAATTCCTGTTAACAGTGTGAAAACCATCTGAAAGATCAAGGTCAAAGATTGTTCACTTTTTTTAATTGCTGGAGCAGTCAATTTAAGATCAATGCGAGTCTATCTGTGATTTGATATCTGCAGTTTTGAAAAAACAAAACAAAACGAAACAAAGCAAAACAAAAAAACTCACATTATAATCAATGAAACAGTTTAAAATGCTCAATGAGTCTCTTATTTACATTGTTTTCATCATGTTAGTTATGATGAATGTATTCACGATATTGCATAAAACGCTTTGCATTAAAGGGTTAGTTTACCCCAAAATGAAAATTCTGTCATTAATTACACACCTTCATGTTTTTTTCAAACCCGTAAGACTATTCATCTTCGGAACACAAATTAGGATATTTTTGATAAAATCTTGGTACCTTTGTGAATGCACGTCAAAGTTTGATGCGGAAGAGAAGAAATTGTTGAATAAAGTTGTTATTTTTGTTTTCTTTGCACACAAAAATTATTCTCGTAACTTCATAAAATTAAGGTTGAACCACTGATGTCACATGGACTATTTTAACATTGTTCTTACGACCTTTCTGGGTCTTGAACGTGTCAGTTGCATTGCTGTCTATGCAGGGTCAGAAAGCTCTCGGATTTCTTCAAAAATATCTTTGTGTTCCAACGATGAACAAAGGTCTTACGGGTTTGGAACGAAATGAGGGTGAGTAATTAATGACAGAATATTCATTTTTGGATGAGCTATACCGTTAAGGAGATCATTGCACTCTGTGTTCAGTAGATATGATTGTGTTTGACTACAGTGCAGCGCTACAACCTTTGATGCAACAGGAATATTTCTAAATGAAATGCTGCATCAACCCCTTTTTGCATGATTAGTTATTCTTGGTGGCTGTTAGTAAAAATGCAGTAAATGTTTCCGGGAGAGTTCCACATGTAATGGTCATTTCATATGCAAAGATTTTGCATTGAAGTACATTGAAAAATTACCATTTATATCTAAATCTGGCCATTTTTGATGAAACCCATACCTCAGGAAACATATTTCATGACCCCTTTAAATATTACCAAACCACTTTTGGAGAGAAGAGTGAGAAGCTGGTTCCTTTCTTCAACACCTCTGAAACAGTTTTGTCCAGCTCCAGTATAACCTCCACAGCTGATGGTGCCAAAGTTCCTGAATTCACCTGCTTGACACTTGAAAAGCACTTCGTTCTCAATTGCTGAGCAGAAAAGGGGCTAAATAGCTAGCGACAAGCCTTTAACAGCCTCCATTAGCTCATCAAGATAGGTTATGCAACAGGTTTGTAGGGGAGCCACTTAAATAAATGATGATTTGATGGGCTCTGTTGGAAGGAAGCAGCGCTGTAATAAAATATCAGTGAAAGCTGGTCTTTAAGAGAGGACAAGGAGCACGGATCAAACAGTGTAGTGTGTTTATTCTTCCAAGTGGAGATGGACTGAATGGATGCCATATTGATGGAAAACTGTGTCGGTTGGCTGGTGCGGCCATGTCTCCGCTCATTAACAGCAGGATCTCATCTCTCTCTTTTCCCTCAGAATGAAATAAAAGGGGGATGCTTTACACTTTAATGACTTTCCCACAGTTCTCCCCCAAAAAACAAACAAGCTCGATGCTGTGACCAGGAGGGGAGAGGACCTCGTCTAATAAGACTGAAGAATACTGAGTCCAGTGTCTGACCAGTCCTGCCATCAGCCGCCCTTGCCAAGGGAGGGAATAATCATGCCTTTATGTGGACAGGGACCTCCGGGAACAGCTTTCTCATTACGCACCCCTCCCCCCATCCTCCCCCCAGTCACCCCACGAGCCGCAATAGTCACACTGCTCCACCAATCTTTGGTTCCGATCTGGATCCCCCCTGAAAGCAGATTGTTCAAGTGAATGTATTGGGGGGAAGCAAGCAGCACAAACACCCCCTTTTCACTTGGCACATAATTCTTAGCTAAGCGTCTTTTAACAAGACTACTAGTTTCTGAGGCCTTGGGGACAGTCCGGCCTGTTCCGGCCTTCCCAGAGAGAGAGAGAGAAGACCCTGCTTTTAAGAGCTGTGATTTATGTGTGTAGTTGCTGAGAGTTGCGCTCTTGACACCTCCTTGTGACTCGGTCACAGGAGGGATGCTGGCATGTAAAATGCTTTATTCAGATAATTCAAAGCACAAAGTTTCATTGAGGCAAGAAGAAAATTCACACTATTCAAACTGTTCCATGAAAACGGGATAATTTCACCAAATAGATATGTGGTATATAAACCATATGGTTTATAAGAAAGGTGTTAAAATATAATAATAATAATAATAATTTATACACCACTATTTATAGGTTTGTGGTCAGTGATTTTATTTTATTTTATTTTTATTTATTTTTGAAAAGAAGTAAATACTTTTATTTGAATGCATTAATTGGTTTAAAGGTACAGTAAATACATATATGCTACAAAAAATATATAAAAAACAGTTATTACTACATATAGTTTTTACTATGTATTACACAAAAAAAATGCTGGGTTAAATACAACCCAGCGCTGGGTAAAGTATGGACAAACCCAGCGACTGGGTTGTTTTCAACCAACAGTTGGGTTAAATGTTTAACCCAATCTTCTGGGCAGTAACTCAACTGCTGGGTCAAAACAACCCAATCGCTGGGTTTGTCCATATTTAACCTAGCGCTGGGTTGTGTTTATCCCAGCATTTTTTAGAATCTACTTTATTTTCGATCAAATAAATGCAGTCCTTGGTGAACATAACAGACTTCTTAAAAATATATATATATATTAGTGGTGTCAAATGACTAATCGCGATTAATCACATCCAAAATAAAAGTTATTGTTTACATAATATATGTGTGTGTACTGTGTGTATTTGTTATGTGTATATAAATACACAAACATGTGTGTATATATTTAAGAAAAATATGCTATGTTTATATATTAAATATATTTATTACACACACACATGTATTATGTAAACAAAAATAATCGCAATTAATCGTTTGACAGCACTAATATATACATATATTTATATATATGTGCGTGTGTGTGTTTGTTGTATATATGTATATGTTTGTATGTATGTATACTGCTATACTGCTGAATATCTGAATATTATATTATTATATTATTTATATATATATATACACTGAACAAAATTATAAACGCAACACTTTTGTTTTTGCCCCCATTTTTCATGAGCTGAACTCAAAGATCTAAGACTTTTTCTATGTACACAAAAGGCCTATTTCTCTCAAATATTGTTCACAAATCTGTCTAAATCTGTGTTAGTGAGCACTTCTCCTTTGCCGAGATAATCCATCCACCTCACAGGTGTGGCATATCACAGCCTGGTCTCATGTTCATACGTAGGTATTAATACGTAACATTTACAAGCACAAAACGTACATTTATGTACGTATTTATTGATGCTAAAACGTACAATTTAGACGTATTTCAACGTTTAAAACGTACAAATCGATACGTATTTTTAGTTAAAAAATGTAAAAATATTTACGTATCTTTTATATCATTAAGATATTCGTATCAATGCATTTTTATCATTTTATCAATAAGCGAATTTAGACTTTTAGATCCCTTAACCTACCCCCAAACCTAAACCTACCCATTTTACAGTGAATATGCATTTTTATCATTTTATTAATAAGCAATTTAGATTTTAGACCCCTTAACCTACCCCCAAACCTAAACCTACCCATTTTATAGCGAATATAAAACGCAACTGACCGAAGCATGCAGGAAAATAACAATTTTAGTAAGAATAATAGCATTAAAAATGTTTTTATAGTCGCTAATCCCACTCCTACCTCTAAACCTAAACATAGCTATTTCTGTACAGTATAAGAAAAACATGACAGACAGATAAATGCAATTACAATCATTTATTTATTGCAAACATTTCAAAAGCACTACCAAAAGTAATCCAAATGACAATGCGTTGCAGCCGCAGTCCTCTCTGGCGGAATACAGTAGGTTTGTGTGAGGTGCAGAGCAGAATTTATGTTATTAATCGCTGAAAATATTATCCAGATTATTTTCCTGATCCTCTCGCTCTCAGTGAACTCGTCTCCTGAAGGCGCGCACATGCTCGCATCTTTGAAACACACACCTCACCAGAAACACGGCATGTCGCAATCTGTGACGAATGCAGGCGAGAGCCAATGAGCGTTCGATTGTTCTGCCGTAAAACCTGTCGTTTAAAGCGGCAACATTTGAATTCGTAAGTAGCGCGTCGTCAGTCAGCGCGGGCTTTACTGTTTACGGTCGCTGGACTTGCTGCTCGGGATGGAGATGAAGATCGCTGAATAAAGGCTTGGATTTGGGTCTGTTCCTCGCAGTCGTATGGATTCTGAAGATCTGGATTACAGCGCATGAATAAAATTGCTTCATTTCGTAATTATGTTGCGGTTTTGGTGTTTTATATAGTTCTATTGTCAGTCACAGCATGTCCGAGAAAACGCTTTTTGTGGCCCATGGCAAACAAAGTAAACATTACATGACAAGTAAAGGTTAAACGATTGCAGAAATGTTATTTATTTTGAGGGTTTAAAGTGAAGTCTTGTTTAACATTATGTAGGCATATTCTTGGAAACGAGCTGGCAGAAATCACACAGAACAGAACGAAATGTTATCATTTCATATTAGGTAAATGGGTAAACAACTGAAAACAAGGTAATTGATATGACAACTAAAAACAACTAATAATAAAATTAATGCCGCAATTTCAATATTCATAAGGATTCATTTTTAGATGTAGTCAATACGTCAGTTTTCAACGTTTAAATGTATTTATACGTTTAGATGCTGAAAATACGTCAGTATTGTACGTTTTAGTGCCTGTAAAAACGTAAGTAAATGTACGTTTTATAGAACCACATTTTACGTAAAATACATACGAATTATCATGAGATCACGTTGCATATCAAGATGCTGATTAGACAGCATGATTATTGCACAGGTGTGCCTTAGGCTGGCCACAATAAAAGGCCACTCTAACATGTGCAGTTTTATCACACAGCACAATTCCACAGATGTCGCAAGTTTTGAGGTAGTGTGCAATTGGTATGCTGACTGAATGTCCACCAGAGCTGTTGCCCGTGAATTGAATGTTCATTTCTCTACCATAAGCCGTCTCCAAAGGCGTTTCAGAGGATTTGGCAGTACATCCAACCGGCCTCACAACCGCAGATCACGTGTAACCACACCAGCCCAGGACCTCCACATCCAGCATCTTCACCTCCAAGATCGTCTGAGACCAGCCACCCGGACAGCTGCTGCAACAATCGGTTTGCATAAACAAATAATTTCTGCACAAACTGTCAGAAATCGTCTCAGGGAAGCTCATCTGCATGCTCGTCGTCCTCATCGGGGACTCGACCTGACTGCAGTTCGTCGTCGTAACCGACTTGAGTGGGCAAATGCTCACATTCGATGGCATCTGGCACTTTGGAGAGGTGTTCTCTTCACGGATGAATCCCGGTTTTCACTGTACAGGGCAGATGGCAGACAGCGTGTATGCATCGTGTGGGTGAGCGGTTTGCTAATGTCAACGTTGTGGATCGAGTGGCCCATGGTGGTGGTGGGGTTATGGTATGGGCAGGCGTATGTTATGGACAATGAACACAGGTGCATTTTATTGATGGCATTTTGAATGCACAGAGATACCGTGACGAGATCCTGAGGCCCATTGTTGTGCCATTCATCCACGACCATCACCTCATGTTGCAGCATGATAATGCACGGCCCCATGTTGCAAGGATCTGTAAACAATTCCTGGAAGCTGAAAACATCCCAGTTCTTGCATGGCCAGCATACTCACCGGATATGTCACCCATTGAGCATGTTTGGGATGCTCTGGATCGGCGTATACGACAGCGTGTTCCAGTTCCTGCCAATATCCAGCAACTTCGCACAGCCATTGAAGAGGAGTGGACAACCTGATCAACTCTATGTGAAGGAGATGTATTGCACTGCGTGAGGAAAATGGTGGTCACACCAGATACTGACCCCCGGACCCCCCCAATACAGTAAAACTGCACATTTTAGAGTGCCCTTTTATTGTGGCCAGCCTAAGGCACACCTGTGCAATAATCATGCTGTCTAATCAGCATCTTGATATGCCACACCTGTGAGGTGGATGGATTATCTCGGCAAAGGAGAAGTGCTCACTAACACAGATTTAGACAGATTTGTGAACAATATTTGAGAGAAATAGGCCTTTTGTCTACATAGAAAAAGTCTTAGATCTTTGAGTTCAGCTCATGAAAAATGCGTTTATAATTTTGTTCAGTGTATATATATATATATATATATATATATATATATATGTGTGTGTGCGTGTGTGTGTTTGTATATATGTATACAGTATGTATGTATGTATACTGCTGAATATCTTTCATTTTTAGTTTGAATAAAATGAAAATTCTTTGTTTGTTCCAATAATGATTTGTTTGATAAGGATGTGGCTTAAGACTGATGGAATTCCTTGCACAATATGCTGACCAAAACTAAAGATATTGTTACTGCATTATCATTCACATTTTTTGTGGCATATGCATGTTCTGTGAATGGAGTCTGTCTACAGACATGAAAGCTGAACCGAATGTGTTTCTGAAACTCTCAGTATCTAGATCATAACAGCAAGAGACAGCCAGCAAAACTGCCACAAGGATAACCTTACTGTTGCTAAGCAACAGAGTATGTCCCACTTTACCGCAGAACGTGGCATTGTTATACAGATCTTTTTATTTATTTATTTTTTTAAAGTGTAAACACATAATATTTTCAAAATAAAGATCAACCCAGTGACCCCCTGTGGTATAGGTTGTCTTTTCGGTATGTAGGGGCAAGTGAGAAAGCCTGGATTAGCTGCAAACTCCTGCAAGCTCATGAAAGAGTGCAACAGTCAGTGACCAGTCAAGTCTTGTTTCTGGAAGTATTTTCCTGCTCATTTTTTCTGTAAGTATTTTCCTTTTCAGGAATTATTCAATAGGGTTCAAAATGTTGAACCAAACCAACCAGCTCTGATATTAATCACAACAATATAAACTTTCTTTTTTTTTTCTCTTTATTTTTATTCCAAAGACAAATGCTATTGTTTGTACTGAAACTGTATTTTTTTTTATTTTACATTCTTAAACCCTCCCCAACCAACCCGTTGACAGCCGCGGTTTGGCACGCACATTCCTATTTGAGTGTAAACAAGCACATGAAGTCGGTATAGTTGCCCCCCTGCCGGACTGTGGTGGGCCATGGGTGCGCAGGGGGTTTGTGTAGAGTCGTAAATGACCGGTGTGGTGTGTGTGTGTGTGTGTTGTGTGTGGTGGGGGGTGTAACACAGTGATTGACAAAAGGAGAACGGGGTGGTTATTCTCTCCAATCAAATGAGCTTTAATGTTTTATAGCAACCCCACCCGACCCCACCCTTCATTAGTAATGATTGTTAATCACTGTTAACACCTGCTATAAACCATATTTACACCATATGATAGAAATAAGATAGAAATCAAACACATATTCAAAATAACAACAACAATGCTATAAAAATGTAAAACAGCTTACAAAATAATTATATTCAATGACATGCAATAAACTCTGAGCTGAAACTGACTGGTCCTTGTGTTGTTGTCTTGATTTAAACACTTCAAACTCATGATGCAAAATCTGCAAGATGATCTAGCATCCAAAAACTTGAGTCTGCATACTGGATCCTCAAAATGAACTGCTTTGGACTGTAGGTCAGTGATGGGCATATAAATGATATGGAAATAAAATAATATATTGACTTATGAAGCCACTTCATTTGTGTTTTCTTCTCAGGAAAAATATTGATGGACACAGTGAGTTATGTGTAAGTGCTATTACAGAACTGAATGAACAAGAATTGCAATTATTTAATTTTGTCAATGATTTAGGTATGTACAAATATATGTGAAAAAGTGAACTCCCTTTCACATCAGCCTTTGGAAAACAGTTAAGCTCTGACGTTGACCAAGTTTCCACAATAGAAACTAAAATATAAAATAAACCACACATAAAAACACATCTCTCACACTGTCAGAAGTGACAGACAATGAAAGACAGCAAAAAATGCCACACATTTTACAAGGTTTATTTATTTATTTGATTTTTTTTGAGAAAAAAGCAAGATGCAAGAAACCTAACCATCAGTGATTAGCCACCACTTCGTAAAGATGTAAAATAGTTACAAACTCCCATGAGATTGTGTTGAAAATGAGTCCTGGAAATGTACGGGTGTCAGTTCAGTTATAGAATGCGTAAATGTGAATGTAAATGACTAACACTTGTATATATTGTTCTGCTGTGTGAACGTGGCTATTGTGTTTTTAGCAGTCAATCCCCAAGGCACTGAAAATGTCTCGCAGGCATCAGGTGTATATAGACTTGTAACACTACATGGACAGAACATCCAGGATGGCGCATTTTGTAGAGCTCACATAATAACACAGATATACTGCCATGAAATCTTTCCTTCTGTAATTATGGTTGAAAGATATGGACTGCAAGAGAAATGTATTGTAACTCAACACTTGTCTGCTGCATAACAATTGTTCATGTATACTGGCTCTCATTAGGTTTGACATTTAATGAACAGACTTTTGTCCAGATCATAATACAGTGTACCCAGCCATACACTTGAATTGTGCTTATTGAACGTCAGGTCAGACAGGAGGGTTCTCCCTTTTCAATGACTTTCTATAGATAACTAAAACTCCAGGTTTACACTGCAGAAAAACACAATACTTTGGCTTTGTTGACTGAGCCAGCCCTGCATACATAATACAAGGGTCTGGTTCACTCTTTCCTGAGAGATTTCTAGCACTCATAGAACAGCCTCTTGTACAACAAAACAACAGAGTCCACTGAGAGTTTACAGGTTCAGTTCCATAAAGCTGCAGTGTTTTGCTCACACAATAGCCTTTCATATAACGTTTCCTCAGTGATGGCCTGGGCTGTTACGGCCCACTCGGTCCTGTCTCTTTCAGCCCTCACTAGGACTTCCTAATCCGTTCACCGATCCGCTTTATTTGAACTTCCTGTTGGGCTGAGAAAAGAGAGAAAAGTTGTGAAACTTAAAGCTGAACATATTACAATGTGTTGCAGGGCTCATTAAAGGTACAAATTGCAGTTGGATTTGTTTTTTTGTACGTCACAAACTCGGTTATGGGATTAGTCAAATACCACACTAGGACTAGGTCATACTGATTATTATTTACACATAAACAAGAGTGTTATCAACATCAAAAGTTTAGGTTGAAATTCATATGAATACATAGTAATTGTATAAGCAACACAGCAAATATCATTGTCTAGTTCTGGGGGCCCATTAGGGGCAATCTGTCACAGTTGTGTTTAGTTCAGTCTCTTTTGGTTGCAGTTTCATGGACTTTTAGTTTGTTCATTGCCAGTTTCCTTTTTCCTTTGTCTTAGTTTCCTGCCACTAATTTCCATGGACACCAATTCAATTATCACAGCTGTTCATTATTAGTTATTCATCAATGTGTATTGAAGTTTCTCCTTGTGCACTCTTCATTTGTCAAGAATTACTTGTGCAAGCCACACTGTTTTGCTGGCTTCTATTGCTGGATCTATTTGTGAGATTTAATAAAGACTTTTGTTATTTTGGACTGATTTCATTGTCTTCATCTGACCTAAAGCGTGACACCCTCAACATCACTAAAAAGTATTTAAATTAATTCTTATTAAAAATATAAAGACCAAACCCTAGTTCTAAATTAAAATGCTAAAAAACCAAGATCAAGAGAAAATCAAAGCGCCAACTGAATTTATTTTCTTGTTTTATAAATAAACATAAAACCTTTTCTCCTCAATAAGCATTGTTATAACATTCTAAAAAAAAAAATCAAGATCTATTTTGCATAGTATTATATATCTTATAACTAATATTATAATGCATTAAAAACAATACAACAATAAAATAATATAATCTAGTGAAATGTTCAACAACTGCAAGAAAATTTTTATATTTAAAGAGGACATATCAATTCAATACAGTCTACTGTGGATTTAAGTTGCTGAAAGGAATGTGCCAGGTTGTACCAGGTATGTACACATAGCATTGATGGAGAAAGATGGGTGTTACAGTTAATTAAATGAGTCCTGTAGATGTTAGGAGACTGAGTTCAGGAGCCTGATGGCCTGTGGATAGAAGCTCCTCCTCAGTCTCCCAGTTTTTGCCATCACGCTTCTGAAGCGCTTGCCAGATGGCAGTGAGATGAAAAGATGGTTACCGGGGTGATTTGAGTCCTTGATTATTTTTGCAGCTCTGCTTTTGCAGCGTTTGAGGTAGATGTCCTGCAGAGAGAGGGCAGACCCTGAGATGCGCTCAGCTAAGCGCACGACTCTCTGCAGAGCTTTGTCCTGTTTTGTGGCGTTACTGTACCACACTGAGATGCACTGAGTCAATACACTTTCTATGGCCCCTGAATAGAAAGTTTTCAGGATCAAGATCTGAATACATACAACAATACATACAATACATACAACAATACAACAATAAAATAATATTCTAATTCAACAACTGTTTTTAATTAAAGAACGTATCATTCTTAAAAGTTCTGAAACCTCAGATTCACAAATTTAAAATACTCCTGGTTTCTGTTAATAACAGCTTTGTCACAGTAGAAATACTAGAAATTATATTGTGGAGCTGCTGAAATATGTTGGACAATGAGGGTCCTTCGAGTCAATTATGTAGGTTGAGAACCACTGGTCTAGCTCATAGTTCATTTCATATACAAAAACCAGCAGTTAGGAGTATGACAGAACAGCCATGAAAAAGTATAAAATGATGGCATATTGTCATGTTATTGCCTTTACCTGCTCATCCAGCGAGGCAGTTCATATAATGCCATATAATGCACTGCCATACAGAATTCTGATCAAATGCACATTATTATTCTGGTATCCTTTTGCAGAGAGCTACAGGATATGTCTCTATTTGTTTCTCTGTTTCTGCCACAGGATGATCTAGGAATTACACAAGCTTCAGTCTGGATCCAAAAGATTGAAGATTATTAAAGAAGAAAATTAAAGATTTGCCCTTAAATGATCTGAGATGACCGAACACCTGAGAAGAGATGATGCCAACCCTTCAGAGTTACAAAATATTATTACTTACCTATAAGGCCCTAAATGGTTTAGCCCCGCGTCAACTAGTCTTCTATCTCGACAATCCATCACACTCCCTACGCCAACCTGGACTCTTGAACCTAGAATAGCAAAGTCACAAAGGAGGTAGAGCTTTTTCAATTTGGCTACCAAATTCCTGTAACGTGGGGTTCAGACACACTCTCTCTGTTTATAATTAAAGACACATTTTTAGAAGCATTCATATAATGCGTTCAATAATGCATCTCATAATCTTGTATGCAGTATATCTGTCAAATGCACATTATTATTCTTTATTTGGTTAAACAAATCATTTTTGTTGGTTGGAACAGCAGCTGTTTTGTCTCTATTTGTTTCTCTGTTTCTGCCACGTCAGGAATTAACAAGCTTCAGTCTGGATCCAACCCTTAAATTCTGAGATGACAAACACCTGAGAAGAGATAGCCAACCCTTCAGGGACCTAGATGATGCCAACCCTGAAACAACACATATAACTACCAAATGTTGCTATAAGTTTGATTGCAACATTTTGTGTTCAGTCTGTTTTACATTAACTGTTTTTACTAGGGTAGACAGTTTTTGAAACACAGTTGAAACACCTTAAATAACTTGAGTACACAAGAACCCCGAGCCGTGATTTTTGCCCCACACATGTGTTTTAGTGTTCTCTTTTATTGTGGGAAATTTGAAATGTGTGCGTCTTTCCACTCTGAAGATATCGGCAAAAGTTTTTTTCCAAGGTGAGATTTTCATTTCACCATGTCCCTTCCACAATGAATAGCTTATTATTCTTTTATGATTGTTAAACTTAACATATATCATTGCAAACGTTACTCTGTGCTCTAAAAATAGACATATTTTATGACATTGTGCCATGCAAGGTCTTTTCATAATCTAGAGAAACATGCGAGCGTGTCAGTGGGGTACGGTTGAGACACAGTGTATCAACTGTACCCGGATTGGTCTCCTATTGCTTCACATGCTCTCATGATGAGCTAATTGTGTTAAATATAAACTACTTATGGCTATTATCAATTTATGACATTTTAGTACACAAGTTAAAGAAATATCATGTGAAAAATCAATTCATTTCAGCATCTAGTTTTTGTGTAGTGATGAAAAAAGCAGAAAGTGTCTCTACTGTAGTCAGTCTACCCTACATTTCTGCCGTATGTACATCAACTTGACATAGTCACCACTGATAAGCTACTACTAAATTTGAAACTTAATTTCCTGTAAAGCTGCTTTGCAACGATCATGAAAAGCGCTATACAAATAAACTTGAATTGAATTAAATTAAAGAATACTTTCATTTCTGAGCACCAGAGCAAGCGGCTCGTCTGATTGTAAAGGAAGAAAGCCTCTGCAGAAGATGTTGTTGTGTCTGGTGATTGTGTCAGTGTCCTTGTGCCGAACATCTTCCCTGTCATGTGATTCAACCAGTGTGAGGGTGAAGTCAGAATCCATCACTCACAGAGAGGCTCTCTGAAGCACAGAATCACTTACAAGGCACTCATAGATGCAAGATTAATGTAAAACAGAGATATTTAGTCTCACAAAAATATGATTTTTATTTATAGAATATCTATTATGAAAATCAAACCTAAAATAGCTTACATTAAAATGAAATGGCATATTGTACTGTGTAATAAACCTACACTCTTCTCTTAATATTAATCAAACATATTTAATATATGAATTTAAAATATTCACACAAAATTTTTTAAAGATTGCTTATTATTTAAACAACACAAACATTGTTCATGTAACTTCAATGTCATTGAATGAAATTGTTTTGAAGTAACCAAATTAAGTAGTCTGACACTTATTTTATATGGTCTCCTGACAGGCTTTAATTCACTTTATCATATCACTGAATTAGAAGATAATGTAGTGCTTTCTAGCTAACAAAATGCTAAGTCTGCTGCTTAAAGTACTAAAGTTTGAGAACTGAAAACTGAAATCTGAAGTCCTATTATCATAAATAATTATTTTTCGACCCTGTTTTTTACTGGAAAATAAGACAAAAACTAGGATGATAATTTTTTTGCAGTGTATTTCTTGATCTAATTACTGAACATTACAGACCTAATCCACACATTGATGTCGAGGTATTTTAACAAAGAAATAACAATATTTCTGTGTATATGTAATCTGAAAGTAGTTAATTCAAAAGTTATATAACATTCTAAAAATAAACATGACATGTTGGTTGAAAAGAAAAAACAAAACAAAACAAAAAAACACTCATAACCCTAACCATTTCTGAAGCTTATATTGTTTTCAGCACATCCACCAGATTAACACCAGTCCTGACAAACAATTGCACTGTTTTTCAAAGCTATATTATGTCAGAATATGAATGAAGTATTGTATCGCCTTATATAAAACATAAAAAAGTGGGGAACCAAACAGAGATTCACAGTTGTTCTTCAGTTATTGTGAAGTCCGAAGTAATCTTTATTTTCACCCCCCCCCCCCCTTATTTTATTTAAAAAGGGGCTTACAGATGCTAAATATATATCCATTCTTAAGCTGAACTCTGCAACACTGCAACACAAAGTTTGGCTTGTTTCTTCTGCTCTGACTGCCAATTTTCTGCAGTGCCAACTGTATACCTCGGTACACCTTGACAGTAACAGTTCTTAACTGGGTTGGCTCAATGTAAGAGGCTTACCATTCACACTACTGCCTTTCACCAATAAGTCTGCCTGTATAAATAAATAGTTCACCCACAAATGAAATCTGTCAGCATTACTTAACCTCATGTCTTTCCCAACCTCTATGATTTCTTTCATTGAACACAACTTCAGTAATTAAATTAAATTCAGTTATTCAACGCTAATCAAGTTCAAAAGTTCAGAAAAAAAGTGGTGGTTTATTTGTGAATAAATTTTAATTTTGAGTCAGATATTCTCTATGATTCAGTTGACTAGTTCACTAATCAAACAGATCTGTTTTTTTAAACTCACAATTTCTTGTAAAATGTGTATTCATTATTAATATGTCCATGGTGTTTTAAGATTTGATTAATATACAAGATTTTCCTATAGGTTTAGAAATCACACTTTTAAAATTAGACCTGGCTACCTCATATATCCAGGAAACAAATATTGAAGGAGTGAAATAAAATACAAAAATACAAAATATATAGTTAGTCTGATTATTTAAATTCTTGTTTTGTCCTATTTTTAATCATTTTAAGTCATTTTGAGGCTGCCTTGGAAGCTTGCTCCTGGTGAGAACCACTGCAGAGTCTGTTTGAACAGCAGTAGAAATGTGTAGAGCATTGTGTAAATTGTGTGTGTTAACAAAAAATCCAAAGGCATTCATGCCATGAAATACACACTTACATAACCAAGCACACATCTTTATTTTCAGCACATTAATGCACGAACATCATGATTTGATTTTACACTTGCCTTCTTGGCACGCTAGCACATGTGAATCAGCAGGACCTCCACTGTTTCAAGTTTCAAAGAGGCTTTAGTGTGTCCCCCATAATACAGCCTTTGAAATTCAAGGGGCCTTGCACAAACTGAGCCCTATATGAATAAACAATCACCATCTTACGTAACACAGCCAAATGTTGGGAGGACTAATTATAATAGCACCTCACAATAGGCATCTGAATGGCATTTCATGGTGTCACACTCAGTTTGGAAATCTCACTCATTATGATTTGAGGCCTTTAGATTTCCCAGCGCTCATGCACCATGCCCATACAGTCCACTGCTGGAGTGTAAATCCAGGCCATGTTCTTTAGGAGAGCTTGGGTTAGAAATGGTAGACTTCAGACTGGATATTAGGAGATGGTAGCTTAGAGCAATGGATCTTAGCAAGTACATAAACTTCATCTCATATCCATGAGAGTAATCATATTGCCTTTAACATGGCCATCTGCATTTCCAACTTCTGAGAAAAGTTAATTCTTCTCTATTCTTTTCTTTTGAACCCTGTACTTACCGTAGTTTCTCACAGTGTCATATTTTTACTTGGAGGGCATCCAGCTTTAGAACACAAAGGCCTACATGCTAGGTTCTGCTGAGTGTCAAATTTTGCATGATTGTTGTTCAACACACCATATCAAGTTAAAAAAATTCAGCTTTAAAAATGTCTCCACATCCTGTGATCTTTTCCATTTCGCTGCAGTGTCTCACATTTTTGTACGCAAGAAGCTATTCTATGTAAATGGCCCCTGGCAATTTCATATTTTACACATCAGCATGTAGGCTATACTTATATCTCTGAAAACATAGTTTCTGTGTAAAACAATTAATTATTAAATAAGTAAATAATCCTGCTCACACCAACAGCCATCCATACGACAATGCAAAAACTGCTACTATGAACACATGAACATGGCAGGCCAGTAGTTGGCCATATTGTGCCTTTAAGCTTTTATGTCAAACATCACAGTAGCATCTGTACTGCATGTGTCCGTCAAGTGGAGTTGGAAATATCATAATTATGAGTTCCAAGCGCAAGCGCTCAAGGACATGATCCTAAATAATTTTGCTAATTGTTTTAATTTTATATGGTATATTACAGATATTTTAAAGGTCTGATGTACAGAACAGCTGATAGACAACAGATGTAAATATTCACTCGACTGTCATGGTTTGCATTATGTAACACAATCATATAGTTTTGATATCATGTATAAATAAGTGATAGAAATGAATAATTTTCAACATTTCAAATGCAGATGTAAATATTTGAGTTTACAGTTTACAGTGTTATTCTTTATTTAGTTTAGGCTACTTCCGTGTTATGTTTATGACTTGAATGCATGATATGTCATAAAAAGAATGTCTGACTCAGAGGTACAGAATGAGTTTCTAGGTGCCAGGTTTTTTTCCTGATATACCCATAAATGTATGCCTCTTAAAAAGTCTTCACTATGGAAGCCTTTTCAAAAACCTAAAATTATGTTTATGTGTGGATGGTACACACTAAAAAATACTGGGTTAAACACAACCAAGCACTGAGTAAAATATGGACAAGCCCAGCGATTGGGTTGTTTTCAACCAACAGTTGGGTTAAATGTGTATCCCAACCCTCTGGGCAGTAAGTGTTTCAATATCAACTTATTATTATTAGCCAGTTTTCTGTATAGCTATATTAGCTAATGTCTAAAACATAATGTGAGAGTAATAAGGAATTATGGTGCTTAAGCTTTGACAAAAACTCATTAAGACGCTCAGTGTTAAAGTAAGTTCAAGTACATTGTTTTGTGTTGAGACCATCCAGATTGAGGCTAAACGTAACACAAGCACACAAAGACCCAGTTCTAGCTGAGCAGTGTTTGTGTTCTCGCAACACAGCAGCTCAAAGCTTATTCATGGATCCCGTCCAAATGGCTTTACGACAAACTTTGAGCAATGAAATGGCCATTGTTCACACTGAATCAGAATTATAATTAAGACCGGTCAGCCTGATCAACAAAACCTCTAGGAGAGGAAGAAGGGCTTTTGATGGGTCCTCATGGCCCATTGGGAATAGTGATAGCCTCATCAGCAATGGACTGGGCTCAAATAACATGGAAAAGACAGCAGCCTGCCAGCATTTGAATTAGGACCCATCCGAGGCACAATTCGGTTCAACCATTGACCACATAATGCTGCACTGAATGACCGACAATGTTCCCACAGAACAGATGCCTACCTGTGGCAAAGGTAAATGTTCCAGTTGATCCAGGGGGACCTGTGTGCTTAAAAAAGACTGGCACATTTTGTGGGAACCAAGAGCAGACAAAAGGAATGGAGAAGGTCTAGCCTCGTCATGCTACCTCAACAGGCAAAGGTCTGTTAGGAACAGTTGTCATAGTACCATGTACACAACAAATAAGTCTCAGTGGGAAAGGGAATCTGTTAAACACAAGAGAATTATCCCGGGATAAGGTCAAGAGGAAACAAAGATGCTTGTACCGTGGGCTCTTCTGCGGTGAGGGAAAGACCTTTCTCTCACATAATAATTATCCCACATCTCATCTCATACTCATGCCAAGCTCTCACCTCCCTTCAGAGAAGCACTCAATCATGTATGAAGTAGTCAATCATGCATAGCCTGTTCACAAGGATGATTTTATTGATCGTTTTAAAAGCCTTCAATAAACTTTAAATAGGGTTTTAAATTAAATGTTAGCTAATGCTAGTACACCTTTGTGAAAAAAGTGCACTTTCTGAACAATGAATCAAACAAATCTATATTAAATTCAATTAGTTGAACATAAGAGTGTTTTTGATCCACTTAAGTAGGAATTAAATACATCTTTATATGTAATTTCATTATTACATAGTCTTTGAAATGAAGTGCATGCCAAATTTACTGATAAGCATTTCTGGCAAAACAAAAATGCACTTGTCATTTCTATTGGAACTTGCATGACATGTATACATTATATTTTACATTATACATTTGTAACTTTATTTACAATATATCAACATTAAATGTAATATAGAACAACACATTACAGATTATCAAAAACAAAACAAAAAAACAATCAAAATAAGTGTATTTTTTAAAGCAGTTCAAAAGATTAAAACATAATCATTTGAAATTGTACTTTTACAAACGGCACTTTTAAGTGTACTTTAGTGTTTTAAGAATAATAGAAATTCAATTTTTTCATATTTGAGAGTACATTTTTTATACTTTTAGTTTAAAATATACTTTTTACTTTGAATGTGTACAAGTGCACATTCAATACAATTATGATCCTTTTTCACAAGGGCTGTGCAGTATTTTAGCAAATAAAAAGCCTTTTCAATACTATCCAAAAGATTAAGTCTTGCATTAAGGCACAACTAACTTGTAAACAGACTAGAAACTAGAGAAAACAATCACACTAGTTATTTATCATACATAAAATCCTCTTCAGGCTCTGATGCTATCTTTACAGTGACCATGAATGCTATCATTCTTAGCCACTGGAGGGCAATCCATGTGTGTGTGTGTGTGTGTGTGTGTGTGTGTGTGTGTGTGTGTGTGTGTGTGTGTCTGTGTGTTTAACTGTCATGCTTTAACTTTACTTTTCACTGTGTGCTGGAGCAATACTTCATATATACCCTCTAACAAACCAAGCGACCCACTCAAAAGTCATCCCCAATCATCTGTTTATATAACTAATAAATGCTAACCTCTGGCTAAAAGTACATAGCCGGGCCTGGTTCAAAATCTACAAACCTCTCACAGTCAAGGTAACCGTCCACTTTCAGGTCATGCAGCTTTCTTTATGGCAGGCTTTCTGATAAAACAAGGTCATAAACATGGACTGCATTATAATCAAGACAGGGTGTACTGGAGTAATCCATGTCAACAAGGCATTTATCGCTCATAAAATCGCTCTAAAGCAATTTCCTTGAACAAGGCAAAGAAAGACAGTCTCCATATCATGAACTCTTAGTCCTTTCACTTTGATTGGACTCAGGGAATGAGTGTTTCTTCTCAAGTGAGTTGTCTTTTTTCCCTCAGGCATCCAGTGTCTCTGAATACTGCACAGGGCCTGATGCACGATGAATGGTAAGGTCTGTCTCCAAGCGCTTACTTTCATGCATTAACAGGAGACAAAATTATAGAGTTCCCCAGTACCTCATGTTTCCAAATTCTATATATTAAAAAAAAAAATAGCATTTGTCTTTATTTTAGTTGACATGTATTATAAAAAAATAATTAAAAAAATACATTACATATTATGCATCAACCCTATTACCATAATGTTTTCCTATTTTAGTAATGAACAAATCTATTTATCCATAGAAAATCATAATGACATCATTCTCCAAGACCTCCTTAATGTTTTACAAGCTAAAATGCCTGTTTTTAAACACTTATATTTGTAACAAAATATCTTACAACCCCTTAACTCTTTGTACATGTTAAGATGTTAACCCTGTTATTGTAATTGTGTATAGTAAACAATTCATCAATAGATATGGGGAAATATAATCACTGAATATTCTTTCTGAGAAGTTGCAATTTAGTTTGGTTTAAACATATATTAACTTTAAATGTAATATCAAATAAGACACTATAGTACTATTATTGTCATGGTGCACACAGCAGGGAGGATACAGGAACACGCAGACGTTAACTCAAATAACAGTCTTTAATGAGGGCAGGACAGCAGGGCAGGGCAGGACAGGACAGGGCAGGACAGGACAGGGCAGGACAGGGGGCAGGGCAGGACAGGGCAGGACAGGGCAGGGCAGGGCTGACAGACAGGAAACACCGGGAGTAACAAGTAGACCAGACCAAATCTAACTCAAAAAACAGGAACTAAATACACAGGGTAATTAACACATAATCACATAAACACAGCTGGACAAGAATTAACTAATAATCACATCAGATGAGGACAGGAAACAAACCAAATAAGGAAACATGAGGCGGGAACACATGACACACACGACAGAGGACTGACAATTATCAAGTACTTCATATGTGTTTTAGTATATTAGTCAACATAATTGTATTTTTTAAAAACACTTTTTGAAAGTGTCATGAAAGCATACTCACTTTAAGTGGCTTTTTATTTCATTAATATTTCATCATCTAGTTTAATGTATACTTTGATTTAAAGAACACATTCATGTAAATTAAGTGCACTTTTTTTCTCACAAGGGTAATACAAAACTTTCAAGCAAGAAAATGTCTCTTTTGTTTTTAACTCTTTTTATATGCTAAGATGTTAACCCTGTTGTTATCATTGTGTGTTGTAAACAATTCATCCATAAATATGGGAAAATATAACCACTGAATTCTCTTTCTGAGAAGCACCTTGCGGGTTCACATACTTCAGCACATAGTAATGTAAAATTACCTGTAAAACTATTAACCTTGTTACACTTATGATGGTGTAATTATATCTTAAAATGTATTGATTAGATAGTATGAGATAAAATGTATTGATTAGTGAAATAGCTCAATGAAAAGTATAAAGATGTAAACCTATTAAATACCTGAATATTTAAAATCTCACATGAATTCACCTAAATGAACTGAAAAATCATGCACTTGTTTAATGTGAATCAAGAGTTTATAAAAGTTTCACCGTACTTGAAAATACATGAATACATAGGCTACATACAAAAACATTTGAGAAAGCATCTAACTCTTTTCTCCAGTCTGAACCTGTTTAGCTGATCAGCAGAACTTAGTATCCTTCCTCAGTCGGGACAAAAGACTTTGAATTTAGGCTAATTTCAGCATTTCTCTCTTTTCCTGTGCTGATGGAAACAGACAGTTCCTGAATTGCATTTTTTGTGGCTCACACATATTCATAGGAGGTGTTTCATACAGTTTGTTCTTTTGTACATCCTCCATTAAAGACACAGTTTAACAATATATTTTATACCAGCAGCTGACTGCTGATGTTTTTCAAGCTGAGTCACAGCAGAACTTTGAGCGGAAAGAGAAAGCACAAGACAGTTATGAGTTTATTGTGAAGCACTTTCAGTGGCTTCGTATTGACTGTGCATCAGAATTGTCCTGACATAGTTTCCAGACACAATAAAATATACAACAGCTTGGATGAACTGCATGACAGTGCTGTAAAAAGAGATAATGTGTGGTTTGATGAGTCACGCCAAATTGGTTAATGATTTTTTGACCTGTTCAATGGTTTAATATTATAGTGAGCAGTTTTAAAGAAATACTTTTTTTTTTCTAATAGGTCATCCAAAAGGTGCTCATATGTCTGACATGGCTTATTTTTCTTTTGTTGAAAGTGCAAATGCTGCTGTAGTCAAATAACATGTTTATTTTACATGTAGTGAAAAACCAGTTTGTCACATCACTTTGTTGTCTAAGACTTGACTCTAAGCCAGGAAATTCCTCATTGGAGTTTATTGTATTAAACTCTGCAGCTTTACTTCACTAACGTCAAGTCTAGCACCGCTGACGTCATTCATGTTTCCTTATTGAAAAGATTGTCCTGTTTGGACATGTAAGCTGATTAAAATATCATTGTGCATGGTGTTGCATACTCCCATTTGATGTCATGCAAAGATAATCGGTAACATTCTGTTCATAATATCTTGGAAAAGTTTTGAATTTTGAATCTTAAAAAAACAGGACATGTATCGGATTTCTGTACTTACTGCAGAAAAATTGTACTTAAAAAAACTAACTTAAGTACAAATGTTTTCTGACAATTAATTACATGCTATTTGCACTTAAAATGAAAATATATCATAGTTTAAATTTATATTAAATGCAAAATTAGCTGAAATTTAGAGTACATCTTTATTGGTAATTTTATAATTCTGTTGTCTTTGAAATATGTTTAAGGTGTGCTGAATGTACTGTGAAGCATTTATGGTAAATTAAATACATTTTATAATGGCACTTTTATTGAAACTTGTTGGAAATACACATTTTAAAATAATGAATTTGCAATTTAGTTTGGTTTAAAGACATATTAAATTTAAATGTAATATCAAATAAGACACTACAGTTCAAATTATAATCAAGTGCTTCATTTGTGTTTTAGTATGTTAGTTTTAATTTTTTAAAAACACTTTTTGAAAGTGTCATGAAAGCATACTCACTTTAAGTGGCTTTTTATTTCATTAATATTATATTATCTAGTTTAAAAAAAAATACTTTGATTTGAAGTACACTACAAGTGTAAATTCACTTAAATGAAGTGCACTTCGTTCTCACAAGGGTACAAAACTTTCAAGCAAGAAAATGTCTCTTTTATTTTCTAAGACAACAATATTTTCATTTACAGTTGTAAATAATAATCATGGTCTGTGTGTACTTGTTTTTACATGAAGAGCACAGCCATTCAGTGCTCACTGTTTCTAAAATTACTGTAATAGATAGTAAGCAAAAACAGATTCCTCAAGAATGTCATGCAAACATTTTCCATGTGTGTGACTGCATGGATCAAATTGGGAACTAAACAGACTTTATACATAAGGGTGGATTCAGAGGGTCTGGGACAAAATTATAAGAGAGTGCCACAGCCACCATATACGTTTAGCAGTGCACAGATTCTGTGCATTGTGTTCGGACTGACACAAATCACACTTGTGGAAACTTGTAGACACTTGCGTCACTCTCTGTCTTTCGTTCATCCCTGTTTTTTGATTACTTGCTCAGGATTATACTGTTGATTCCAGACATGACAATCTTCTGAGCTCAACAGTTTGTCTTTTATTCTGTCCTCTCAGCCTAGTTCGGTTGTGTGTCATTCAGACGTGTGTATCAGATGTAAATCCATCCACTCTGTTCTGAGGAAAATAAAGGATTTACAAGGATTAGCAGAGAACAGCTGACGCAAGGCACTGTCTGAGTTCAGCTGACACCCTTCATCAGATATCTAGTCAACCTTTAATCACAAGAGTAGAGGCAGAGGGCAAGTTGGCTGTGAAATTACTACTGCAAGCTTTGGGACACAAACTACTTATTTTTCTGACTTAAAAAAAGCAGTGGCTTTTTATGGAGGTATTTAAAATATCAAAAAGCACAGAAATTCCCATGTACTATGCAAGTGCACTTCAAAACTTGTGGCCTGCATGTATGATGTAATAATGTTTATATATTACAAATATTTTAGATTAGTATAGTATATATTCTTAGATATATTTATACATTTTCATATATGTACACTACTTTTCAAAAGTTTGTGGTTTCGTTAATAAATCTAAAAATAAGTCTGAAAAGTAGTCTCTCACCTATAAAAAAAGAAGTGATATTGTAAAAATTCTGTAAAATAATAATATTGTGAAATATTATATAGAATGTCAGTAAATCCCGTGAATCATTCTAATATGCTGATTTGGAGCACAGTTATTATAAACTATCATGATCAATCATTTTTAAGCTGATTAATATTTTTTATTTCATTTTTATTTCATTTATTTCAAAATTCTTTAATTAATATAAAGTTCAAAAGAACAGTATTTCTTTAAAATTGAAATCTATAATGTTATAACATTATAGATGTCTTGACTTTTACTTTCGATCAGTTTAATAATTTCTTTGCTGAATAAAAGTATTAATTTATTTAAACAGTCTTACTTAAACCAAACTTTTAATATTAAAATAATAAGCAGAAAAAGCTGTTTTCAACATTGATAATAAGAGGACATGTTTCTTGGGCATCAAATCAGTATATTAGAATGATTTCTGAAGAGTCATGTGACTGGAGTAGGGTCTGAACTCTCTCTCTCTCTCTCTCTCTCTCTCTCTCAGTGGTTCATTTTGCAGCTTCTTTTTGATGAGTTTAGGTACAGTAGGACAGTTAAGCACATTCATCACCAGGACTTCTTATCTTGTAAAAGCAGTCAAGCTGGCTTAAGCTCAAGTCAGGAGGGCTTTCATGAGTGTGACCTGCTTTATGTGTCATGTGATCACTCCCCTTATCACGTTTTACTTTATAACCGCTGACTACCATGGATATAAACAATGTAATACAGTTTATTCACAGCATGTAATTCCACAAATGTCATGATACTGACCCGCCACCAGAGGCTGCTATTTAAAATGGGCAGAGTTTTGATTATCAGTGTTCTAGATGTTTTTTGTTTTTTGTTTTTTGGAGTGATTGCAGCCTGCCAATTCTAACCTAGTTTTGGCACATTCAAGGTAAACAATAACCGTGCCTTCACGTGTCAGTTAGATGTTCCCAAGTTGATAAGTCGATCATCAGCACCATCATATTCACATGCTGTTTGATGCAGTGTCTGGATAAACAGCCGTGCCAGCTGCAAATACATTAGTAGAAAGAGCCAATGGGGAGCCTATCCTGGAAATCTACCTGCCTGCAGAGTTCAGTTCCAACCCTGATCCAACTCACTCTTCTGTCATTATCAAGTGCTCCTGAAGAGCGTAGTTAGCTGGTTCATTTGTGTTTGATCAAGGTTTGGATGAATTTTTCAGGAAGGTAGATCTCCAGAAACAGGATTGGGCACTCACTCATGCCATTAAGGATTAGATTGTGTTTCATGCTTTTGCCAATCCATGCTTTGAGTCGCATAAAAAACAAGTAAAAAAATAAATATCCTGTAGACTTGCATCTTGAGCCATATCTACAGACCAGAATATCACAGAGACCTTTTACAGCCATATGCCTTTATCAGGAACATCATACATACAGTAATTGCCCCGTTACATTCAGTCTATTTGTAGAGCAAGCTATATCTACGTATCATGGCAACACAGGTTATGCTTTCTCAAGGGTAAAGACGTGGTATTTTCCTCCACATGGAGATTATTGTAACCTGGTGACAGACTAATTCTTCTTACCACAAACAAACTGTAGAGCTCTGGAACAGCACTCAAAGCAGGTTGATGTTTGTGGGGTTTGAGAGTTGATGCTCTATATTGAAGTTTTACTCTTATCTAAAACAAAAATGGAATCATAGAAAAATGAATTATATGATAATTAAATAAGGTTTTCCAGGGTTAAGTGTCAAAGGGCATTTTCAACAACAGAGGAATGAATCATTTTAAAATGATAAGCTTAATGTATTCACATTTTATTGGCCTGTGTATTTGGATTCTCAACAAGCTAAAGACAAAATTGTTCCATATTTTACAAATATTGGCACCATAAAAAAAAGAAAGAAAAGAAAAAAGAAAAAAAAGAAAATATATATATTTTTTTTTTAGTAAATATTTTAGTTTTCAGTACTATTTAAAAAAACTATTTTATATCAAGACAATTTCAGAGAATTTTGTCTCACCTACTTTGTTGTTTCTTGTTTTAACCATAAAAATAGTAAGGTTAACATTTACACTAAAAAGCACACAAGCAAACAAACAAATAAACCAATAAATAAATAAGACTACCCGATCTCACGGCAATTAGTACATATTTTACAAGGTGGGTAATTCGTACTAATTCGTACGACCTCACTTGTACAAAATCATACGAATTTTGCTAAATCGTACGTATTTTACACAATTCGTATGAATTTGTATGAATGACCTACACCTAACCCTGACCCTAAACCTGCCCGTCACTGGGGTTTAGACAAATCGTACTAAATCGTACGAGTGAGGTCGTACGAATTAGCCACCTCGTAAAATACGTACGAATTGGTTGTGAGATAGCGTTGGGCCACTGAGGTAAGAAAAAACAAACATAATAAAACAAACATAATACTATATTCTCTGACAATAACTGTCTGGCCAAAAATATATTTGTATAAAATATATTTATGTAAATATATTTTGAAACATAATTAAGCAAATATATTGTTTTAAAATATATATTTGTAAAATATTTTAGAAAATATTTTTTGCTATATGGGGTTACTGTCTTTCACAATTTTGCTTTTCATGTAAATCTATCTTGATTTATATTGGATATCAAAAAAGCACAATAAATGTTCTGATTAAGACAACTGCAGCACAAGGCAGTTCTACAGGTTTTTTTAGTTGCTGTGTAATCCTTTGCTAATTCACACACTTAATTTTGCCTGTCGTATATACATATACATGTATACTGTATACACACATATATATTCTGTTGTTTTTATTTATACGATGCTTGCAGCATAAAAGTATGTCACTGTTATCTATTTTATCATGAAATGTGACCTAACTATCTAATGATACCAATTAACCTTGAGAGGTTTATATTAATGATTAAAGCCTTCTAAAGTGAATAGCTATACATAGAAAAAGTTGTCATGCTTGAACATGCACTAGGAGTTATACTGAAACAAGTGATAGTCAAAGTTCAGTAAGGTCAACCAGTTCACATTTTAAGAATTAAAGTCATGCCTCTACCCATACTTTTTTTTTTTCAGCATTATGAGCCAACCCTATATTATGACATCCCTTTTGTTATTGGCACTGAAAGAGCATAAGAGCTTAGGCCAGGCTCTTACTTGAGAACATACTGTTCTTCTGCTTTTCTCTGTAATTGAATTCGTACAGTGGAATGCAAAATAGTTTGCGTGTTTTGTTTCTGTTAGCGCTTTCTATATTTTAATTGGTTTAGGAAGGTACCGGATTTAGGGTATAAAAGAGAGTGAGTGGGGTGCTGAGAGAGAACACAGGAGAGAATGGGAGGCTTGTATTTATATAATCAATCTATTCACTGCATGAAGTGGAGTGCAAACAGCTGAAATAGCAAGGCACAAGCATCGTTGTCTATTGTGCTTAAAAACTTGATCATAAATTTAATCATAAATGTAATAATATTATACCAGAATGGGAATAATACTGTGTCCTTGTACAGTGATTATTAAATAGCTTTATAAAAGCCTTGTATTTAGTCTGCTATGCTTCTTTCAAGGCCAGAACATTCTGTACAACACAGAAAGTTAAAAAAATACACTTCTCTTTAAGCAAACTCTGGTTGGGAGGGGTTCTGGAGACCCTGACTGTGCTGTTTTAACTTAAAGGGCAGGGTTTACCAAAAGGGTGTGGTCTGAGCACTGAGACTGAGCATGTGATTAGCAGGAAATGCCTTGTTCCTCAGTGCCAGCGTTTTCTCTCCATTCTTGCAACCGAAGCGTCTGACCCTTGATATAGTTAGCCAGTTTTACACCCGTGTTCCTTAACAGAACCAGCCTCATCCAGTGCCCGCTCAAGGCCTGTTTACAGACTTGTTTTCTTTCTTCTATTTGATTGAGTTCTTTTTGCCTCTCATCAGACTCCAGAAAGGCCAAATGACCCGTTTGACCTCTAAAGCGGTACTAAACTGCAGTGGAAACGCAAACCGTTAGGCCCTCAAACCACACCAGAAGACACTGGGAGTGCTGTAAATCCAACGTTCTCACTCCCACATATTGACGCTTGGTCAGGACCCCTTGGCGTCACGTTTTGAAGCTCAAGGTACCCCTTTAGAGTAATATTTTGACTCACAGGGGTATCTTTTTAGTGTCACTTTTCGATGTCCAGGGTCCTCCATTGTTTTCAGTTGTTTATATTAATTTAATGCTTTGCATGCATTTGTAAAAGAATAGAAATCATTTTATATAAATTAATATTTTCATTGGAGCACCTAACCCCACCCCTACCCTAAACCTACCCACTTCTGAACAATATAAAACACGTAACAGGCAAATATAAGTACAATCACAGGTAATTATTGCAAAATCTGACCATAAATAAGCAGTATAAATAAGCATTTCACAACCAAAGCTGACGTAAGGCTTCTTCTGGTGGCATTTAAAAAAAAAATTCAGAGATCACGTGACCCTTCGACTTCGATGCACGCGTAGTCTTTCGCTCTGCTGACTTTGTCAAGTATTTTGTAATCCTGTCAGTAAATTTCGAACCACTTTGCATCGGACTCATCATGAGTGCTTCAACAGTCAAAGGCGATCGGAAAAGAGAGATTGGGCAATCGCCAATAAAGAAAAGATTCAGGGATTCCACCATCTCCAGAGAGGATATCGACGTTGCTATTGCTAACGGTATCAAGTTAGCATTTAAAGAGCAGCAAAGCACTTTGGATTCGGTTGTGACTTCGGCAGTAAGAGATGCTGTGGACTCTGTGCTGATTCCAGCATTACGTAAACTGCGAGAGGACATACAAGCGACTAATAATTCTGTTAAAGAGCTAAGAGAGGAGTTTGAGGCCATGGCTGCCACGGCGAAGCAGACACGTGACCGCGTTGATTCTGTTCAGGCAACTGCACGTGAGGATAGGAGTGCAGTCACGGACTTAAGAAATCAGCTAGAGCGACTCACCGAGAAGATGACGGATATGGAGGATAAAAGCAGAAGAAATAATGTACGACTGGTGGGGTTACCAGAGGGGCTGGAGGGCTCCGATGTGGCTGGTTTCCTCAGAGTTAATCTCTCCAAGTGGATTCCTTCCCTGAAAGGTCGTAACATCGAGATTGACCGGGCGCATCGCGTGTATGACGGAGGGAGGGGCTCCGATCGGCCGTGCACTCTCATCTTCCGTGTGCTAAGATGGCATGACAGATCGGAGATTCTGAAAGGTGCTCGGCAGGCTTATCCGGTGAAATGCACGCAGGACAATGTCACGCTACTATGTTTTCCTGACTTTAGTCCGGTTACAGCTGCCAAGAGGAAAAGCTTGGTTCCGGTTTTGAGGTCGATGACGGCGCTTGGTCTCCAGCCCTTCCTCGCTTATCCGGCGGTAATTAAGCTACGGCACGGGGGTGAACAGAGAAGCTTCGATTCTTTTAGGAAAGCGGAGGATTTTGTCAGCTCCCTGTCACAGAATGGGACATTTGCTGCGGATCCACAGGGCAGCAGGAGGGCGGCGGCCCCCCTCTCTTCAGCCCGGCGGGAGGGGCTTGGTGGCCGGGATGGAGGAGATGCCGGCTGCCCGGAAGAAAATGGTGGCGGGAGGGATATGGATGCTCGCTAGATCTCTTTTTTTCTTTTTTCTTCTTTCCTCTATCCTCCTGGGATAGTGTTTATATTTATTCGATGCAATTGTCCCTTTGCTGGTAAGACTAACCCCCCCTTTTTTCTTTCTTTTTTTGCTGGAGGGGACTAATGGAGAGCAGGTTTCATTACAATAATGTTTTGGTTCTGTGAGCCTTTTGAGAGGCTCGTTTTGCGCTGAAGTGGATCGGTCACGGATCATCACAAATTTTTGTTGCTCAATCAGACCTATGTTCTTGGTAACGTGCGGCCTGAGTTGTTTTTTGTATATAGTTGTTGGTCATCTCTGTCTGTGTTGCTTTTATTTTTTACAACAGATATTCATGCTTTTGTTTACATTACCTTGTTTCTAAGGGGATTTTTCATCTAGGTGGTTTGATATCTAGAACACACACTAACGTTTACATGTCATTTACAGAATGGGAGTGCTTTTACTTCTCTTCATTTATTGAATACAATTTTGGGATTATGAATATTTAATGTATACTCTAGGTGTTTTGTTGCTGAATATGACTGGCTTAAATTCTGCTGTTAAACGAACCTGTGTGTTAGAATATTTACACCGTAAATCTATTTCTGGTGCCCTGATATGTAACGCTGCGTCATCGGGTTTTTTTTTTCTTCATGTGTTTTGGGAGTGTCCTGTTGTCATGGATCCATGGACACATGTAAACCTGGTTTTATCCTCCTCACTACGGACTAATTGTTTTGCTAATACCAGTGTGTGTCTTCTTGATGTTGATTCTGGTCTCTCTATAAGCTTAATACAAAGGAGAAGGCTGTTTGCTGGTTTTGCGGCTGCGAGGAGGACATGCAGAGCAGGTGTGCGCCGCACGTGTGTGGAGAGGCATATTGGATTGCATATTATTATTACTTTATTTCTATTTTTTTTCTTTTTTTTCTCTAACATATGTGATTATTTACATTTACATTTACATTTAATCATTTAGCAGACGCTTTTATCCAAAGCGATGTACAAATGAGGAGAACAATAGAAGCAATCAGACCATCGAGAGAGCAACAGTATACAAGTGCCATGACAAGTCTCAGTTAGTCTAGCACAGTACACGTAGCTAGGAATTTTTTTTTTTTTTTTTTTTTTAAATAGAATAGGTAAGTGTTAGTATTAGTTAGTCAGGTGCTGGCGAAAAAGATGTGTCTTTAGATGTTTTTTGAAAATGGCTAAAGACTCAGCTGTTCAAATTGAGATCGGGAGGTCATTCCACCAGCTGGGCACAGTCCAGGAAAAGGTCCGTGAGAGTGATTTGGTACCTCTTTGGGATGGCACCACAAGGCGTTGTTCACTTGCAGAACGCAAGCTTCTGGAGGGCGCATAAGTTTGAACTAGCAAGTTTAGGTATATTGGTGCAGTGCCAGTTGTGGTCTTGTAGGCAAACATCAGTACCTTGAATTTGATGCGAGTGGCTATTGGTAGCCAGTGTAACCTGATGAAGAGAGGGGTAACGTGAGCTTTTTTCGGCTCATTAAAGACCACTCTGGCTGCTGCATTCTGGATCAGTTGCAGAGGCTTGATAGTACATGTGAGAAGGCCCGCCAAGAGAGCATTACAATAGTCCAGTCTGGAGAGAACAAGAGCTTGGACAAGGAGTTGTGCGGCTTGCTCTGACAGGAAGGGCCTAATCTTCCTAATGTTGTATAAGGCAAATCTGCAGGACCAGGCCGTTGTAGCAATATGGTCTGTGAAGCTTAACTGATCATCGATCACAACTCCAAGGTTCCTGGCTGTCCTGGAAGGAGTTATGGTTGATGAACCCAGCTGTATAGAGAAGTTGTGGTGAAGTGATGGGTTGGCTGAGACCACGAGCAGTTCTGTCTTAGCAAGATTGAGCTGAAGGTGATGGTCCATCATCCAGCTAGAAATGTCACTCAGACAGGCTGCAATGCGAGCAGTTACCGTCGGATCATCTGGTTGGAATGAGAAGTAGAGTTGAGTGTCATCAGCATAGCAGTGGTAAGAAAAGCCATGCTTCTGAATGACCGATCCTAATGACGACATGTAGATGGAGAAGAGAAGTGGTCCAAGCACTGAGCCTTGAGGAACTCCAGTAGCAAGAAGTTGTGACTTTGAAACCTCACCCCTCCAAGACACCCTGAAGGACCTATCTGAGAGGTAAGACTCGAACCACAGGAGGGCGGTTCCTGACATGCCCATCTTTCTGAGGATGGACATGAGGATCTGGTGGTTAACTGTGTCAAAGGCAGCAGACAGATCCAGCAAGATGAATACAGAGGATTTGGAAGCTGCTCTTGCCAGTCTCAGGGCCTCTGTAACCGAGAGTAGGGCAGTCTCAGTTGAGTGGCCACTTCTGAAGCCAGATTGGTTGTCGTCCAGAATGTTGTTCTGTGCAAGAAACAGAGAGAGTTGGTTGAACACAACTTGCTCAAGTGTCTTTGCAATGAATGGAAGAAGGGATACCGGTCTGTAGTTTTCTAAAAGTGCTGGATTTAGAGCAGGTTTTTTAAGCAGTGGGCTTACCCGAGCCTGCTTAAATGCTGTGGGAAATGTACCAGTGTGAAGCGAGGTGTTGATAATGTGAGTAAGCGCAGGTATGACTGAAGAAGAAATGGCTTGAAGGAGGTGAGTGGGGATAGGATCTAGTGTACAAGTAGTGGGATGATTGGAAAGGATGAGTTTGGAAACCTCCGTCTCCGAGAGAGGAGAAAAGGAGGTGAGAGATTGTGTATTTGTCGTTATGAAGTTATTATTAGTTTGTGGTGTGAGGAATTGGTCACTGATGGTTCTTGTTTTATTTGTGAATAAAGTTGCAAAGTCATCAGCTGTAAGAGTTGATGAAGGAGGAGGGGGAGGATGACAGAGAAGAGAAGAGAAAGTTTTGAAGAGTGCGCGAGAGTCGGAATAGTTGTTAATTTTGTTGTGGTAGTATGTCATTTTAGCAGTGGAGACATTTGCAGAGAAGGAAGAGAGGTGTGACTGATACACACTAAGGTCGGTAGAATTTTTGGATTTGTGCCATTTCCTCTCTGCAGCCCTTAGTTTAGCACGATGTTCACGGAGAACATCGGACAACCAGGGGGCAGAGGGGGTAGCGCGTGCTGGTCTGGATGAAAGGGGGCAAAAGTTGTCTAAGCAAGATGTTAGAGTGAAGCAAAGAGTGTCAGTAGCACTGTTTGTGTCGAGTGCTGAAAACTGAGAGGGTGAAGGTAGTGCGGATGAAACCATTGAGGATAGGCAAGAGGGAGAGAGCGAGCGTAGGTTACGCCGAAAGGTGACCTGCGGAGGAGCGTGTGCTATGTCAGGAGTTAGTGTGAGGTTAGAAGTGATGAGGAAGTGGTCTGAGGTGTGCAGTGGAGTTACTAATGTGTTGTCAGTGGAGCAGTAGCGTGTGTAGATGAGGTCCAGTTGGTTACCTGATTTGTGAGTAGCCGTAGTAGACACTCGTTTGAGGTCAAATGAAGTGAGAAGAGTGTTGAAGTCAGTAGCCTGGGGTTTTTCTAGGTGGATGTTGAAGTCGCCGAGCAGTACCAGAGGAGTACCATCCTCAGGAAAGTTTGACAGTAACACATCCAACTCCTCCAAGAAGTTACCCAGTTGACCTGGGGGACGATACACAACTACAAAGTGGATTTTAGCAGGGTGGGTAATAGTAATTGCATGAGATTCAAATGAACTGTTGCCTGTAGGAGATGGTAGAAGATCAAATTTCCATTCATTTGAAATAAGGAGACCAGTGCCTCCACCCCTCCCAATCGTGCGAGGGGTGTGGAAAAAAGTGAAATTAGTGGAGAGGGCTGCAGGAGTGGCAGTGTCCTCAGGTTTGATCCAAGTCTCAGTTAGGGCCATGAGGTTGAGACCGGAATGAGTAGCAATAGAAGGAATAAATACCACTGCCGCGGTGTACAAACCAGTTTTATACTTGCCTAATTACTCGTCCCTGAAGTCAGCTGACCACGCCTTCCTACTTAGCAAACCGAAACTGTGAACTCCCGCGATATGCACGAGAACAAACGCGACTTGCGAACGCGTTTACCAGGTAAAACACAGTATGCAAAACAATGTTTCCTAGCAACGACAACTGAGCTGAAATCTAATGAGACAACAAGACAAAACACTTACAAACTGCTGTTCTCTTCTGCTGTTCGACTGCTTCTTCTAACAAGTGTCTCTGAATCAGGTAAATAAGTACTTTCACTGGCTTAGACCACGCCTTCCTACTTAGCAAACCGAAACTGGGAACTCCCGCGATTTGCACGAGAACAAACGCGACTTGCGAACGCGTTTACCAGGTAAAACACAGTATGCAAAACAATGTTTCCTAGCAACGACAACTGAGCTGAAATCTAATGAGAAAACAAGACAAAACACTTACAAACTGCTGTTCGACTGCTTCTTCTAACAAGTGTCTCTGAATCAGGTAAATAAGTACTTTCACTGGCTTAGACCACGCCTTCCTACTTAGCAAACCGAAACTGTGAACTCCCACGATTTGCACGAGAACAAACGCGACTTGCGAACGCGTTTACCAGGTAAAACACAGTATGCAAAACAATGTTTCCTAGCAACGACAACTGAGCTGAAATCTAATGAGAAAACAAGACAAAACACTTACAAACTGCTGTTCTCTTCTGCTGTTTGACTGCTTCTTCTCGATTATATAAAGGAAGGACCTGTTTTGTTGTTACTTTTTCCCCTCCTTCTCTCTCTCCCCTTTGATTGGACCTTTAAAATATGGAGTATGTGTCTGTTGTTTAGTTTTGTCGGTTTTGAATGGATGTTATGTTGTGATGTTGTGTGTGAAAAAAAAAAATGTTGATAACAAAAAAAATAAAATAATAATAATTGCACACAGACTGCAGCACACAGGTTCTGAGCTTTACAGTGGACGGAGACGGCGAACGCCTCTATTCCTCATACAAATCAATCGTTTTGCCTCGGAAGACTTGGAATATTAAAGGGGTCATCGGATGCCCATTTTCCACAAGTTGATATGATTCTTTAGGGTCTTAATGAAAAGTCTATAACATACTTTGGTTAAAATTTCTCAATGGTAGTGTAAAAAACACCTTCTGTACCCTGTCAAAATCAGCTCTGTTTTCATCAAGCCGTTTTTTAGTCCATGTTGCTTTAAATGCTAATGAGCTCTGCTGACCCCGCCCCTCTCTACCATGGGGTGACGAGCAGTACTGTTTACTTTAGCCGCGAAACTGGCTAACAAGCACATTATTAGGAAAGGCGATTTGCAAAGATTCATAAAAAAACGTTATACTCACTTTTTCTGTAGATGAAGCTGGATCACAAATGATTTGCGCGAACATAGACACATTTCGGCAGATCGGCGCATTCCCTTCAAAGCGAAAGTAACGTTAATCCTCTGCGTCTTCAGCGGCTCAGATGTCGGGAGTAAATGCTATATTCATTATTACATCCAACAACAAAGCACCTCAATCACTTAATCGGAGACATCTTGTCTTCCCCTGCACCGGAGTCGACATAATGGTGGACAGCTCTCAGCTCACTGAGGGAGCTTAGAAAGTCTAAGGTAAGACTGCTTTGTCAATCAACTATCGTGCGAGCAGCCTGTACAGAACTACGTCATTCTGACAGGAATCTCAGAACGGCCTGATTTGAGAAAGGGGATTTTAAAATAATTTTTATCATTATAAGGATGGATGTGTACACACACTTCCAACACACATTTATGTTCAAACAACTTGAAAAGTGAATTTTGCATCCGATGACCCTTTAATACTTTTTGAACAAATTATGACTGTGGTTGTATTTGCCTGTCCTATCTTGTGTTTTATGGGGTAGGCCAGACGTGGCCAAATGGTAGAAAGTCGGGCTTGTAACCCAAAGGTCGTGGGTTCGAGTCTCAGGTCCGGCAGGGATTGTAGGTGGGGGGAGTGAATGTCCAGTGCTCTCTCCACCTTCAAAACCACGACTGAGGTGAGACCCTTGAGCAAGGCACCAAACCCCCTGGGAGCACCGAACTGCTCCCTGGGTGCCGCAGCATTGGCTGCCCACTGCTCCGGGTGTGTGTTCATGGTGTGTGTGTTTCACTACACTACGCATTTCAAAGATGGCCACTGAGTGACATGACTTGCCTTAAAGGGACTTTGGCTTGTCCTCATCAGCACTGATTCGCCACAGGTCAAAGGTAATCCAGCTGTCTGAATTCTGTAGTACTTTAACAGAATCCTTGAATTTATACCTCAGTATTGCTCTCAGGGATAAAACTGATCCCCATCATTCTCTTGACCTCTTACATACAATGCCGTATAAAGGGCGTTGGTATATAGTTTCATTGTGTGGACCACAAAACCAGTCATAAGGGTCAATTTTTTTTTATTAAGATTTATACATCATCTGAAAGTTGAATAAATAAGCGTTCCATTGATATATGGTTTGTTATGATAGGACAATATACTACTATATAAAAATATCTGGATACTGAGGGTGTAAAAAAAAGAAAAAAAAAAGAGAAAATCGCCTTTAAAGTTGTCCAAATGAAGTCCTTAGCAACGCATGTTACTAATCAAAAATTAAGTTTTGATATATTTATGGTAAGAAATTTAATATATATAATATATTTAATATATTGAATAATATCTTCGTGGAACATGATCTTTACTTAATATCCTAATTATTTTTGGCATAAAAGAAAAATCGATCGATTTGACACCATACAATGTATTGTTGGCTATTGCAACAAATATACCTGTGTGACTTAAGATTGGATTTGTGGTCCAGGGTCATATATATAGACTAGTTTCATGTATCCTGCCCCAAACAAAATAATTTCTTTAAAACACAAAAAATCTTACTGAGGCCAAACTTTTGGTCGGTAGTGTACATACAACATAAATGCTCTAGAAACAATGCCTCGACATGTGCATGTGAAGCTGAAAAAACATGCCTGAAGTGTTCACAACATTTACCAGAAAACAATGTTATATTCTGACTTGGCTGTTTCAATTGACTTGAGTTGTGCTGTCCCCTTTCATCAATACAGAAACCCCCACAAAGAATGTTTGAGCTCTCTTATGCTAGAACAACAGCTCACGTTGCTACTGTATGTATGAAGGTGAAAACTGTGTCACTGTGTCATAAAGAAAGGTTTGAGCTAAGCACATGACAGGTGAGAGTCTGAGGGCCAAGAGGATCTATGCTGCACACCACGAGGCCGACCCAGTCACGCACGAGTGCTGAAATAAAGAGAGAGTGATTGGCTAAGTTCTGAATACAATACTAGCTTACTACTGAATACTGCACACAGCAGTGCCCTCCATAAGTATTGGAACAGTAAAGACAAAATTGCTCTGTTGGCTGTGGAGTCAAGACATTTGCAAATATGATTAAAAGATGAATATGAGACAAAACTACAGAATGTCACATTTTATTATTAGCCGTTTCAACACATACATGTTTTACCAAATAAAAAGAACAGCACTTTTAGAGTTCATCCCACTCATTGATGTGAGCATAAGTATTGGGACAGTTGAACATAAGGCAGATATAAAAGATTAAAAGTTATTATTTAGTTGCAGATGCCTTGCACACAATCACAGCAGTGAGTCTATGACCCATAGACATCACCAGACTCTTGGTCTCATCCTTTGAAATACTTTTCCCAGCCTTTAATGCAGCCAGTTGCTTGTTTTGGGGAGTTTCTGCCTTTACTCTTCTCTTCAGCTGGTGAAATTCATGTTCAATCGGATTTAAATCTGGAGATTGACTTGGGCAATCTAAGACTTTCCATTTATTTGCCCTTATAAACTCCTTGACTGAACTGGCAGGGTGTTTTGGGTCATTGTCCTGATGCAATATGAAGCACTTCCCAATGAATCTGGTGGCATTTTCTTGAATATTGGTAGGCAAGATGGTTTTGTACCCTTCCAAATTCATTCTGCTACTGTCATCATACATTAAGTCATCAGTAAAGTTGAGAGGGCCTGTTCCAGAAACAGCCATGCATGCCCATGCCATGACACCACCTCATGCTTTACAGATGAGGCTGTATGCTTGGAATCATTTGCAGTTCCCTTTTTTTCTCCACATTTTTGCTTTCCCATCACTTAGATAAAGGTTCATCTTTGTCTCATCGGTCCATAAACACAGTTGCCTTTTTGCAAACTCTAATCTTGCCGTTCTATTTTTGATGCTGGTCAGAGGTTTGCATCTTGCTGTGTAGCATCTGTAATTCTGTGTCAAAGTCTCCTGAGGACAGTAGATTGTCAGAGCATCACCCCAGCTTTCTGGAAGTTGTTGCTGATTTTACAGAAACGTCTTTTAGGGTTCATTTTCATAGCTTTTTTAATTTGTCTGTCATCAACTACTGTTGTTTCTCTCAGTCGATCAGGTTGTTGTTTGCTGCTGATGTCTCCGGTGGTCTCCAAACTCTTGATTTATCCATGCCCTTTGTTTTTGCTATAGCTCTAATTGACTTCCTCTTTTCTTTTATCATCCAAATTGCTTGCTTTTCTCTCAAAGTCAGCTCCCTCATCTTCATCCTGGTCTGTGTGTGTCATCATCGAATGCAAGATTCAGAATGCAGAAGCAATGGATATAACTGATACGACACATTCCCTGCTTTTAATACCTGAAGAATTAATGCAACAGGACACAGCTGATCACTTAGAAAGACCTGTGAGGCAACTGTTCTAATATTTATGCTCACATCAGATAGGGGGATGAAACTCTAAAAGTTCTGAACTTCTTAGCTGGTAAAACATCTATGAGTTGAATCACCCAATAATAAAATGTGACATTCTGTACTTTTGTCTCATATTCATCTTTTAATCAAATTTGTAAATGTCTTGACTCCACAGCCAACAGAGCAATTTTGTCTTTACTGTTGCAATACTTTTGGAGGGCACTGTATATACTTTATATTGGTTACCATCAACATGAAACTAAACTGAATTCTGCAGCATTTCAAACTAAATGCTATGTTGTTGTCACATCATGGCTTCATTATATTGCATGCTTTTCAGTAAGTAAAACTTGGAAATATAAATACTTATTTTTTCCATTTTTTAAAATCAAATTTCAATATTTGGCAGTCGATCAGAAAAATATGGTAAAAATGTGAGCAGTATTAACCTACTTTGTTTGTTTGTTACACTGGAAACAGATTATCTGGAAACAGATTATTGGTGTTTGTGATGAGTTTTTGGCTCAAGGTCTGCATTTACAGTCACACCAGAGGTGTTAAACTGGGATTAGGACTTGGTTTTATGCAGACCAGTCAAGTTCTTCCACACTGACTGAATCAATCATTTTCTTTTTGAACCTTGCCTTATACACAGAAGCATTGTCATGTTAGAATAGAAAAGGGTCCTGTCCAAACTGTTGCATTAATATTAGAAGCACACAATTTCCTAGAATATCATTATATGCTTTAACATTAAGATTTGTACTCATAGAAATTACTAAAGTAGTCAAACCTGTTCATTAGAAGGGGGCGACCCAATACTTTTGGCAATATAGTGTATGTGAAACATAGCTCGAGGGGCACTTTGTTGAAATTTTATAGGTGGTGGTGCTACTGATTATACCCACTTCTGAAACCCATATCAGATGTAAATTTTTGCAACTTCTGGCATATGTGCAAAGGTTCATGAGTTTTCGAGCACGTTTAGGCCCTCAAAATTGTGATTCATTTTGGAGAAGAAGAAGAAGAAGAAGAAGAAGAAACTGAGCAATTCCAATAGGGTCCTCGCACCATCAGTTCGCACCATCGGTGCTTGGGCCCTAATAAAGGTTCTTTATTAACATCTATAGTTATATAACGTCTATGGACAGAAACTGTTCATACTATATATGCAGGAATAGTAACATCCAGATAATATAGACCTATCCAGAGAATATAGCTGCAGAGTGGAAAGAATCAGAGAAGGATATTAATATTATAGTGTTTATTATTATTATTAAAGAAATTAGTATGAATGTATTCACAACCACAATATGAACACTTTCTGCATTGTAGTTTTTCCCCATCTTTAGTGCAGCTGATGCCAGCAACCAGTGCTGTAATTAAGCATACTAGCAGCTGCTTGGGTGGCTGTGGGCATTTATGTCCCATGAGGCTTCACAAATGTTGCTCCAACCTCTGGGGTGTTGTTCTCACTTTTCACACAACTAGTCATGGAAGTCTCCAGGCCTTGAAGGGGCTTGGCATAAAGAAGTAATGGACATGTTTCAGACTTCTGAGCCAGCGCTCTACACAAGAACTGGGTTTCACAGAATCCTCAACATGAAATAATGCACATACAGTGCACAGCATAAATGAGTACACCCCCTCTAAAACTTAACAAATTCAGCAAATACTCTTTACTTAGATGACATGTTAGGGTTCTTTGGAAATATAATGTTCCATCAAGTCTGCTTGATCAATTACCAAAGAAGAATGTCAAAATTATTCAGCAAAATAAGATTTTCTTATCAAAGTCAGAGTACACCCTCTTTACTAAAAAAAAAAAAGTGTATTTTAAGGTTATTTTTGATCAACAGGTAAGTATATTGAACTTTTGACAAGTCATTTCCTGACAATACATAATTGAATCATACTCAGACTTAATGCTGGCAGCATTGGAACCACTTGTGAGAGAAGTGCCAGTTGACCTTTTCTTAGCATTGTTACAAGAGGAATACCAAATTATTATTTTAAGTGCATAAGTAGCACCGACATTCAAAAACAATGGACTTGTGACAAGGCTCCTGAAATAATCAGGTCTTTACTTTAAGTTTTCATTTAGTGATGAGTCAATTTTTGCCAGGAGAAATAGCATGCATGTCTCATATTGACACTATATCTCACAGAGTATGACAGCCTGCAGAATGACATGCATGTTACCACTATTACCCTACTGTAGCCAAAGCAAAATAAACTCATTTAACCTCTTCCATATTATAGAGACTTCTGGGAATCCATACTCTGGTCTCAAGAGACCAAGTCAATTTTCGGATCCAAAAGCATTGTTCTGTTGTTGCTAGAGGAGGAGTACAGTGAGAAGTGTTTGGTACCCACAGTGACATTCAGTGGTAGTAAAGCTCTTGTATTGAATGAGTGCTGAAGGCTTTATCAACGCTGTCATGAATTCACACACCACTGTGTGATGGAATACAAAAACTTGAAACAGAAGATGCTACATTCCCTGCATTATTGGGCATTTTTTCAGCATGACAATGAAGATATTAATTCAAGGTGAAAATCCTTCAGTGGACATGTATTTCACTTCTTAACGCTCTTGAGCAATTCTGTAGAGACGAGCTGAGCAAAACTCCCCATTAAAGACCAGAGCATTTAAGGAGGTTCCTTCAGGAGTTAAACAGGACAGATGCATGAACTTGTACACTCAGTGCCAAGAAGGGTCAGAGCAGTATTTAAAGTTCTGGAGGACATCTTACTTATTATAATGCTTTAAACTAGACTCATTTCTGCAGTCCTTCATTTTAACTAAATTGGCTAATTTACTTATCTTACAGAAAATGTTGGCTATTTTTGTGTTTTTATTAACATTTCAGTGAATTACATTTACATTGAGGGGGTGAATTTATGCTGTGCACTGTAAGTTTGCGGTTTAAGAAGATTTTTCATACAACAAATTAAAAGTATTTGGATATAGTATGGTCATGCATTTATTTTATTAAATATACAGAAATATTGTTAAATATTATTACATTTATAATAGCTATATATGTGCTGAATTTTCAGCAGCCATTACTTCAGTCACATCATCCTTTTACTTAAGAAACATGTGAAAAAGTGCCCAGTCATTTTTGAAATAAAAGTTTATTTATTTGGATATTATATAACACTATATTGTAACATTATCTTTAAATCAAAATCAATCAATCAATCAATCAATCAATCAATCAAATCTTACTGCCTCCAAACTTAAATGTTGTTCAGGTTGTGAAATTCCAAAATGAATAAATTACATTTTTAAATAAATATAAATATATATTGAATACAGTTTTTCTGAGTAGTTTTTCCAGACTCTATAATATCCAATTATGGCACATATTTACATTTTAATGTAAAAAAAACAAAAAACAAACAAAAAAACAATATAGATTTTCAACCATATTGTTAATACGGGTTATACAAATACATTAGAGCATGTAGTCATGTGCATGCATCTGCATTATGTGTAGTTAGTGTGCATGAATGTTCTGTGTGCAAAAACCAAGTCTCACCCTCCACAAATTCCTCAGCATAGAAGAAATGGGCACATTAAGATTATGCTCAGTCATACAGCAGAAACCCACAGCCAAAGAGAAACTGCAGCAGAACCCCGTCCTCTCCCACTGTTGATTTCACGCTGCCTTTTTATAGGATTACATACAGCCATAGTCAAAGATCTGGTCACAACCAGTCCACAAACCCAGTCTGTAGTCCTCAGTTTGCTTCATTACCCTCTCTGCTTATTCAGCCTCTGGACAATAATCACTTTCATTCTTTTTTTGATAAAATTTCTAGTTTGCCATATGTGGCCTCATATACGTCTATTCACTAAACCTCAAGCATGGGTTCTTAACAAAGAAATACTGCAAAACACATGTGTTACAGCCTTACATGAGAATGGTGTGATTGCCGTTATGTAACCTCAAACCAAAGCATGCAGCATTTGCGCAAGTAAAAGTGCTTGTCAATCGATCACCAATGATGCAGTTGATGCAGTCTCCTGAATAAAACCAGCTGCAGTTGATGCAGTCTCCTGAATAATACCAGCTGTTGCAAACAAAATTATTTCTGAAAAAGAGTATGTTGCTTATAAAAATGCCCTTATTGAAGCATTGGATAATCCATTTGTTGATATCTGAGTGTAACAAAGGCCATTATTTAACTGGAGGTTAATTTCATTGCTTTGTTTCCTGTACCTGGTGATTGTGTCTCCTTTCTGATTGCATAACCATGTTTTTTTTCCTTTCCCCACTAGAACCAGCTCGCTTCATCCTGAGCATTCCGGTGGTCGCCATGGCAACTGAGCATCATCCCTCCCCTCCAAGCCATTGTTGAGTGGCGGGTCTCAGACAGCATGTTATCTAAGGGTCACAAGTGATATTTGGAAAAATATGGAGCATCTGAAGAAGCTAAAGCAACATATACTGCTCATTTGTTTATGATAGTATTGTTTTTCATAGCACTTAATAGCCAGTGGCACATTGCAACAACATTGCATGCATGCAGAAACGCATATGTCCATAGATCCGGTTGAGGAGTTATTGTGATATAAGACAGCAGACAGAAAGATCAATTAGAAATCACAATCTTCATCTTTCTGAAACACGTTACTGTCTTCACTGTCTGGTTTTTAAAGGCAGGAAGGAAACTGGGTCAGCAGCCTGAAGTGCTTCTCTCCGCATGATTCATGGAAGATGCAAGCCGTGCTATTATTTGGCCTAACGAGAAATAATCTCCATTAAGCTTCATTGTTATCAACACCTACAATCATTGATTATGCTCAGATTATTCATGAGCAACCCTCAAATGGAAATGTCTGCGCCAGTGAATAAATGGAACTGAATAATTAAAATAAATACATTTTTATTTTAAAAAACCAAAACGTCCCATTGTCATTTTTTAATGGTTTATTTATGCATTTACAGAAAAAAAACAAGGGTTATCACTCTGTCATCAACCAAAAACATGTATATTTAAAACAAGCCACTTTTATCCTTAGCTTGCAATTTACCTTAGACTAATTGCAATTATTCACCATCCAAAATAAATTCATGATATCTTTGTCGTTACCAAGTTACCATACTTTAAGATTCCTGATGTCAAAACAATCGACAACTCAAAGTTGATGATACCCTAAGGAAAAAAACTAAACTGTGTGAAATTGTTCCAATCTCAAAATGATTAAATATTAAATTTAAATGGTCATAGTTTACCTGTTGATTCAGAGAAACTTTCTTCTGAACAGTCTTTTAGGTAAAACAACAACAACAACAAAGAGCACTGCACTTTTTCAAAGTCTATTTTAACTCCGCAGTTAAAAATAAATTAATTTATTAATTTGACAGACTAAAGATAACGAAACCACTGCCCAGCAACTTCTTTCCCAAGCACAGGACAGAATCACCATTCTAAGTTATTATGATTGGTTGGAAGTCGCTTTGGGGAGCCAATCACAAGGCTATATTTTGTCAGTCTTTCACGCGTGGGAATGTAGGTGAAAGGTTCCACAACAAACTTGTAACCCTGTCCCCACCTCGCAGAAAAACACAATAACACATAAAGTAAATATTTTTGTCCCAGGAAAGCTTGGATGTTCCTGCACTTCATAGAATGAAACCGAGACACCCCTTTGTTCCCGTCTGAGAGCCAGCAAATAACGTGTATTCACGCTCTTAGTGAATGTGACTGTGTTGACAAGCATGGTGTTTATGGACTCCTTGCAAACAGATAAAAATAAGTTTGTCGATGATGTTGCAAAAGTTGAGCTGCAAATATCCCAGCGATGTGGGTTTGATTTGTTTGTCTATATTTTGCACAATACGATGTTTTAGAAAGAAAACATTTTAATATCTATTGACCAAGTAATACCAAGGAACTTTCCACTGCAGAAAAAAATTGTTTATGAACTGTCGTGTACGCTTGCGATATAAACAGATTTAGAAGTGACGGTGATAACGATTGAATTTTGGACATGGAGCATTAAATAAATACTTTCCATAACCTTTATACTTTTCAAATATAAAGACTAATCTGGTGTTACCTGTGATGCAGAAGTACATTGAAGTTTATGACAAAATTGCACGCAGTTGAAACGCTGAATTTTTGCATGTTATAAATTGTTTGCAAAAATTAATTTACAAATCCTTAATACTCTGCATAGATTTATGCCTCCTTATCAGGATTTCTGCAGGTCTTAAGTCATAATTTGCCCTTCCACAAACTTAAAGCCTTAGAGTCCTAAATTCAAGCAGAAAGTTAACAAATTAAGTCTTGTTTTCTGTAATATTAGGCAAAACAAAGTAAGTTTATGCATAAAACATGAACAAATATGTCAAAGGGAATGAAAACTTTCTATTCAAACCTTACTTTTTAACATTAAAATCAGTGTTTAATAATGTCAAGTTTCTGTTAATTAGGATTAATGATGGATTGTATTGAGGCGTAAATCTCAAATTGGAATCAATCTGGGGCTTGTTTCATGAAACAAGTTTACCACATAAGCCTGGCTCATTTCAGTTAGTCTGACTTATTTTGATCTAAATCAATTTACAATAAGTCAGACTAACTGAAATAAACCTGGCATATTTGGTAAACTTGTTTTATGAAACAGGCCCCTGGAGTCTTTGTATATTGTTTTGTCCAAGTATACTCCTATTGCCCTGTGTTACAAAACATGTTAGGGATTTTGTAATGCCAAAATAGTATATGAGTCAAATCGGCAAGTACACTAAGCAAGACATCACCACTGTAAAGAGGAAACACACGAGACAAGATTGTGGTAAAAAATAAATGTTTTTAAGTCTCTTTTTTTTTTAGCAACTTCAGGTTTTTACCAAAACAGGTGCAGTTACGTAATAGCAGACAAAACAGGATCAAATCCTTGATGAATCAGGGATTTAACATGACAAATAACAGATCCACAAGTATAAAAACAGGACAGTTATTGGACCTCGACTGTGAAGTGTACCGCACAACAAGAACAGCGTAGTGTGTACAGTCAAAATGGATACCAAAATTTGCCATTTAATACAGTCAGTAAGACGCATTGAAACATTACATACTTGAATAATCAAGTCAAAATATGCAACAACTAGCTATTGGTTTAAAAGAAATTAGATGTCTAAGCCTTGACAGCCCTAGGTGCTTCTGTGCACTTGACTCATGTTTCAGTCCATCTTAACTAACAAAAGGTAGAGTCATGGGACCATAGAGAGCTTTCAATGCTAACATTAAACATCCACTCCCCAAGAAAAAAAACAAACAGGGGAAAGACATGCCCTGCAACACCGTGTCCCCAGTCAGATCAGGTTAACTTCAGATTTAATCTTAAAATGTTAAGTTGACCAGTCAACTTCACTGATATTAAAATGCCAGGTTAGAACCACCCTGATAGTAAACAAGATACAGTACTAATTTGGCTTGATGGCCATTAAAAAAAAGAAAAGAAAAGAGGGAAGTATGGCAAGAAGGGGAGCGAAGATCAGTCCAGTAGATAAGAGATCTAGTAGTCCACAGGTTCGTCACCCTCTTCATCTAACAAACATGTGCGAATCAGGGCCTCAGTGACTGCATAGGCGTCGCAGTTGGCAGACGGGCGACGATCCTCAAAGTAACCCTTCTTTTCTTGTCCCACGGTGCGTGGGATGCGGATGCTAGCGCCACGGTTTGCCACGCCTGCAGAGAACTCATGGATGTTGGAGGTTTCATGGTGGCCAGTCAGTCTGCGAGCGTTGTCCAGGCCTCCCTTTGGATCATAGGCACGGATGTGGTAGTTGTGCCTCTTTCCAAGCTTATCAATACACTCCTCAATGCATCTAGTTAAGGACATACAAAACAACCATTTAATACTATGGTTTAAAAAACCCAACATGAACAAAAGCAAGCCAGGGATTTATGATTTTTATTTGCCACCAATTTAAAACAACAACAAAACAACCTATTAATACTTACTTCAGCCCACCATCTTCCCGCATTTCCTTGGTGCTAAAGTTAGTGTGGCAACCAGCACCATTCCAGTTGCCCGGGATTGGCTTAGGATCAAATGAGGCTACCACACCAAAATCTTCACAAACTCGGTGCAAGATGAAACGAGCTACCCACAAGTGATCTCCCATGTTGATGCCTTCACAGGGGCCAATCTGGAACTCCCACTGGAAAATAAAAGCCACAGTATAACTAATCAACAATTAACGGAGGAATTGAGGTCGCATTCCAAAAGGATAATCTTAGATGGCTTAATAAACTTAATGGCTGACTGTAGTGTTTGTTCCAGAACACACTGGAATAGAGGTTACCTGAGCAGGCATTACTTCAGCATTGGTTCCACAGATCATCACACCAGCATAGAGGCAGGCTCTGTAATGCGCCTCAACAATGTCTCTGCCATAAGCTTTATCTGCTCCAACTCCACAGTAGTAAGGTCCTGCAGATATCAGAGCAGCATGTTATGAACCAGACATCTTGAGAACATCATTGATATGGCAATTTCTGACTGTAAAGGAGCCGGTCTTACCTTGGGGACCTGGGAACCCATTGGAGGGCCAACCAAAGGGATGTCCATCGGTACCCAGGATGGTATACTCCTGTTCCATGCCAAACCATGGGATCTGATGATCTACCATTTCCATGACCTTTTTACACGTATGACGATGGTTGGTTTCTGTGTTTAAGGCCAGAAAAGCTATAAGTCTTCAAGCAAACCCTGATCAAACATACACAGATGATGTTTTATCCTCAAACAGACGTACCAGCAGGTTTCCGGTTGTACTTGAGCACCTCACACAAGACCAATTTGTTGGGGTCTTTGCGGAAAGGATCCCTGAACATTGCAGAGGGGATGAGATACATGTCGCTGTTGGAGCCTTCAGATTGATATGTGCTGGAACCATCAAAATTCCACTCCGGAAGATCTGAATAATGAAACAGGTTCAATTAACTTAAATCGAAATATATAATTGCAATGTAGATTGATGGCGCTTTGTCTAGCTTACCTTCAATGCTTTTCGGCTCAGAGTCCAGTGTCCTGGTCTTGCATCGCAGTCCTTCTCCGGTTCCGTCTATCCAGATATACATGACTTGTACTTGGTCTCCCTGAGGCAGTTCCATATACTGCCGTTTTACCACTTTACTCAGCTGAGCACTGGCAGACGTGGCCATTTTTATTACTATAAAACCCCTAAACAGGAGAAAAACTGATTTGTCAACATTACAAAGTAAAACAGAGAAAATATTGTAGCTCCTTCAGCATTAAGTCACTTGCATAAGCACCAAAACATACATTCAGCACAAGCACCATTAGTTAAGATAAAAGACAGAGCGCAAACATGATAATTTCATCAAACACAGAAGCCTACTACTAGGCTGCTTAAAAAAAAAAAAAAAAAAAAAGCATTGCCTGGAATTATAAACCTTTTATTCTCAACCAGTATTCATTTAGTATGGCATGTTAAAACATCAAATCAGACAACTATTAAGATACAACTGCTTGTTTGTGTCGATGAAGAGGTACTTGAGCCTTACAAGTCGGGTTTAAAAGGGGTTGGGAAAGACCAGACCACGTGCTTTGTAATCTGCATTGGGAATTCTCTTCGCATTCACTTGTGAAAGAGTTGTTCGATCAGTATGCAAACCCGCTATCGGCATTGAACGCACAAATCAGTAGGTCAATGCAAAAAACACAATCGCTGCTCTACAAACATGTCAAAGTAGCCTCAAGCATTGAACTCGCGCATCCCCAGCTACACAGAGAGCAACCGGTAGCCATGGTTACAGCGCAGCAGTGTTACATCACAGCGTGAAGTACTGATAAACAACAGTGATTTCACAAAACAACGAGTCAATTCGTTTTAGAATTAACTCACTATCAAAAAAGAATGCAGTTGCATAATCCCAAATTAGCGTTCTTAAAAGCACACTGGTGCATTGCACACAAACAACAGTCTGATAAATAAGAGATAGTTACGTACCTGGACACCAACAAAAATTAAAATGTATGATATCGGACTGGCAGGTCCAGTTATTTGACAGGTTATTTAGTGTTTGGCGTTCTCTCATTCTCTGACCAAGACTTTGGGCTGTCAGCCTGATTTATATGTGTGGTGGCAGGATCCCGGCGCGTGTGATTGGTCAGCGAGAAGCGTGATCTGTTTGTTCTCAGGTGATTGAAGGGCCACGCGGCTTCATCATTGGCCGGGGTTCCAGCAGAGGAGGCACGCCTTCAGCTTCGGCGAGGGGACATCTGCGAACGAGAAGTCCTTTGTTGTTGGTCATTCTCTTGATAGCGAAATTTGTTCCACCGAAGTAGTCACAGCATTCCAGGCTGTTTAAACGGGAGTTTAAGATATGTTTCACAATGATTCAGTTCTCAGCAAACCCAAATAAACGAAGCATTTATGTGTGAGAGAGAGAGAGAGGTTAAATGCCCCCATGTGGTGTAAAATAATGTTCATACTGCATTCACGTTCTTGGAAACTGCTGCGACTTCATCTTTGTTATACGTGGGGGGAACTCCAGTTAAAACAAATAAACTTCTGAGTGGATACATTCATTTTGTTTAAATTTGTTAATTCATTTCCTTGGCAAATAACTTGTACTGTTCATTCATTCTTGGCTTTTCTAAAGCAAGATGATATCTAGATCTTCTTATGGCTTAAATAAGACAGCCTGTGTACTTAGTCATGATTAAATGCAGCCTTAAAGGCATGCAGTTAATAAAAAAAAGATGCAAAAAAATAAACTCCTACCCATAAACTAATTAACTCAACCAGAGCCACTGTGCAAGAAAGCAGTAATTCTCATTATCTTTTACTCAGAATTGCTCTTTCACTCATAACTGTGATGTAATTGCTGTAAAGTCATCAAAAATGATAAGATCAGCACATGTAAAAGACAGTGAGTCTTAAGAAATGTAAAACAGCTGAGTAATCTTCACACATACTGTATAGACCAGGTGCACTGACGGGGGTATTTGAATTCAAATAGTTTTTGACAACAAAGATGCTAGATATAGGCTATCTAATTTACTTATCTCACACTAACACTCTGAGACAGATTTTAAAGCTATTTTATAGGATTTTGTATTTGTAATCCTTTCCCAAATACTTTGTTTAGGCTGCTACTCTTTTACATATTGTATGATATACAATGTTTAAACTTTTTATGTGTGTTGGTTTTTAAGTGTCTTTACATTTCTGCAAAAAAATTCAAGAAAAATAATAAACTAAAATAAAAATAAAAAAGTAAAATAATTTGGCAATACTTTTATTTTTTTGAATCCAAGTCACTGGGTATAGTTTTGGTATCGCAATTCTATAAATCAAATTGAGCTAATTCTAAATTTTCAGTTGTTTGTAAGGACCACCATATCCAAATCCCCCTGCAGAGGTATCAGGCTAGTGCCTTTGTCAAGGGCACAGAAGGGTTAACATATATTTTTTATAACATTATAGGCCTATAACAATCATATGCAATGTAGGTCCACGTTCCACGGACACTGTACCTTAGGAGTCTTTGTGACATTCCCCGTGGTGGTATCACATGCTCATGCTAAATTAAATGACTTATTCATTTTTTTTAATTAAAAAAGCTCATCTCCTTTGAAGTGAGAGAAGGACTATGCTGCGTCAGTTTCTGTTTTGGCCAAAGTGCCATTATGAAGTATCATCAGACAGCTGATGAACAGTATCAATGACCTGGAAGAGAAGTTGAATGAGAAACGCAACGAGTAAAGTCAAGCCAGGACACTGTTGGTGGTTTTCCTGTGTACTGGAAATGGAGGCCAAAGCACACCATTATATTTTGTTGCTTCAGAGAGAAGAAGCCCCCCAAAAAGAAAAAGGCCAGGTCACTCTTCATGGTGAACTTAACTCTAGAGTTCAGCTTCACCATCTGTGTTTGTGGAAGCAGCTGGAATATCTAGGAGATCTGCTGTTTAATCTTTTAAGTTGAAGAAAACATATGCCAGGTTGGTGAAACTGTTGGACTTTACATTGTCATGGAAGCGCTGCTCCTTAGTTCACTTCATCTATTCGGAGTATTCTGAGAAGCAAACGAACCTGAATTATTTTCAAACACAGAAAATTAGCCTTATTCCCTTCAATAAATTTGACCAGAGATACTTGTAACATGTATGTAAATGGCTCCCTCTAGTGAGGAAAACATTCCAGTGCAGCAGCTGAAGATCATGAGATTTCCTATCGTTCGGGTGTATTGTGCTACTGCTAGAAGAGGAGGCTAAGTATCTCAGAATTTTTCAAAACAATATCGTTGATGCAACAGATCAGCAAATGGATACAACTGTGTGTATTTGTTCAGTGTGTGAAAGTTTATTTTCTCTTTGTGGCAGTGAAAATTCAAGGTTCCCTTATTGTCCAAGACAATATTCGAAGGGCCACTATGTTGTCTAAGATATTTACATTTACATATGCATTTGGCAGACACTTTTATCCAAAGCTACTTACATTCTATTCAAGGTGCACATTGACGTTGTATCAATTCTTGGTTTCCCTGTGAATCCAACCCATACTGTTTGAACTACAGGAAAGTCCTTATATAATATTCATCATATGACAACAAAGCTGCTTGTTTGTTTAAACTGTTGACAATATATTAAAACAATGTAATACAAATATTGTAAATAATTTCACAAGTGTCTAGAACTGAATGTTCTTCAGTTCGCATTCTTTTTTAAGCATTTGTGATTACAGAAATTGATTCTTCTTCTTCTAATAAATATTTTAGAGTTGGACAGCTAGAAAAATGTATACTCATATAAATTCCTATTGCTTTTTAAAGAATGTATTAATTTCCATGATTGAATGAACAAATTAAGATAGGAAATATGTCAGTTTAAATCTGGATTTTTTTTTTTTTTAGCTTTTTAATGCTTGTTTGGTCATATTTTAAACCCATTTAGTGTGAAAAAATTAAAAAGCCTTTATTCACAATCCATGTGAATAAAGGCTTTTTAATTTTTCACACTACTCGAGTGCCTTGGATTTATGAGTTTTTTGATGATACGAAAGAATCCCGCATCCAAAGAGCACCGATTTATGGACTTTTTACACCCCAGCAGCACTTTTTTGCATAACTTTGAATATTTAAAATCATTTAATATATAATATTATATTTAAGCAATTTAAGCCATGTTGCAGCCCCCTTGTGTGTGTGTGTGTGTGTGTGTGTGTGTGTGCTGAGGCCTTCTGGTTGAAAACTGCTATCTTAGTGGATAGATAATGTTAGATAAACTTCATTGAAGGTAATTTTAGGTAATAATGGTAATTTAGCAGTATGTGTCAAAAACTTAGTTCATCAATGTAAAGCTATTACCCATGATCATACCATGTCTACAATAATAAGCATCCTTTAAGAGGCTTCCAATCCAAATCTGTAATGCATATTGAGTCATAAATGGTATATTGATTCATAAAAGATTACCTGTGAAACTACACCTCAATGGTCTTCTTAAAGCACCTTCAATTTGATCTGTTTACGTTCCTTGATGGATCACATTTAGTGCAGTGAGGGCCTCTTAGATTCCTAAAGATGAGATTTTTATGGTCTGCCAGCTGAAGAGGTTCTGGTCATCAAATCTGTGAAGAGCTCATGGAGCGGCAGGTGTGCCATCATTACATCACATTCTTTAGATTATATCCAGGTAGTAACTTTCATATTGTTAATGATAATGGCATCACATTATCATTTTATTAATGCAGTTAAATTAGACTAACTTTACTCAGAAGAATATTCTGGATGTTCCTCCTGCTTTGTTGTTTTATTTCATGGATGTCACTCTCTAGTGCTGGGCTTCCAGGCCTTGTTATCTCTATTTACAGCATATTTCTGGATCGTAACTTGCCCATAAACTGCACATATCTCCCAGCAGATGTTTGGCGGATGAGTTTGGGGATTGTAAAAATGTAATGGACACAGATGTGTTCGTGTGAGACATATTGAGCTGTTAAGACCATTTTATGGTGTTTACTTGTGTGTATGCAGATGTTTTGTATACACTATAAAAGGGTATATTTTAGTTTTAGCTTAATATAGTCAAAGATAACCAAGATATGTGTCATTCCTCAAAGAAATAGTTGCTTACAATAGTTTCTTTTTTTTCCTTCTTTTTTTTAATGCAGGCTTTGAAGAATGTGGTAAAAATACATTAAAAGAAAGGCACTGCAACCTGAGTCTCCAAAAATAACACTTATCACAATATTAAAATCTAGGGTAAAAATTATGTTTAGCTTATCATGTCTTTGACTTTATACAGTATTGTTCAAAAGTTTGAATTCAGTAAAGTTTTTTTTTATAGTTTATGTAAGAAGTCTCTTATGCTCACCAAGGCTGCATTTGATTGATCAAAAATACAGTAAAACAGTAATATTGTAAAATAGTATAACAATTTAAAATAACTGTTTTTATTTTAATGTATTTTAAAATATAATTTATAAATTTTTAGCAGCCATTTCTCCAGTATTCAGCATCACATGATCCTTCAGAAATCATTTTAATATGCTGATGCTCAAGAAACACTTCCTATTATGTTAAAGTGGCTTTTGATTAATTGATTGATTGATTGATTGATACATTTATTTTTTTAGGATTCTTTGATGAATAGAAAGTTCAAAACAACAACAAAATCTTTTTTCTAAACTATACTATACTTCCTCAAGGGACAAATGTTGTTTTATTTAAGGCCTTACACTCTGTTCCATTGCATTAATGTCTCATTGATTTTTAGCTCTAAAACTGTAGGCTGTTATCAGTTCATGTTTATGGGCTGGAAATGTGTTTTTGTTAACATAAAATTGGAAATATAGCTTTTGTCTGATTGCTTCAGGAACAATTTGGATGTAAGCTGGTCTCTGCGAGGATGTCTGATTACAGCAGACTCTTCTGTATTCAAGCTCCTGAAACTAATTAAATAAGGAGGCCACCGCATTATTATGCATGGTGTGACTTTTTGATAGGGTTTTCCAAAACTAATGTGCCTTTTATATTGTCATTTTTACTGAAGCATTTCCCGAGAGTCTGTTAGTGGCTCAGTGGCAGCTAATAATACGCTTTATATTTTATTAGTCATTTAATTCAGCTTATTATAATGGCTGAATGGGTTTTCATCCCCAAAGTAATTCAGTTTATTAAAAAAAGTCATTTTGGGTGTGAGGTGATGTCCAGATATTTGAGTGGCATGTCTTCTACAGCTCACAAACTTTATTGCCTCGCTCGCTCAATCTTGTTTTTGATTGATTGTTTGATTTACATAAAGTCTGAGGTCATATTTTTCAGCAAATAATTTTAATTATTATTTAATATGAATTTAATTATTTGACTTAAATCATCATCATCAACAACAGCAAAAACAATAAATATACACTAATATTTGGAATAAATAAGTTTTTTTTGTTTTGTTTTTGAAAGAAGTCTCTGATGCTCACCAAGGCTGCATTTATTTAATTAAAATACAGAAAAACAGTAATATTGTGAAAAATGATTACAATATAAAATTTTCTATTTGAATATATTTTCAGATGTAATTTATTCCTGTGATGACAAAGCTAAATTTTCAATCTGCAGAATTTTGAGATCCTTCAGAAATAATTATAATATGCCAATTTGCTGCTCAAAAATATTTCCTATTATCATCAATTTCATAAACAGATTTTGGTGCTGTTTGTCAATGTTTAGTTGAAACTAATACCATTCAAAAGTTTGAGGTAAGGAACATTTAAAATAATAATAATAATAATAATAATAATAATGATGTTTTGAACTTTCTATTAATAAAAAAATTATGTTTTTTTAACATTTATATTAATTATGACCATTGTTAATATTAATGACCACTAAGAACAGATCATAAATCTCGTAATAAAATCTCATAAATCCGATCATAAAATCAGCATAAGACACTTCTTTTAATTTTTTTTTATTTTTATCTGAATTATTCCAAACTTTTAACCATCAGTATATATTTGTTAAACAAAATTTTAGCCTTGCAATTATTCACCGATTTCAAGCATTTTAAGATTTACAAAGTAAAATATGATTACAAAAACATGCTGACTTCAATGGGTCGCATTAAACGTGATATGTTTGTATTGTCACTCCCAACTAAATTACACTCAAAACAAGTACATGCTCTGATTGTTCAGTCCAATATTGTTACCAAGGAATGACAGCCATTCTAACCAGCCTGCTTTGCAGCACACCAGTAGCCATGTGGACATATTGGAGTACACTTTACAGATGGAGCTGGGTAAGCGACCCAATAAAAATCATCAGCGAAAATGCCACATGTGATTTTGAGCACGAGATGGATGACAGGGACAGAGAGTGTGTGTGTCTCAGCCTTGCTCTGGCAGTAATCACTGTTGTCGAAGCACTAATTGGTCTTGTCTGTTTGTGAGGCCACACACTGTGACGTGAGGCTTCTGGCAGATGGGTTGTGGACGCTGACTTTAAGGCAGGGTTGCCAGACAAGCCTCTATCGAGCCATGATCAACAACAAATGGCTCTCCAGGTTAAGCTCTCTATGTTCGTCTGTCACATAGTTGTTTTGTCTATAACTGTCTGAATGTCTATTCTTTAAACTTTAAAAATCATAAGATACGGTAAGTGTGAGTGTTTTCATTCCACTTTGCTCCACACTGTAACAGGGGGTCAAAATACAATGTTTAATAAATAAAATACAATATTAATTTCACTTTAATCAAAGCTAAAGCTACATGTGTCTTTGTTCGCACAACAATTATACTTACTATATTTTTATGGAATGGTTTGCAGAAAATGACTGTACTCACTGAAATGTAAAATATTTTTTTATTCAGTTACAAGAAGAATGACTTTCTTACATCAAACAGTAGGCTAAAGTAGATTTTTAGCTGGACCCAAGGGGTGCCATCACTTTAAGAGTAAAAAAAAAAAAAAAAAAGAGGGGGACAAAATTCTTTACAACATTATTATTTGTAATCCATATAGTTAAACAAATCCGTGCTCACACTCATGACGTACACGCGGCTGTAAACTGAAGCTATATTGTTTACAACTGAATCATCCAGGGTAAGCAAAAATAAGCAGAGGCTGTCGGCAACAATGTATTTGTTTTTTGACTCTCAAAGTGACGGTGCCCATTCACTTGCTTTTTATGAAATCACCATGAATTCAGCTTAAAATGATCTTTACTGTTCTACTGAAAATAGAGAGTCACCTACATCCTGGATGACCCGAGGGTGAGGAAATGAACAGCACATTTTCATTTTCAGGTAAATTAAGCTTTTAAGGCACTTTGTGTCTGTCAGTCATTTTGTCTGTTCACAGCCGACAGTCCTAAAAGAAGCGGAGAGCGCAACATTAAGCAGGGTTTTCTCTGAGGTTTTGAATTGTTTACTGTTTTCCATCGGTCAGTAACTTACACAGCTAATGTAATATAGCCTAATATATTCTTAAGGAATGACGACAGAGGAAATAAAGAGTTCAAAAAGCGAAGGTACCAAAAGTGGACAAACGTAAACACTGATAAAGCATTTCATCACTGCAAGAATCAGAGAGCTTTAAAACAAAGTGGTGGGGTTGTAGAAAAAAAGGGCGTTAACCCTGTAAAACCTGACATTTGTTGATTGATTGATTGATTGATTGAATAGTTTATTGAGCCTTCAGACAAATATATATTTCAAAACTCTAATTATTATTATTTTTTGCATATTTTGTATCTCATTTGATACATCATGGCCCATATATTTATATTTAGAAGCTCAAACTAAGTAAAAATATACAATTTGGGGCAGCTGTTGTGAATTATATGGTCAGAAAATAGGATGAAATTCTGTAAGCTTGTAATGTAAACCAATAATACACTATAGCAGACTACTTAACATGTATATAAATATCAGTTGCCACTCTATATCTCTTAATAATGTCTTAGTAAGATGATGTTTCAATCGTTTTATGATCAAAGCTCTGTCATTTTAACCGTGGGGGTCAAAACATAATGCAGTGGAATACAATGATGATTATGGGATGTATAAATAAATGTTCCTCAAAAGTTGTATCAAATTTGATATTCTATATTCACATTTTAACATGATAGTTCTAAAAAATATGTATGGATAATCAAGAAACCTAAGCTGCTTCAGTCCAATAAATAATCATCCTGAAATAATACTAACAATATAAAAGTTATTACATGTACTATATATATATATATATATTTGAATTTAATATTTCACAGCAAAAAGACACATACACCAGATGTGTTTTAATTTTTTTAAATTATGGAAAAATAAAAATAAGTCTGATACATTGATACTGATACATTAATATGTCTCTGCATATATACAGTATATATATATATATATATATATATATATATACACACACACACACACACACACACACACACACACACACACACACACACACACACACACACAAATCAACACTTGTGCATGAGCCTGTTGACCTGTAGACAGCAGATGGCAGTGTTTACTACCAAGAGAATCTCAGAGACTTCTTGACAATTAGATGTCTTGTGCAGCTGTATCCCTTTCTTCATATCTTAGTGCATTTGGTTTCTTTAAACAAGCACTGGCTAAGTCATACAGACCATCAGGTCTGCAATAGAGGCTTATTGTTGAATGGCGTCAGGGTAGACTGTCCAAGCGTATCTCCCCAGTGTGATTGAGCACCGCTCTGAATGAAAGAACTGACGCTGGGCTGCTTTGATTTGTAGCTTTATAGCAGGATTATGATAACATGTCTAGCTCTGCTCTGACTAATGATGCAGAATACAATGATAACTGCATGGCAGATGTCACATTTACGGAAACAAATGCTTGTTAACTTACAAATGTCTTTATTTTAAGTTTTAAATCCATGTTTCTTTGAGAAGATTTCTAGTTTCAGTTCAAAATTTCCTCTGTGGGACCAAATTACCTATTTTGTTTTCATCCACTTCTGTCTGTCATCAAAAACGCAGCAATGAAAATTCATAACATTCATAATATAATTACACCAACAATTTATATACAGAACTGATAAATGTCTAATTCTGCATTATAGCGTTATTGCAGTGAAATTAATTTGCAGAAAACTTCAGTTTACTTTGAATGAAAAAAAAAACAACAACATAGGGACAAATTCATAATTGACTGCTTATTATTCCCATGATAAGACAGAAGCCTTATTGCCAGACATGTTTGGAATATGAATTTTTTTTTGACACATGGGCAGATGTTTTGCGTTTTATTTTCCCCTTTCTCCATAATCCTCCCTGAAAAGGTTACTCCGATCCCCACTCTTATGTTTATTAATGAAGAGAAAAATTCTTCACCTGAGAGTTTGGTAAGAAGCACAACAGGAATACTAATATCCTGAAGTGAAGCACTGCGGTTATGCAATTTACAATAGACTGTCCCAATTAGGCCTAATATTCAAAAACCTTTATTTAGAATTACAATATTTTACGATCATCATTCTCGGGAATATTTAAAATATACAAATGCAAATTGCTGCAACGCACTACATTTATTCCAGAATTATCATATCACGTCTGTGAAATTAGAAATGTTTTGAGACATCAGAGTGCTTTCATGTGCACAGACATTTTTAGCTTTATTTAGGCACTGTAAAATTCCCAGTGGGTGGACAACCTGCTGACAACATAAAAAAATTGCCCTGGATTTGGATAATACATTTTAAAGTCTCTTTCAGTGTACTGCATCTCTGCAGTTTCTCTGTTTTGGCAACATTGATCTGACCCTTGGCCTTTTGCAGCACTGTTTATCCTGATCGTCTGTCCATATTCTTCCTTCAAACGTCTAATCCTGTCTGCCGAAGAGGGTACAGCGTACATGTTGCTGTTTATACGAGCCGACGCAGTTATAGACAATCTGCACTGAGACGGCATCTGGTAGCGCTGTCACTCAAACGCTCTCTCTCTTCTTGTTCCACCAGGTGACACACTCTTTTTCTCCCTAATGTCATGTTTTGCATCATGCAAGATAAATATTTATAGAGCCTTGACAGTGAATTGAATAAGCCACACTCTCCCGAGAAGTGAGCAAGAAACATGTCAAAACAGGTCTTAAAAAATCAGTCTCGTCATCGGCATTTTCTGAACTGTCGCCATCACTACCAGATGTTTATGGTAGTGTGTCGCAAGATAGCGCTTGTTATTTGAGGTACAATCAGTTGTGAAATTTCTGATCGTGCCATAAACATCATAGTCAGATGATGTGTAGATATCATTTTCATTTGCTACGCTCGCTCATTTCTTTTTGCTTGTATAAGGGAAGAATGTGACAGTACTGCCATATTGACAGACACTACGATTCAACAGAGCGCATGCGGTTCTTACTTAAACCTGAGTATGTGTGGACCCAGGCAAGGCAATATGCTTTGTCCAGCATGAAAAGCTCCCTGTGGGGAAATTGGTCTTCTTTAACACAAGAGATTGGCTCTGAGATTTCTCTCTGATAGCTGGACAGGGACTGCGGTAAAACCACACGCAGAGTTTTTTCTGCCCCTAGCAGACCCCGAGGACACAGACAGGGTTGTAAATATAAAGATATGATTGGGGGAATAGGAAAGAGGGTGAAGCAGCTACTTCTTCATACATGATATGTAACTGTAGGGATGAATGCTGTTTTTCTGGCATTTTGTCCTTGAATCGCTATTACGGTATAATGACTTAAATATTTGCAGATTTTTTATGTTTTAAAGACTACTTGTTGGCCTTCTTCAATCCTTTATTGCCTCCACAGCCCCATTCATCAACACAAACCAGAAATGTGCTTCTTTTAACTCATTACACACCAGTTAGTTCCTCAGTTAGTCTTGGCATTAGTGGTTAGGATGTTTCAGTGACGCTTTACATGTTGTGTCATTACACCAGTAGGTGGCGACAAGCGACTCTTTATGAATGAGTCAGTGAATCGTTCATTCAAACAATTCATTCAAATTCACTGATTCATCTTTATTAGCGAGTCATTGAATAATTCACTCAACTGATTCCTAAACAAAACTGTGTTTTTTGGAGATGTAACGGTTCTGCTTTTACTTTGTTTGGAATTATTTTCACAGGCGGAGCAAAAATAGACAAAGTATGGCAATGTTGTGTCTTAAATATGAGTCCGTTAACTTTAATGATCAGGGCTGTGTTTCCCAAAAGCATCGTAAGCCCAAGTTGATCGTAGCTCCATTGGTTTCAGTGGGTCTACGATGTACTTAAGCTTACGATGCTTTTGGGAAACACAGCCCTGATCATTAAAGAAGTTAACAGACTTATAATATCATACTCACAATTGTGCTGTTGGTGTAATCTATTACAATATTAAGCAATTTTTAATAGAAAAATAAATAGCTTATATCACTTTACAATATTATAATAGGCCTATATATTTCATAGTAATATAACTGAGTGTTTAAAAGTTTGGGGTCAGTTGGATTTCTTAAAGAATAAAATGAATCAGATAATAATTCTTAATAATACTTAATGAAGTTATGAAATGCTTCTTGAGTGTCAAATCAGCATATTAAAATGATTTATGAAGGACCATGTGACACTGAAGACTGCTGAAAATTCAGCTTTGCCATCACAGTAATAAATTACATTTTAAATATATGAAAATAGAAAACAGTTATTTAAAACTGTAACAATGTTTCACAGTTACTGTAATTTTTCTAATTATTGGTGCAAATAAGAGACTTCTTTCAAAAACATTAAAAAAAAATCATACCGACCCCAAACATTTAAATAGAAGTGTATAATATATATTTGTTATTTATACTATTAAAATATATAAGGTTTTATGGGTTTTACAAAGCAAAAGCAAAATCTTTTCAAATTCCTCCTGGGGGGAATCACTGTGCCATTGTACGTCAACCCGTAGAATTCACTTCCTGTATTAGCTGTATTATCTGAGCCAAGACCCCATTTCATATGGAAATTTCAGGAGATGCATTGAAAGAGCGGCTGAAACATTAGCCATCTCATTATGTCTCCGAGAATATTATCTTGATGGGCTGCAGAAAAATGGCCCTGTATTGTAGCAACGTTAGTGTGGCAGAGTGTGTGATGGTGACACAGCAGCAGTGAAACTGGAGTTTTATTTAATCCAGCGCCGTCTCCCTTGGCCTGATAACTTCACAGCCCATCCCAGGGCTTGTCTGTCAGCGTTGACACAGTAATATCTCCCAAGCCCTCTGTTTCCTAGTCACTTTCATTTATTTTAAAATACCATTTCACACACTGCTGCCTTTAACTAGGCATTATACAGTGTGTGGGGAGAGAGGCCTAGATTGAATTGTGACAGAGACAGCGGCTCTTGTGGTGAAAAATAACAAAATAATTGTAAATGGCAGCAGACTCTATAAAACGGCAATGCTGGAGATGATGATTTTCCTCTTGTTTTTTTGTCTTTCATTTCTATTGTGTGCATCTAGGCATATATATATCTGTCTATATGTGTGTGTGTGTGTGTGTGTGTGTGTCGGGTTGCATGTGTGTTTACTGCTCAAGACATTTTAGATTCACTTTGGCTATCAAAACAATATTCTCCATGCTTCTCCTCAAATTCAGAGATTCTTTCTTGTATTCCTCTCAAAACTTAGACATGTTAGCAGGTTCAGCTTTTATAGGATGGTGTTATTTGCGTGAGGAGGCACATGCACAATTAATTTTTTTATTTAATTACATAATTTTTTTTTTATTTTAAATTTGTTTTAAACACACTATACTATAATATCACATATTACACTTAAAAAAATATATATATTCGGTGTAACCATACAGCCTCAATATCTGTATATGCCATTAGTCTGTCATTTCTTTATGAGAGTTAACCCACCGGCAAACAAAAAAATGATATGCTAACGTATTCGTCATTTCCTAGTGTCTCTGCATAATTTAGGATGCCTCCCTGCAGGATTAATCTGATTGGACAGTTATGTAAAGAGACTGAGGCCTGAGCTGTCAGTCTCAAGCCAATGGGTACAACAGCAATTGCTTTTGACATCTGGGCATATGGCATATACATTTCCCTATACCTCCTCCTTAAACTACTTGAAATATATAATCTACATTAGATTATTATGGTATTTGGTCAATAAAATGGCTTAAAGTGGTCTTCATTGAATTCAATACATACTAAAAATTATAAAAAAATAGGATTTGAAATAAATTTAAATGTATGAAATAATCCACTATGAACAAAAATGTCTCTTTTATTGTTTCTAGTTTTGTTTATTACATAGTTTATTACAGAGGATGGAGTGTGATTTCTAGACACAAAGAATATATTTTAATTCATTATTTCATATAATTTCAGTTTATTATAATAAAAATCCTTATTTAAATAAACTTCAAATGATACGAGGCTGCTTATAATAAACCCAAACACATGAGTAGAGAATTTTCTTCATGTACAGTATCTTACCTCAAGCTGAAATGGCCAGTTTCTGCAATTTGGCTCTCTTTAATTTTATATTTATATTTAATCAGTTTATTTTTGTATTATAATACCATGTCAGATGCCATCCATAATGAGAGATGCAACATGCGGAAGATTAGTGTGCAAATAATACACATGAGGAGAACTTCTCTAACCTCCTCTGGGAAAACTGTAGTCTCATCTGAATAGAGCTTTTATTAAGGAAATATAATTTTCTATTTATTTATTTTTTAAGCCATGCTACTGTGTGTATAGAAGAACCATTTTTGGTTTTTCAAAGAACCTTTGAATATTTTTTTCTTAGTGTGAAGAACATTTTAAAAATGTTTACAACTCTTTCCCAATATAAATAATATTTGTGGAACAGAAAGGTTCCATGGATGTTAAAGGTTCTTCAAGAAACCATAGATGCCAATAAAGAACCTTTATTTTTTTAAGAGTGAAGTATTTTTGTAAATTAAATGAATTTGGCCAATTTAAATCATACTGTATATCTAGGTCAACAAAGGATCGATCCTGAGAATCTTAAAAAATCAACTTTGCTTTAAGATGTCAAGAGCCAGTGCTGCCTCTCTGTGTGTATTCGGCCCATCTGAGCTTATTTTAAGGGTTTGGGGTTGATGGAGCTTCCTCTGTGTCTGGGTGGGTTCACCTCAGGCTGCACTGCTGCTGCCGCTGACATATCTGTGGCGTTTATTAAGAGAATGACAAGTCTATCAGGCCCCATAAGCAGGCTCTCACGGGCGGTAGATCTTTTGTTACTTTCAGGGAAGGGATCATCAATCTTGCCGGCGCTCTGCTCTCTTGAGTTGTTGATGGCAAACACAGATTCTTCCCTCTCCCTCTCCTCCTCGCTTCAGCCGCTCTCTCGTGTTGAATTCGACAGATATGACTTTCTCGGCAGCGGTGGAGCTCAATGACGTGACGGCCCACCGGCCACCGAAAGGTGGAAGCCTGGGAAAATGCAATATGTTGACAGCAGGTACTTGGTTTGTGATGAAGAGCTGGAGAGAGACTAAGAAAACACATTTCACTGAGGGGTGTCTCTGTACTATCAGACTGATTCAGTTCGATTCAAGGCATTATAAAACTTTACACAAAGCAACATAGTGGAACGCTGCTGAACTAAAAAGCTCCGTTCAGACGAGGACCCCTGAGAATTTCCCAATAAAGAATGACTGGAAGCCTGTTTCCACCTTAAGAGTAAAAAATATAAAAGGTAATTATAAAATAAAGTTAAAACTAAGGGTTGTACTCTACACAATACAGTTCAGTTTGTCAACATAAAAAAAGAACAATAAATGCTAATTTCTACACATACATTTTTAACATTTGTATAAATTAGCATTATTTAGTATAATGAACAAACAAACAATAGTATATTTATGAACTAACATAACCTTAGATTAATGTTTATTTCAGGATACCTAATCATACCTGAACCTTTTTGTAAAATGTTTCTAAAATAACTAATAGTCACATTGAGAGATAAAAAGTCATGCAACATACAAAGTCGCATTTATGAGAAACAAAGTCGCATTATCAGATGTGATGAAGTCACAGTTATGTTAAACAAATACGTTGCGGTTGAGAAATATATACATATAGATCAAGTCTGACTGTGAAATATAGTCACATTGTGACATTAAAAAAATTAACAGGCATTTATTAATTGCATTTGTATAAATTAGCATTAGTTAATGTATTATGAACAAACAATAGTATATTTATGAATTAATATATCTTTAGATTAATGTTTATAGTTGTTTGTTAATTCAGAATACCTAATTATACCTGAACCTTATTGTAAAATTGTACCAAAGTAAGAAATAATCTCATTGTGAAATATGAAGTTATTATACAAGATACAAAGTCACACATATGAGAAACAAACTCGCAATCGTGAGATTTGAAGTTACATTATCAAATATCTCAACTGCATGATGTTAAATACATTTACAATACTGAGAAATTAAATGTAGTTGAGAAATAAAAAATATACATTGCAATATAAAAATTGTGAAATATAAAGTCACATTGTGACACTGAAAAAACTGAGCAGGCATTTATCAATCTAGCTTTATGTTATACATTTTTTATATTTGTATAAATTTGCATTAGTTAATTTATTCTGAAAACACATTAATTTACAGCGAACAATAGTATATACGGTATATGAATTAACATAATCTTAGATTAATGTTTATTGTTGTTTGTTTTTTGTTATTTCATGATACCAAATTATGTGATTTTAAGTCACATTATCAGATGTCACAACACAATTATGAGGAAATAGCCACAATTACATTAAATAAATTCACATTTTAGAGGAATCAAGTTGCACTTAAGACTCATAAAGTTACATTATAAAATAAAGTTTAATGTGGAACACAAAAGCAGATTTTAGCTGAATGTCAGAGTTGTTTTTTTCCCATACAATCCAAGTGGAGGTCAATAACATTGAACATCTTTTTAAAACGAAATCACTAATAAGATTAAATAAGAACCTAAAACCTGTTTGGAACCACATTGGGTTGAGTAAAACAGAATTTTGACAGAATTTAAATTTTTGGGTGAACTATCCCTTTAACTCCTGGTTGTCAAGCTGTCACAGAGTTGTATACAGTTCATCTTGGGACTTAGTCTCTAAGAGAAACTTTTTCCCCGGTCTGACCTCAGTTATTAGCTCTCTCTGAGACTCGTACAGTATGTTAAGCCCAGCATGCTTTGCAGAGGAATGGGGAGCTTCATTAAGTGAGAGGTAGTAGATTTATGAACTCCAGTCTCTCTGCAGACTCCTCTGGAATGGCTGAGGTCTAGGCGAGCACAGATATGATGAATATACTCCACTCTGGGATTGGCCAGGGTCAGTGAATCCAGAAATGTGAGTCTGTAAGATAACTCTGCTGTGTTCATTATTGCTGGTGCGAGGATGCTTGGGATACCGCCCAATCAGTGAATACTGTATTAATATGGAATATAATCTACATTACCTCCGCCGACAACATCTAGACTTATCACCCAAGGGTCATTATGATGACTGCACACTCCCCGTCCAATCGTAATTACCTGAGTCTCATTTAATTTGGCTTGTGTTATATGAAATTTTATAATGAATAGCTATTCAACTGCTACAAGTTGGTGCAATACAAAAGTCTTTTCAAAAGAACACAAGTTTGAATCCTCCTGGACTCTGCCGGTGATTATCAAGACAATGGCAGGTTTGGCCGTGCTACAGAGTCGAGGCGTATTGGTCGGGCTTAATGAAAGAGGAAATTAGATTTTTTTTCTTTGATCAAGTCCAAGCTCTTTAATTTACCAGTCAACAAAAGGAGTGGGAGCGAGAGGATGGGCCTGCCTTTGTGCTCTCAGATTGCCAAAAATATCAAATCAATCTCCTCATTAACATTACTAATTCTTGCGTAGGCAGTTTCCTGCAACTGCAAATTGGCCTGGCAGTATTGTTAGTTCAGGTGTTCGATGTAATTGATTTTTTTTCCCCCTTTTGGTAATGAAAAGCCTGAATGAAATGGAAAGCAAATGACTGAAGGAAGAGTGTATTTGAACTGAATTTAATAGAATAATTCCATTTTATTGAAATCTGTAAGGCTTTAAATGAGTTACATAGGGGAGCCCTTCAATATCTTTCCAGCTAATTGTTGAAAAGATGTGTTTTGTCTAAATGATAGTTGCACTGTGCTTCAGGGGCCGTTTTCACAACTTTCTTGAACTTCTCACAATTGGTCCTGTTGGGGGTGGGCGATGCTCACCTGATTCTATCATCTTATAATTTCCCATCTAACTACGCTTATTTGTTTTGTTAAGAGAGAAAGGCATGTAGGGGGAGGGAAAAGTGCTTTCTTTCTCTGCTTCTCACTCTTTTTATTACACACAGCTGTGGTGGTGTGTTAAAAGATGGCTGTGATAATGGTGGAGGAAATCAGGCTGTCAGGAGGTGATACAGGCTCCACATACTGACCCTTTCACCCAGCTCCTATCAGTCAGCCTGGCCTTGGTTCGACTCCTCACCTCCTGATCCCTTTACTGAGCTCCAAAGTATCTAGAAAATAACAAACCACAGCCAGACCTACATACTTAGTCTGCGCTGTGAGAGGCCAACATCTCTCAAGGCCTTATCTGACCTTATGATACCAAACTCTGACAATGATATTGAAAGGTGACCGATACTCTCCTGTTGTCCTTTAGCTAAGTACAGTAGAACTAATGAACCATATTAGGGGCTTATGAACCACCGAAGGTGCTTCTTTAGACACTTATTGTATCCATTAGTTTTCTTCTTCATCAACTTTTTCTTCTTCTTCAGATCTGGAGGTCTATGGCAAACCATAGAACCGCTTGTGGGAAAGTTATGAAATTTGGCACACAGATAGAAGACTGTCTTATCATTAACCACAGCAAATTTGGAATCTCTAACACAAACTCTCTAGCGCCACCAACAGGGCAAATTTGCGCTCATGTTTCTGCTAATAACTTTTGAACCGTCTAGTTTACAGTTATTATTAAAGATGTGTCCCTCTGTTTTACCATATTTTTCTTACTTTTAGAAAGGTTATTGTGGTCCAGTACAGTAAAGCTGTTCATGTTTGGAAATGATTTGACAATAAAAAATCTAATAAACATATCAACTGACTGGAGTGCCAATAACAAATAAGAGCATGATAAAGAAAAGGAAACAATATTTAAAATGCAATGTAAAACACATGTGACAAGATCTTAGAAATGCAATTCATGTTGATTTCATATGGTTCTGAAAAACGTTTTCAAGGAAGGTTTTAATTAATGAGCCCTAAAATATCATGTGGTGTAACTGTCAAGTAAAGCCAAATGTTTCATGAATTCATGTTTTTATAGTTTGTAAACATACTTTTTAAGGTGAATGATATTATAAAATACACACATCATAAATCATTAATTCATAAAGTTAAGTTGGAAAGTTGCATCACGTGACATTTTTACAACTTGAACTAAATTAGCCTCTCTCTCTCTCTCTCTCTCTCTCTCTCTCTCTCTATATATATACATATATATGAAGCCATGAAGTATCAACTTGATATTTCAATGGGGTTTTTAGCTATTAATAGAAGTTCTCAGACCCCTAAAGAGAACATTTTAATAGTAATGACTCATAAAACCCCCATTTCCCCATCATCAATGCAATCACTTCTCTGACTCTCTCTCTCTCTTTCAGAATACACAAGATGACAGATCAAGACTTCTCCCTTTATTGACTGTAACTGACATCTTCATCCGATTGCCGGCGTCTTTCCTTCCTCCATTGTTGGTGCTCTCATCTGCGGTGTTTCCACACGGTTGCGTGGCGGTGCGCTGGGATTTCACAGCGTTCTGACTCAAGCTGACACCGTGACAGGCGAGCAGGTGGGAGAAAAGCGCACTAGTCATTCTCAGACAGAAAGCGCAATAAAGGGGAGCTTATCGAAAAGTCCCATCATGGCAGAAACATTCCTTCAAATGAAATGAGTTGAATGCAACTTTGCAGCAAAGTGGGAGAGGAAAGGAAAATAAAAATGCTAAGTATTCAACATTCACTCCATTAAATCCTGGAGTGTTTGTGCTTTCTCAGCTAGCTTGCACAACTTAATTAAATCCCATCTTGTTTTCGAGCACATTTGAATATGATTTATTTCAATAAGGGAGAGGCAAGAGGCACAACAGACTTTATAAATAATAATTTCTGATATCAAAACATTACCGTGCCTAAGATGTGTGATCTTTTGCTCAGTGCTGAGAAAGAAAAAAAATTCTAACGAATAATAAATAGCTTACATTTAGCTTGTAGTTGTAGGCCTAAACACCTTTTTGTTATAGGCCTAACTCATGTTTTCATTAATGCAGTGTTTTTTGAATTTTACACAATTCCAGATTTATGTCAAAGTTAAAAGTTCATCCATATAACCTGCTGATTACAAGCACAGCTGAGTAGTAACTGATCACATGTAATCGGTAATCAGATTCCAAAAAAAGTACTATTAATTAGATATTACATTTTATACAACAGTTTGTTCTGGTGGTTCTCAAATCTGATTGGCTGAGAGCCTTTTGCAGTGGTGTGATAATCCAGTAGTATCAGCACTCTAACTGTTTCATCGTTTGTATCACTCCACTTGTTGTTGGATCTATCCTGGCAGCATTTGTCTCAGTGAGCGTCAATGGTGGAAGAGCGAACCCACTATAATTTTACAATATTGTTACTGTTATTGTGTCATGGAACGTAGTTTTAAGAGATTTTAGGCAAGAGTGGAGTTGTTTGGAACTCAAATATGCAATTTATATATAAAGATAGCACATTTTGACAATTTGTTTAGACAGTTTTGGAGGTGCCGTTCAGCACTCATGTACCCACTGAGAACAGTTTATCTCAACCAGTCCTTTGGGAATTTGCCGCTGAATCTTATGTAGATGGTGTTACTTGAGGTATAATTTATTTTGGTTATACTAAATGGGCAATCTTTGGTCTTATTAATCTATTACGTGTTCCAGAGCAAATCGATTTGGCTTTAGGGAAAAGTTAAGTTTCATATCTTTTTATTTGAAAGAACTTAAATCCTGTAGAACACTGCTTTTCTACTTTTGAATAAATTGTTTGCTTGTGTTTATTTCCTATTGTACAAACTTATTATATTTTATAATGGCTATTGTTGTTAATTTATATATTATTTTTCAATAAGTAATATTTTTTTTATCAATATGCCATATTTTGTATTGAGAAAGGGTCCGTTTGTGATTATGATTTCAACTTCAGAGAATATTACATTATTATGACTGTCTTTTTGAGTGATTCACAAGGACTTTTATATTGAAAAGGATGTTATTATTTTACTTTAAACAGCCTTATAAGATACAACCATATAGGGACACAACAGACAAATGCATTGAATAGAGCTGTAATGGGAAATCACCTTAATTGTTAAAAGGCAATCTCTCTCTCATAATACTCCACTCAATATAATACAATGGGCTTAGGTGAAGCGACTCTGTTCCTTCGTTACTAGTTCTAAAGTGACGTCTTCGAATTAGTAACAGAGGCTTGGACACAGCTGTTAAACTGTAAAACTAAGATTTGAATCTGTGGCGGAAGGAAGTAGTTCAGCTCCGTTGTTGTCTCTTTTTATTTACACACTTGTACCATCAAACTGTTGTATAAACACAATATCACACTCTATGAGATATGGCTGAATAGCAGCACACTGTGATGGAAAGCACCTCTCAAGCATTTAAACCATGTATAAAACAAATAATTATGCAAGTTACTAAACACTGTTGTATAGTCATGAAACACTATGTTGTCATCATGCAGTGACCCTCAGTAACTGTAGGTTTTTCAAACATGAAAGACTTTGGGAGTATAATGTAATTGTTATTTTTATGTTTATAATACAGTAGTTTGTTCATGTAATGCAGGGATTGCCAAATGTTTTTGTCAGCCAAAACCCTTTAACATTAAATATTTACTTGAAATGTCACTGAGGAAGTTAATATTTCAATAATTTAAAAACACATTTGCATGTTTACAGTTTGATGTTGGTTAATGGTCACATTAACATGATGCAGGTAAACAAATTAAATATTTCTATTTTTAGTGTTCAAGTGTTTAAATAATTAATTTGACATTTTTATTATTTAATTAATTATTAGCTTTTTATCAAACCCACTGCAGTTCTTACATTAATCCCAGTGTGTGAAACCCTGGTTTACTGTATGTTTAATGCATTTTATGATGTTGATATCATAAAATGGAATACATTCTCGTTCTCTTTGTTGTTGTTTTTTATATCAGTATGGTATGTTTAATTTATCAGTTAGATAAAAAAGTAATCTAAAAGTAATCTAAAAAGTAGTCAGAATACATTACCTAAAATTAGTAACCTAGATTATGTTTCTAACTACAGTTTTCATTAATGGACTTCAATTTTTAAGTAATACTCAGCTCTGACTACAAGTTTTGACTGGTTAGTTGTGACAGTAAGCCCTGCTGGTAGATGCTATAATTACACCATTCAGCGGCCAAACATTGTTCTTTGTTGAAGGCCATTCAAAAATAACTGTGTATAAAATGTTAATTCACATGTTTGGTACATTTTTTTTTTTTTGAAGCTTGTAGTAAACTTTTCTTTCCTGTATGATCTTTTATTTCTCTGTTGAAGACTGTTTCGTAAAAAATACTAAACACAATTCTGACTTTATTTTCTAAAATGATGACTTTAACCAAAGACTATAGAATACCCAAGACATGTCACTTGTATAGTTTTGACTGGGGAAAAATGCAACGCTTAATATGGCCGCTCAATCGCAGGAAGCCCCGCCTTCTGAATGAAAGAGCCAATCGCTAATAGGCAAAGTCAGCGCGTCACTGCAGCTGCCGTTAGAAGTCCCGGTTGCTATAGAAACAGTCAGCCCTCTGAGACGCGCGCTCAGGACTGTGCATGCACACTGGCTGATCTAGCCTGAGAAATAATCTTTTTATAACGCTATTTGAGCAAAAGAAACAACATTTATGACACAGTTGTTGTCCGATTTCATTGGTGATTTCAAATATGAAATTTAATCGTAAGCTTAGTGAACAGTTTTGGAGAATTTGATGTTTCCCCATACAAAGTGATAGGAGCTGCACTTGGATGCCCGAGAGACGTTTTAAAGATGGCCGCCGAGTGACATGTCTTGTCTTAAAGAGACTGCTTTAACATAGCAATTGTAAGATATTGGGACACAATTAACAATAGCTGCATCCATATACACTTAAATAATCTGTTAAGATTAATAATCACTTAAGTAATCAAATTCACTGCTATTATTTATTATTTTCATATATTATTATTTTCATCTTCCCAGGCAATGAACATATATGAAAATTATATATTGGAGTATAGGTAACATATATATAGCAATTTCACTCTTGATATAGTGCTATATGTAAGGGATAATGTCCACCTAGCTTTGCATTAAGAACCCTCGGCGCGAAACTGTTATTTTTGTCAGTTACGACTCACTAGCTCTAGCATTCTGCCCAATTCAAATTAGACAGAGGGATGAAATAGTGCAGTGAGACCACATTTATTTAAATGAGTTATAGCACATATTTGAACTTATTATCAATTGATCAATTGGTCGAGAGAGAGAAAGAGAGAGTTGTATGTGTGTTACCTGCATCTGCGCATCTCTTTCCACAATGAAGCTGTGTTTAGTTACTTCAAAAACAGAGACTTTACCACGTTGTTGCTAAAGAATATAATGTAGCAATCCAGTATTTAGGCTATTTTATTAATATAAGTCATGGGGCAGCTTATAGTTCATGCTCTGAAATTTTGTTCAGAATTGTTAAATGCGCATGTAAAAATAACTGATGAAGAACGGACAGCAAATTTGTGAATAAACTTACCTAATGTCACTTTATATATTGCAATTACCTCTCTATATCTTGCAATTGCTACTTCATGTTTTAACATTTGTGACTTTATATCTCATAATTTTACTTCTTGTACCTGTGACTTTATATCCACCAAAGTTACTTTTTTTGACTTATCAGTGATTTATCTTACTTTTTTGGCAATTGTGACTTTGTATTTCACAGCATGACTTAGTTAAAAAAAATTCTTACCTTTACCTGTTTTATTTTGTTCACTGAGGTGGAAATGGACTGCTCAGGATAATCGCAAATGAAGGCTTCGGGACTGTGCTCGTTCACTGTTGTCATGATGTCATTTTCTCATACTATTAGCTCTATAATCTGCATGGTAGATTTATGAATGCCGATCTGTATGCAGAACTGAGTACCAATGACCAAAGACGTCAGCATGTAGGCTGCATACTTCCGGGGCTGCATGTGCCAGCTGAGCAACTGTTATTGAAATGAAGGAGAATGCTAATGATAGCTTTCTCTTTTAGACCTCCTTGACTATTCATCGAAGGACAAACCGCTTTGTAAATTCCAGCAGCACTGAATGGACCGATATCAAAGATGCATAAAACCAATATTCTTCCAGTAATGTGCGCAGAACCATAGGCACTGGCAATCTAAGGTATTATATAAACAGCAGCCGATGTCAACCAAGTGCTTATCATCGCATTTGATATCGAAAATGCTATTAAAACTCTGACTTGTGCATTTGATAATGTCTGTTTTTCTCAAGATCTTGACATGCCGTAGTCAGCCGCTCATCCTTCAACCTGTTTCCTCAGGGAACAAGACAGAGAGAACACAGTTAGAGAGTAAGTCAGAGAGGGAGAAACTCGGCTCAGAGACTAAGAGGAGGAGAGAGGGAGAGCTGGAAGATGCCTCTGTGAAGTCGAAGTGTGACTCACGCTCGCAAGTGCAGCTAGAGATGAAAGACTGTCATTCCAAAGTGAGCTGAGGAGAAACTCAGTGGGGAAAAACTCCACAATACTTTTAAATGAATAATACCAATAGAATAGTCCTCCATTTACATTTTCTCTCAATGTTTTCTGTTTCCGTGGAATAGGAATAGCAGACGTACGATTTCTGCAGTGTTTTGTTCAGGCGTCAAAGAGGAATCGAATGCGTACCGGGTGCCACTGATGTTCTCTCTCTCCGCCATGCTCACCAACTCCATGCACCCGTCTCTCAGACAGTAAAGGGCAAACAATAAAATCATCTGCAGTCTGTTTGTGTGGCGGTGCAGGAGAACAACAAGGGTCTTTCAAGGTCAGTCAGCTCAAGAGACAAACAGGCTTCTGGAATTGCCTACCTGAGGATGCAGCATTGGCTGGCTCAGATAAAAACTGCCCTCTGCCTTCAGAATTATTCACAACTAATCCTTTAAACAGATGTATGTGTTGCTTGTATTGGAGGAGATCCAGTCATAGATATGCTAAAACGTCTCCCGGGATAGAAGGAGTGAAAAATAGATCCACCTGATGCATTTCTAATGCTTAGTAGGTTTACCAATAAACTATCATTCATTTTAAGAAGGGAATCAAATGCTCTCCCATAGAGCTAAAAATACATTTCTAGATATATTCTAAAAATATATTTCAAAATATACAAAGAATGGCCAAAAAATAAATCGCTAAGTCCCACTTCATATTAAGTGGCCTTAACTAGTATGTACTTACATTTACATTAATCATTTGATACAATGCACTTATTGTGTACATACATGCTTTTTACATTGTACTTATATTTTTATATAAAAACCTGCATGCAATCTGTAATTACATTGATAATTACACTGTTGACCTACCCTTAAACCTACCCATACCACCAAACTTGTCCCTAACCATATCCGTATCCCACCTCAATAGCAGCAAGTGTTTTGCAACACAATATGAATGCAATAAGTGCATTGTAATTATTTTAAGTCCATAAAGGCCACTTAATATAAAGTGGGACCTAAATTTCTAAATGTAAATGTACATTTGGCATCACCCATTTTGCATTACTAGGTTGGAAACATATTTTGACTCTTATTACAAAATAATCATGTTATACATTTCAGCATTTGAAGGTTTGTTTGTTTATTTATTTGTCTGTTTTCAATTTAAAGAAAAACAATCATAAAAATCTGCTTTTTACAGAATATATGTGACCCTGGACCACAAAATCAGTCTTAAGTCGCTGGAGTATAATTGTAGCAATAGCCAAAAATACATTGTATGGGTCAAAATGATAGATTTTTCTTTTATGGCAAAAATCATTAGGACATTAAAGGGTTACTCCACCCCAAAATGAAAATTTTGTCATAAATCACTTACCCCAATGTCATTCCAAACCCGTAAAAGCTTTGTCCGTCTTCGGAGCACAATTTAAGATATTTTGGATGAAAACCGGATATGTCTTCTGCGTTTGTTTACGCTTTGATTTGAACGAAAATAGCGTATCCATGTGGCACGGCTGACACAGTACAGCGTATGCAGTTTGCGTCCAGCGGATATTCTCCAAAATGGCTCTACGCTGACATAGAGGAGACGAATTGTTGAATAAAGTCGTTTTATTTTTTTTTTCATACAAAAAGTATTCTCGTAGCTTCATAACGTTACGGTTGAACCACTTGATGGCAGATGGACTATTCTGACTATGTTTTTTTATACTTTTCTGTGCCTTGACAGTGTTATTTACTTGCCAGTCAATGGGACAGTCACAAACCTCCCGGTTTTCATCCAAAATATCTTGAATTGTGTTCCGAAGACGAACAAAGCTTTTACAGGTTTGGAACGACATGGGGGTAAGTGACAAAATGTTCATTTTGGGATGGAGTAACCCTTTAAGTAAAGATCATGTTCCATGAAGATATTTTGTAAATTTCCTACTGTAAATATATCAAAACTTAATTTTTAATTAGTAATAAGCATTGCCAAGAACTTCATTTGGACAACTTTAAAAGCGATTTTCTCAATATGTTGATCTTTTTGCACCCTCAGATTCCAGATTTTCAAATAGTTGTATCTCGGCCAAACATTGTCCAATCATAACAAACCATACATCAATGGAAAGCTTATTTATTTAGCTATTTCAGAAAATTGACCCTCATGACTCATTTTGTGGTCCAGGGTCACATATTTAGCATGTGTTTTGGCCAGACGCCCCCCCCCCCAAATAGTGAGCCACCTGTGCATTCTAAGGCAAACAACCTTTTAGATACCTAATTTTAACTAAATTCTAACACCAAAAGCAACCCCAGAATGCACTGCGATGAACAATGTGAAATAATGCATCCAATATCGTGTGGCCAACATGAGGAAAATATTGATTATAAAATTATGAATAAAAAAATGTTCAGTGCAATTAAAAATGAAATTTACCCAATATTTGTATTATGTTTGTTTTAAGTATCATACTATTAGCTTTAGCAACATGCTAACAATAAACATTGTTGGCATCAATTGCATATGCGGAACATTTGTAGTGTAGGTGGAGCTTCTTTCTATGTAGGGCTTTCCAAATTGCCACCTAAAATGTAATTCATTTGCTACTATAATGACACTAAAGGGGTTGTTTACCCAAAAAATTTAATTCTGCCATCATTTACTCACCCTCATGTCATTACAAACCAAATTGCATGTAACCAGTTTTGGTTACCATTGACTAATATTGTATGTAAAAAAAAAGAAAAGAAAAAGCTCCTCAAAATATCATCTTTGAAATTTCACAAAAGAAAGAACACTAAACCATTTTGGAATGAATGTGGGTGTATAAATGATGACAAAGGTTTACATTATGGTGAACTATCCCTTTAAGACTCAGTAGGCAGCGAGGCAGCTCACTAGGTTTTGGAACCCTAAGCTCACCTCAAACTGTGAGGTGGAAATCAATTGCATTCGAAAGGGTTAGGCCATATGTGAATAGTTTAATGGACCAAATGTTTTCCTGTGGTATCTTTGTGGGGTTATTGAAATAGTTCCGTGTCTGTCTGCTGTTTTCTAAATGACTTTGATGCCAAGCATGCTGTGGTTTGTTTTTCTGCCTGTTCTCATAATGGAGGAGATGTTTTATACAATTGGAGCAACCACACTGTGGCTTTAGTGGGCTGTTGCTGCCCAACAGATTTTGATGAGTATGTTCGAGCTCCCCAGGAGAAATATTGGACTGGCTCTAAAGTGAGCTACAAAATAAGGGAACCGGAGACAGAACCATTTCAAAAATGTTTTGATCCACTTCTCCCTCTTGGGGTTGTCTGCTGGTAATAAGGGAAACAGAAAATCAATCCAACACAAAATACAGAGCGCTCAACAAGATGTATTTTCTTACTTTTCCTACCTTTTTCACAATTACACAGAGCAGCGCTTCACTCACAGAGGTATTTGTTGGGAAAACGACTGTTTTCCTCGTCATATCTGTAAGCCTAAAATAATAATTCGACAGAACGGAGAGAGGAAGACAGTTGGCTGCGGCTCGAGACGTTGACACGACTGAAATCTCCTCAAAAACAACAGCTTTCAATGCCCCTTCTCCCCTGATAATTATGAAAGCCAAGGAAAGAGAAAGAGAAGGAGAGAGAGAATAGCAGCAGTGGTCACTGAGAAAAGAGTGAAAATGAGCATGAGGAAAGGCAGCAGCTGGTTTGAATAGATTGCGTGTAGGATGAATTAAAAAGTTGAACCTTTCCCGAGACGTATTCAGATGTCTGGCGCGCTGTGATTAATCATGCCCGTCAGGATTCGCAATCCCCTTTTCAATGAAAAACAAATGCGGAGACAGTACATTCCAGACCTATCCTGTCCAAGGGCCCTGTGTCCTGTTTATACGAACACAATACCAAAGCCACAGTGGGCAGGAGGGGACGGAGGGGATGCGTTACAGATACAGTCGTTTCAGCCCCAACCTTTGTGTCTATTTAAACGCGTTTTCAATTTAGCTAGCCGGAGAAATGATAAATATTAGATGAGTTTTTGTTTAGATTTTGCATCTGGGCATTCTTTTACTGAATTGGGGTACGGCTTTGTTAATGAAAGCAGTTTTTTTATGGTCAAAGGGAACAAGAAGCTACAAAACCGAATTACGCTCTTTAAAATAAAGGTTCCAATATGGGGGTTTTGCAACGATGCCTTATAAAACGGCAGTCGTGGCCTAATGGATAGAGAGTTGGACTTGTAACCTGAAGGTCGTGGGTTCGAGTCTCAGGTCCGGCAGGAATTGTAGGTGGGGGGATTGAATAACCAGCACTCTCCACCTTCAATACCATGACTGAGGTGAGACCCTTGAGCAAGGCACCGAACCCCCAACTGCTCCCCAGGCGCTGCAGCATTGGCTGCCCACTGCTCCAGGTGTATATTCACTACTGTGTGTGTGCACTTGGATGGGTTAAATGCAGAGCACAAATTCTGAGTATGGGTCACCATACTTGGCCACACACCACTTCCCCTTTCCCTTAGAAGAACAGATCTTAAAAGAACATTTTTTTTTCTTAGTGTAAAGAACATCTAAACCTTTTTTTGACTATAAAGCACTTTTTTTTTTTTTGCAGCGATGCCATAGAGGAACCATTTTTGCTTCCCCAAAGAACCTTTCAGTATAAAATTATGTTCAACAGTTCTAAAAAGAGACATTTTTGTTCTTAGTGTGAAGAACATTTTAATAATCAGAAGAACCTTTTCCACTATAAATAACCTTTTGTGCGCTGGAAAGGTTCCACGAATGTTAAAGGTTCTTCATGGAACCATAGATGCCAATAAATAAACTTTTGTTTTTTTTTAAAGTATAAGATGCTTTATTCATTTTTGTGTTTCAGAAATAGGAAATGTCTAGTATTCTCAGAATGTGTGAATCAGTGTGAAGGCCAATACATGATAAACGACATCAGACACGTTCAACAAGTTTTGTTGGATCAGTGTGTTACCCCTGTTGGTGTCTGCTTGGCCTTGTTAGCCACTTGTTTTCACTGACTGAACATGTTGAATCAAGGTTTGTTGTGACGTACTGTAGCTAATGGTTGTCTGTCAGCATTGGTCTGCGTCTGTTAGTGTGGTGTGAATTGGCCTTAAGTCTTAAGTTCTTAATTTCTGCCTTAAGTCTATATATTTCATCCCAAGATGAATAATGTTATTGTTTACTCACCCCTTATGTTGCTGGAATTGTGTTTAACATAAAAGTTTTTATTTGGTATGTATATGCTTGATAGGGCTACAAAAAAAAAAGCAAAAAAAAAAAAAAAAATTATTTTAGTGATGTCTGATTTGTAAACGCATAATCCAAATAATCTTAAAACAGATTTGTTATTTTTTTTGGGGAGGTGAACTATTCCTTTAAAAGGTTAACATTAAAGGGACAGTTCATCCAAAAATGAATATTCTGTCATTAATTACTCACCCTCATGTCATTCCATGTCGAAGGACCTGTAAGACCTTCGTTTGTCTTTGGAACACAAATTAATATATTTGTTTATGAAATTTGAGAGCTTTCTGAACCTCCATAGACAACATTGAACATTTCCCAGACCCAGAAAAATAGTAAGGACATCGTTAAAATAGTCCATGTGACATCAGTTGTGCAACCGTGATTTTACGAAGCTACAAGAATAATTTGTGTGCAAAGAAAATTAAAATAACAACTGTATTCAACAATTCTTCTCTTCTGTATCACCGTCCTCCACCATTATCAAGAGTACCATGATGCATGCGTATGCATTCTTCTGCTCGTAAACAAGGTGCAGTGTAGAGGTCTTCGTGGAGGACGCGAGACCCGGGGCGGAGTTAATGTAGTAGCCGGCAAGAGGACAGTGATCACATGGATTCCTTCATGAGTGATGTGAAAAAAAAAGCTGAAACAAAACTGAGGAAGAGACACACCTGTTATTGAACACGCACGCAGTAAAGTGTAACGCACCTCTTGTTCTGTGTGTTTTTGCTAAAAAATAATTGAGTCTTTATGACAACCAACAAAAAGTATCGTTATTGTAGTTCAAAAGGGTAAACGCAACAGTCGTAGTTGACTTGAGATGAAAAAAAAAAAAACTGCGAAGTTGCATTAGTCATCCGTCTCCAACCGTGACAGCAAGTAGACTTTTGAAGCTGGAATAATGAGTGGATTAAGAAGGCTCTTTCAGTCGGCAAGAGAGAGGAACAGCCTAACATGGATGGAAATTTATTGGCAAGGAGGATTGTATGCATCACAGTCAGGGAGAAGGCTACTAACAGTAGTTAAGGCAAAACATTTTAATTTTTTTTCACAACTTGTTTATTGACTTAATAGCATTAGCTGTGCAAAATGTGCCGATTAGAACGGGCGCAGTCGGGTCTGTGTCTTCCCAGCCGGGTTCGGGTCCAACATTTGAATAATGGTCGGTTCCGCGTTGGGTCCGGGTAGTACATTTAAGGCATTTCTCGGGTCTGCACGTGTTCGGGTCCCACTTTCAAATCAAATACGGGTCCGGGTCGGTTCCGGTCTCTTTGGGTTCGGGTATGAATTTTTGGACCTGTGAAGACCTCTAGTGCAGTGCATGCGTGTTGTACGTCAGCAGCACCACATGCAGGCACCATGATACTCTCGATAATGGCGGAGAACATTTACATTACATTTTTACATTTTTATGCATTTAGCAGATGCTTTTATCCAAAGCGACACAAAAAGTATTCTCGTAGCTTCGTAAAATTAAGGTTAAACCACTAATGTCACATGGACTATTTTAATGATGTCCTTACTACCTTTCAGGGCCTTGAACATGTCAGTTGCATTGCTGTCTATGTAGGGGTTTTATATATATATATATATATATAAAAAATCTTAATATCTTAATATTAAAATATCTTAATTTGTGATTTCTTACGGGTTTGGAACAACATGAGGGTATGAGTAATTAATGACAGAATTTTCATTTCTGGGTGAACTTAACCCTTTAAAAGTTACGTGTAAACCTCCAGAAAACTTGATCTATAAACAAATCCTTCAATCTCTAGTTCCAGGCATAATCAAGCAACTTTAAATTTAACCATTTTCCACAATGTAAAGTGCAAATCAGATTCATCCATTATGCCACTGCCACCGTCTCCCTGAGGCCATTGGTTTTTTTCTTAATGAACAGCGTGTCACATTTCTCGACGCTGTGGCAAAGAGCTGATCTAGTTTGAGAAGCGTTGAGAAAGTCAAGAGCCAGCAACATTGGGAGAGAGGAGAGAAAAGTGTGTCATCAGCATAAAAATAGAAGCCTGCTAACGAATTCCTAATCATATCCCCCGTTTCCTCAAGGGGACGTGCTAAGGAGGTTAGCTCACAGACTCTTAAATGAGAATTTCAGGCACATTAGCCTCAGATATTATTTCTTGCCATTTTAGGGTCTGTAAGCATTATTGATCACTGAACTCACCTCCATATTCCGAAACCATATTGGTCTATTGTGTAGAAGACCTACTCGAGCATCAGGACTTGGCAGTGATCAAATCTTAGGAAAGAAAAGATGATTAGAAATAGAGGAAATGATGTGGAGTAGTGTGCCGTTTTTACTGCTTTGATGATAGCAGATTTTCTTGGACATCATCCAGCAAACTATGAGGCAGACCTTCAGCGTGCAGCACAAATCTCTATATTCAGACACACTTAATTCACTTTTGCTGCTTAATATTTTGTGATAATTATGTGATAACTTTTTCAGGATTCTTTGATAAAATGTTAAAACGTACAGCATTTTTTCAAAATAGATTTTTTTTTTTTACAATATACACTACTGTTTGAAATTTTGGGGTCAGAATTCTTCCTTTTTAAAAGAAAGTAATACTTTTTTACTGAGCAAGGATACGTTAAATTGCTAAAAAGTGATAGTAAATACTTCAACTTTTTTTAATACTTAAATACTTATAGAAATGCTGTTTTTTATTAATCAAAAAATCCTAAAAAAGTATCACAGGTTGTAAATCAATCAGTCAATCAATCAATCAATCAGTCAATCAATCAATCAATCAATCAATCAATCAATCAATGTTCCCAAAACTGATAATAAATCAGCATATTAGAATGATTTCTAAAGAATCATGTGACACTTAAAACTGTAGTATGGTTAATGAAAATTCAAGCATTGCCATCACAGGAATCATTTATATTTCAAATATTACTGTTTTTTTATCAAATAAATTCAGACTTGGCGAGCATAAGAGACGTCTTAAAAATCTTACTGATCCTAAATAGCAGTCTACATACAAATATATTGTGCGCACACACACACACACACACACACACACACACACACACACACACAACACACACACACACACGTTTGTTTTTGTGAATTGTGGGCATATTCCATAGGTGTAATGGTTTTTATACTGCACAAATCGTATTTTCTATCGCCCTACACCAACCCTACACCTAAACCTACCCCTTACAGGAAACTTTGTGCATTTTTACTCAAAAAAACTAATTCTGTATGATTTGTAAGCGTTTTGAAATATGGGGACATGGGTAAATGTCCTCATAAGTCACCTTCTCCTTGTAATACCGATGTCATACCCATATCATTATACAAATTTGTGTCCTCATATGTCACAAAAACGCACGCGCGCACACACACACACACACACACACACACACACACATTTTAGTTTTATATTTTATTTTTTATTTATTTATAGCACGTTCCACTTTGTTTGTATATATTTTAAATTTATAAAAAACTACTGTACAAAAATACGCTATATATCTCCAAACAAGATTATACACGTAGATTTATGTGCTAGTTACAAACATGGGCAACTAGTAGCAACACTTGCATTTGTAAGAACACATATTCACCCCCCCCCCCCCCCCCACACACACACACACACACATAGAGGTTGTGTAGCTCATGGCAGCTGCCCAATGGATCTCTCACAGTATTATTTACTGGCTTTCAATGTCAACCGAAACACGTTCCATGCGATATATGATTACATGCTGCTGAAAGTAACTGAATGTGAATTTAGGTATCACAAGATCCTGTTCATTTAGTACAAATGTCCTTCAACAGTTTGAGTTCCGAAGGATTCATGGGCCTGTGTATTGCCTACCCTGGTGAAACAACCACAGCAACAAGAGATTTTGGAGAAAATTATATTCTGAAGAGGAACTGTTGTGCCGTGGGCATGTGGTTTAAAAAAATGCCTCTCATTTCACATCCTCACCTAATGTGATGTTCAGCGCATAAACAGATGGATGCCTATCGCAGCACATCAGATTCAACATTCAACACTGGGATATAGAATTTCACAGTGCTTAAATTGCATTGATGCAATGCTGCTATATGCATTTATTAAATGCACACAAAACTGTACGTTCACAACAGCATTATCAAAGTCATTTGCTTATCTTTAATTTCAACCTCAATTCAACATATTGAAGAACACAGGCTGAATTCGATAAACGCTGAACATGTGTGGAGATAAAAAGTGGTTGATGTGTTTGCTTGCCTGTAATTCTTTAACTGTCTCAGTGGTGTTATTCGCTCATAACTCTGACTGATATCTGCACCGGTACAGTCAGCGTATCTTTGTGGTTTTATTTTAGCACGTGCTGCCGCTCTTCAGTGTGTGTGCTCAGCATTGTTGGGCTGAAATAAGCTTACTATTACAGGCCAGGTTCATGAAATTGTATGAGCGGCGGTTCTAATCCAGGAATAGATGAGTATGCGAGGCCAGCATAAAGGATATCCCTAAAGCCCTGAGTTGAGAAAGACAGGAAGAAATGACAGCGATGTGACAAACAGAAAACACAACTCAACAATATGTGAATAAATTTGATTGTTGCATTTCTGACTAACAGCAAAGGAAACGCCAGTACAAAAACGGTATAGCTCCATGGTATTCTTGGAATACACTGCATTGTATTTTAAATACGATGTAGCAAAATAATACAAGCAAATATAGCAAATCAGTAATTAAAAAAAAAAAATCCCCTGTTAATTTTGCCGTAGTTGCCATAAATTCACTTAAATAAATAGTAACGATATTTCAGGTATTACATATTATTTAACCATTTAACAGTGTTAAAAGTTAAATACTGGAACATTTTTAAATATTGCTACATTTTTTCATTTACATTTTTACATTGCTATATTACTACATTTTTTTTTGCAATAATACATATTTATTAGTAATCAGATTTAAAAAAAAAAAAAGTAATAGAGTAAGCTGTAGGCTGTTTAAGGTGTCCAAGTAACACTTCATGTATTTTCATTCATAAAGTTCAGAGTTGCGTTATAATTTTAGATATGTTCATTAAAATATTGCTTTATCCTTATTTGATGAGTCCAACATTTCTTTCTTTCTTTCTTTCTTATTCGATATTATTCACAATTAGATATTAGATTCGATATTTGGTATTTGGCTTTAAGCACATCTTTAAATTACCCAGTTAACAAAAATATGTTCCAAGAATGTTTTGTTAACAATCCAATTAACGTTATATCTGATTGTACAGTCAAATGTCAGCAAGATATTTATGGAAGCAAATGATTGTTCACATCACAAGTTCCTTTCTTCCAAGTCATAGAGTCACTTTCTGTCTCTCTACATTTAGAATCAGAATCAGAATCAGAATGAGCTTTATTGGCCAGGTATGTTTACACATACGAGGAATTTGTTATAGTGACAGAAGAACGACAGCAACAGGACAGGACACAGATAATAAAATAATAATATACAAAATATACAAATAGGCAATGTACAAAATAGCAAAAGCACAATATATAATATAGACAATTATGTGTGTACAGGTCTGATATGTGCAAAATTGAAATGACAAAATAAGTATGTGTGATGAATAAATAATGTAAATAGTGTTTGTGTGTTCCACGTTTAATGTCAAGTGTTATGGATGGAGCTTGAGGGAAGAAACTTTCCTGTGTCTGGTCATCTGGTGCAGAGCTGACGTCGACCAGATGGTAACAGTTCAGGGGAGTGGCTGGATGTGAGGGGTCCAGGATTTTGAGCCCTTTTGTCACTCTGGATAAGTAGAGTTCTTGGAGAGTAGGGAGGGTTGTACCAATGATCTGAGTCCGGACTACCCTCCGTAGTCTACTGTCAGTTTGGTAGCTGAGCGAACCAGACAGATGACGTGCAGAGGACGGATTCAATGATGGCAGAGTAGAACTGTTTCAGCGCTCCTGTGGCAGGTTGAACTTCCTCAGCTGGCGAAGGAAGTCAACCTCTGCTGGGCCTTTTTCACAATGGACTCAGGATTGTCCCACTCACCTGAGAAATTGTGGTGCCCAGGAATCTGTGACTCCACTGCAGTCACAGTGTGTTCATGATGGTGAGTGGGGGAGAGCAGGGGAAGACTGTCCTCTCCACTGTTTTGAGCGTGTTAAGCTCCAGGTTGTTAAGACTGCACCAGACAGCCAGCTCCTTAACCTCCTGTCTGTAAGCAGTCGTCCCGTCCTGGATGAGGCCGATCAGTGTGGTGTCGTCTGCACTTCAGGAGTTTGACAGAGGGGTCTTTATGTGCAGTCATTCGTGTAGAGGAGCCAGTGTTTGTGCTCTGTGCTGGAGGAATTTTCCCAGCCTCACTACTGCTGCCTGTCTGTTAGGAAGCTGTTGATCCACTGACAGATGGAGGTGGGGAGGGAGCTGTGTCAGTTTATTCAAGGGTGTCCGGGAGATGGTGTTAAAAGCGGAGCTGAAGTCCACAAACAGATCCTCACATAAGCCCTGGTCTGTCCAGATGTTGCAGGATGTAGTGCAGTCCCAAGTTGACTGCATCATCCACAGACCTGTTTGTTCTGTAGGCAAACTGCAGGGCTCCAGTAAGGGTCCAGTGGAGGCCTTCAGATAAGCCAAAACCAGCCACAGGTCTGTAGTCATTAAGTCCAGTAATTTTGGGTTTCTTTGGGACGGGGATGATGGTGGAGTGTTTGAAGCATGAGGGGACTTCGCACAGCTCCAGTGATCTGTTGAAGATCTGTGTGAAGATGGGGGCCAGCTAGTCAGCACAGGTTTTTAGGCAGGCTGGTGACACACCGTCTGGGCCTGGTGCTTTCCTTCTTTTGTTCTTTTTGAAGACCTGGCGCACGTCATCTTCTCTTATTTGCAGTGTAGGTGTGGGGGGAGGGGAGATGCAGGAGGTGTGAATGGTGTTTTTTCAAACCGGCAGTAGAACTCATTCAGATCGTCTGGCAGTTGTTGATTCTCCAGAGTGCTGGGGGATGGTGTCTTGTAACTGGTGATGTCTTTCATGCCTTTCCACACTGAAGCAGAATCACTGGAAGAGAATTTGTTCCTTAGCTTGCCAGAATAATTCCTCTTTGCCACTCTGATCTCCTTTTCCAATGTGTATTTGGCCTGTTTATACAAGACTTTATCCCCCTTTCTGTAAGCATCTTCTTTGGCCTGACGGAGCTGTCTGAGTTTTGCAGTGAACCATGGTTTGTCGTTGTTGTAGGTTAAATGAGTCCTGGTAGGATTACACATATCTTCACAGAAACTGATGTATGATATTACAGTCTCTGTGAGCTCGTCCAGATCGTTTGCAGCAGCTTCAAAAACAGTCCAATCAGTAAGGTCGAAATAGGCTTGTAAAACCCGCTCTGTGTGTTCTGCCGAATGTTCAGCAGTTCATCCCTGGTAAAACTGATCGTGTTTGAGAAACAAAAAACAGGAAAAACAAACAAAAACAGTACACACACTGAAGAGCAAAGCACTGTAGCTGCCATCTGCGGCGCCATCTTAGTTCGATTTATATATAAATATAATAATTCTGTTAATGGTGATATGGCTTTAGACTTTAGAACTTCAGGAATGGTATGATGTTTAAGCTCATCACAAAATAATGAAACATTTAGCTGCATACAACACATTTTTGGTCTTTGATATTCAAACATTTTGGGCTTATATGATACACCTCCTCCTACCTCACCAGTCCCAGTTGGGTATCTGTGCACTCTTAATGAAGTTTTAAGTTAATTCTGTACACAGTACTGGGTCTAGTAACATGCAACAATAAAACTGCTTGCACAACCTAATACTGATGCATTTAAATGCATGTTTATGAGCTAGCAAAGGCTGTATAGTTGGAGAAAATCTTCATTATAGGTGGCAGGTTCTTTTGCTATCTTTGAAATCTCTGGAGCGAAATGAACAGGGACAGCTACACTGCTTAATGCAACGTAGCCTAGCAACAGAAATTGCCACGACTTCAGGAACACACTCTCATATTTATGTTTACATGAGAGAATGATTCGTATGTCAAGCTGATGGGTCCTAATGTCTCCAACTCCCGTAGGAGTGCTCCTTCACTCGCTCTCTTCTCTCTCTCTATTTCTGCTTTTCTTCTATCCTCTTTTTTCTTTCTTTTATTTGTGCTTCTTTGCTCCTCAACATGTGTGGACTGCCAGTGACCTAAAATACATGTACAATTCAATCAAAGTTATTAATATTTACTATCTATTCAGTATTCTTGCAGACAATTAACTTTTAAATAGAAACCTCATCACAGACATTTTAGTATATCTTACAGTTCTTGAAATTATAGTTTGTATCATACATTTTCAGAAACATGATTAGTGGTTTGGGGGTCTGACTCCTTATTTAAAACCTGAAACCCCCAAAGAAAGGGTCTTAAAACTACAAATTATTTTTCCAAATGTTTCCATAACGACGAAGATATAGGCTGTGTATTCACCTTTTGCCAAACACTGTCAGGCATTATTTGGATTAAACATGATCAATTTCTTTAGTATTTATAACTAGATTATAGATTTACATTATAGATTTATTATACATCACACATAAACTAGAAATGAAAAGGCCACCCTAAGGCCATCCAAGATGAGTTTGTTTCTTTAGAGAAATTTAGCATCACATCACTTGCTCACCAGTGGATCTTCTGCAGTCAGTGGTTTAAACAACTGATAAAAATCATCACATTAATCCACATGTAGGGTGACCATACAGCACATCCTCTTTTTCCTGGACATGCCCTTGCCAAGATTTCTAAATTGCACAAAATGTCCAGGATTTGGCTTTGTTTTCTATTGCTTTCATACTTGCTGAAGTTAGTAAGTGAAAAATAGTTTGACAAATAGTGTGCAGGCATTGTATATAATCGACTAATCATGGCATGCGAGAAGGTGGGATTGACTGAGAACGGTCAAAGCGGTCAAATACACAAACATAATGTATAATGACTGTAGCACACGTCAATTGGAAAACAAAGCCTAAACCTGGACATTTTAGGCAATTTAGAAATCTCACCCTATGCACAAATTAATCCAGTCCATCAGTTAATGTCTTGTGAAGTGAAAAGCTGCATGTTTGTAGGAAACAAATCCATCATTAAGGGGTTTAACTTGAAACTACTTCTTCTGGCCAAAGTCCATAATCCATAACAACGCTTCCTCCGGTGAAAAAGTCCATCCTCTGTTGTTCTCTGACATCAAAATCCACCGACATATTTGTTTAGAACTGTTTTGGACTCTTTTCATTTGTAAACTATTCTTGATCTGTGCGTACGAGACAACTTTTTCAATGGAGAATGCAATATTATGGATAGAGGACTTGAATTTTAGCCGAAAGCAATGGATTGAAGTTAAACATCTTAATGATGGATTTGTTTTACAAATACACAGCTTTTTGCTTCAGTAAGATGTTAAATGATAGACTGGAGTCGTGAGGATTACTTGTGGATTATTGTGATGTTTTTATCAGCTGTTTGGACTCTGGCGGCACAATTAACTGAAGAGGATCCTGTGGTGAGCAATTTTCAGTAAATTTAAATTTTTGGGTAAACTGTTCCTTTAATGTTTTTCTTTAAAATACTTTTTAGATGCTTAGCTAACCATGATAGTGGCGCCAAATGACAATTTGTGTTGCACAAAACAACCCCCAACAGATTTCCCCTGAAAAATACCTATAAAATTCCTTTCTCGCCATGGGATAGACTTTATGGACTGTATGCTGCCTGGTAGTGGCACATTGAATTTCATTTCTCTTTCCGCTGTTGTTTACAACTTCGAATGGCTTGCAGTATAATAGCATTACGAGCTGTGCTTGAATAATAATGCTTTCAAATTGCACATCACTGATGATCCAGCTCACAAGCTTTAGATGGGAGACAGGCAAAGAGGGTTTCAAACTTCATTGGAGGGTTCAGTCATCAACATTCAGTGTAGGTGAAAAAAAGTTATTATGAGCCCATAAAATTTGATAAGTGCTTTGTGATCTTATATCGATCTTTGGCTGTGTATCATTTCATTTCTCATGTTCGCTTTTGTCACACACTCATTCTTGCTGTGTAAAAAATATCCTCGATTCCCTTTCACCACATGTGAGACAATGGTGGGCCCTCCAGCCTTGTTGCCATAGTTACCAAGCAGTTTAGGCAGACAAGAATTGTGGGTGCTGACAACAGTGAATCAACTGATACTCCAGTGACCTCCCCATTCCATCAGTGATCGCTGTTAATGGAACGTCTTAATGCGGCAGCTCTGAGAACTGCACAGTGATAAAAACCAGCAAAAAAAATTTGTGCCAAAGAACAGGAATCTGACCATGTATAAATGAGCATTTAAAGTCAACATGAAACCCTTTTCATGCAACCCCCGTTGCTTCTGCTATGTGAATTGTTTCCGAGTGAATCAGGATATTCAACATGATCTAATTAAAGATAAAACATGGTTCTCATACACATAACGTATGGTCAGCATTTACAACCCGAATTCCGGAAATGTTATAAAATTTATAAAAAATAAATAAATAAATAAATATATATACAGGTGCATCTCAATAAATTAGAATGTCGTGGAAAAATTCATTTATTTCAGTAATTCAACTCAAATTGTGAAACTCGTGTATTAAATAAATTCAATGCACACAGACTGAAGTAGTTTAAGTCTTTGGTTCTTTTAATTGTGAGAAAAACCCACAAATTCACTATCTCAACAAATTAGAATACTTCATAAGACCAATAAAATAACATTTTTAGTGAATTGTTGGCCTTCTGGAAAGTATGTTCATTTACTGTATATGTACTCAATACTTGGTAGGGGCTCCTTTTGCTTTAATTACTGCCTCAATTCGGCGTGGCATGGAGGTGATCAGTTTGTGGCACTGCTGAGGTGGTATGGAAGCCCAGGTTGCTTTGATAGCGGCCTTCAGGTCATCTGCATTGTTGGGTCTGGTGTCTCTCATCTTCCTCTTGACAATACCCTATAGATTCTCTATGGGGTTCAGGTCAGGCGAGTTTGCTGGTCAATCAAGCACAGTAACACCATGGTCATTGAACCAGCTTTTGATACCTTTGGCAGTGTGGGCAGGTGCCAAGTCCTGCTGGAAAATGAAATCAGCATCTCCATAAAGCTTGTCAGCAGAAGGAAGCATGAAGTGCTCTAAAATTTCCTAGTAGATGGCTGCGTTGACTGTGGACTTCAGAAAACACAGTGGACCAACACCAGCAGATGACATGGCAGCCCAAATCATCACTGACTGTGGAAACTTCACACTGGACTTCAAGCAACATGGAATCTGTGCCTCTCCACTCTTCCTCCAGACTCTGGGACCTTGTTTCCAAATGAAATGCAAAATTTACTTTCATCTGAAAAGAGGACTTTGGACCACTGAATTATTTTTCTCCACAGCCCAGGTAAGACGCTTCTGACGTTTGTCTCTGGTTCAGAAGTGGCTTGGTAGCCCTTTTCCTGAAGACGTCTGAGCGTGGTGACTCTTGATGCACTGACTCCAGCTTCAGTCCACTCCTTGTGAAGCTCTCACAAGTGTTTGAATCAGCTTTGCTTGACAGTATTTTCAAGCTTGCAGTCATCCTTGTTGCTTGTGCACCTTTTCCTACCCAAATTCTTCCTTCCAGTCAACTTTGCATTTAATATGCTTTGATACAGCACTCTGTAAACAGCCACACCTTTCAGTAATGACCCTCTGTGACTTACCCTCTTTGTGGAGGGCGTCAATGTTCATCTTCTGGATCATTGCCAAGTCAGCAGTCTTCTCCATTATTGTGGTTTCAAAGAACAAGAGATACCCGAAATTTATACTGTAGGGATGGTCATTAATTGAAACTCAAATGTAAATATTCTAATATTTTGAGATACTGATTTTTGACTTTCATTAGCTGTAAGCTCTAATCATCAAAATTAAAACAAAAAACACTTTTGAAATGTTTTACTTTACATGCAATGAATCTAAAATATATGAAAGTTTCACTTTTTGAAATAACTTACAAGAAAAAATGAACTTTTTCACGACATTCTAATTTATTGAGATGCACCTGTATATATATATATATTTTTTTTTTCTAAATAAACAAATTATTGGTAAGATAAGTCTTTTATGCTTATTAAGACTGCATTTATTTGATAAAATATACAGTAAAAACAGTAATATTGTAAAATACACTGTAAAAAATAAATCCGTAAAATAAAGCACTGGCAGTTCATTAAACACAATATTATCCATTAATTTTACAGACATTTCTGTTAACTCTAATGCACAATGCAATGAAGTGTAAAATTATAAAATTAAATATTATTTATTATATTTACATTTACATTACATTTAGTCATTTAGCAGATGCTTTTATCCCAAAGCGACTTACAAATGAGGACTTACAAGTTGAAATGATATGCAAGTGCTATAACAAGTCTCAGTTAGCTTAACACAGTACATGTAGCAAGTTTGTTTTAATTATATAATAAATAAAAGAAAACATAGAATAGAAAAAGAATAGAGAAAGCGTCTCGGTTACGTATGCAATCCTCGTTCCCTGAAGGAGGGAACGGAGACGTCACGTCGGGTGACCGACGAATTGGGATCTCGCTTAGAGAGACCAATCCACTACGAGTGTATCTAAACGAGCCAATGCACATTGGCATGCGATTATTGCATCCAGCTGCTGCTGATCACAGCGTGAGTATAAGTAGGCAGCAGGTGCAGCGCATATTCAGGTTTTCGCTGAGGAGCCGAGCCGGTGACCCGGCCGCCCAGCGGTGGTACAGTAGCCGTGGCGACGGGACGTGACGTCTCCGTTCCCTCCTTCAGGGAACGAGGGTTACATACGTAACCGAGACGTTCCCTATCAGTCGGTCACTCCGAGTCACGTCGGGTGACCGACGAATTGGGATCCCTACCAAAAGGCCACGGATACTGCCCCTTCCAGTGCCCTGTGGAAGCCTCCTGCGCCCTTACTTTTTGGCGCAGCTCAGAGCTTCACAAGAAGACCAGCTACTGTTGCTATGGCACTACCCACTCAGTAAGACTGGATAACACTGGGAAACGTACCCGTTCCACTTGGAACAGGAACGCTGCGGAAGCCCAACCTTCCCGAAGGAGGTTCAGAAGCACTTACGCATATGAACAACCGTTTAGGTGCATATGGAAGATTAGAGGCGATTGTAGCCTCTTAGCAGAATGTCTGCCGGGGAACACAGGCTCTGAGGCTATACCGTGGACTTTACACATATGGGATCCAATTAGGTCTCACATATGGACCCCAGCCCTCTACCGGTTCTCACGGATTCACCGAGTGAGGGCCTGGCGCCGGACGCTCCGCCACGTCTGGCTGCCGAGGGGACGGAGGAGCTCTACAGGGTCTACAGTATGGACTCTCTGGAGTAGTTTCAGCAAGCCGACCCGAAACCGGAGCCTCTCAGTGCTTCTACCCGTTTGAGGTGAGAACACAGGAGGAGACCGGTTCCACACGAAGGCTATAGAATCTAGCGAACGTGTTAGGGGTCGCCCAACCCGCAGCTCTACAAATATCTGCCAGCGAGGCGCCACGAGCCAACGCCCAGGAAGAAGCAACACTTCTAGTAGAGTGGGCTCTCAACCTGAACGGGCAAGGTACACCCCGTGCCTGATAAGCCAGGGTGATGGCATCCACTATCCAGTGGGCCATTCTCTGCTTGGAGACGGCATTCCCCTTCTGCGGCCTCCGTGACAGATAAAGAGCTGGTCTGAGGTCCTGAAGCTTTGCGTCCTGTCAACGTAGCATCTCACTGCTCGGACGGGACAAAGCAAAGCTAGGGCTGGGTCTGCCTCCTCCGAGGGCAGCGCTTGCAGGCTCACCACCTGGTCCCTGAAGGGAGTGGTGGGAACCTTGGGCACATTGCCGGGCCGGGGCCTCAGGATTACCTGGGAGTCAGCCGGTCCAAACTCTAGGCACGAATCGTCGACCGAAAATGCGTGCAGGTCCCCTACCCTCTTGATGGAGGCCAATGTGAGCAGGAGCAGAGTCTTCATTGAAAGAAACTTCAGCTCAACTGTTTGCAAAGGCTCAAATGGGCCCTGCTGTAGTGCTGTGAGCACTAGAGACAGGTCCCAAGAAGGTATAGAGGGGGGCCGCGGAGGATTTAATCTTCTCGCCCCCCTAAGGAACCTGATGACCAGGTCATGCTTCCCCAGCGACTTCCCGTTCACGGGGTCATGGTTAGCAGCAATTGCAGCCACATAGACTTTAAGGGTGGAGGGAGACAGCCTTCGCTCCAGCCCTTGCTGCAGAAAGGACAGCACGACTCTGATCGGGCACTTCCGGGGGTCTTCTTGGTGAGAAGAGCACCACTCGACGAACAGGTTCCACTTCAAGGCGTAAGCATGTCTCGTAGACGGCGCTCTCGCCGAAGTGATGGTGTCAACTACCCCTTGGGGTAGGTCACCTAGAACCTCCGCGTCCCGTCCAGGGACCAGACATGAAGTTTCCAGAGGTCTGGACGCGGGTGCCATAAGGTGCCCCATCTCTGAGTCAGTAGATCCTTCCTCAGAGGAATCTGCCAAGGAGGGGCTGTCACGAGGAGCATCAGTTCTGGGAACCAAGTCCAAGTGGGCCAATACGGCGCCACGAGCAAGACCTGCTCCTCGTCCTCCCTGATCTTGCACAGTGTCTGTGCGATAAGGCTCACTGGGGGGAACGCATACTTGTGAAGGCCCCGCGGCCAGCTGTGTGCCAGTGCATCCGTGCCGAGTGTGCCCTCGGTCAGCGAGAAAAACAACTGGCAATGAGAGGTTTCTAGGGACGCAAACAGGTCTACCTGAGCTGGCCCGAAACGTCTCCACATCAGCTGGACCATCTGGGGATGGAGTCTCCACTCGTCGGCTGCCCGGTTGAGCAAGCCCGGAATGTGAATGGCACGAAGCGACCTCAGATGCTTCTGACTCCAGAGGAGGAGGTGGCGGGCGAGTTGCGACATGCGACGGGAGCGCAGACCACCTTGTCGGTTGATGTACGCAACGGTCGCAGTGTTGTCCGTGCGGACCAGTACGTGCTCGCCTCGTAGGCGGCTCTTGAGGCGGATCAAGGCCAGGCGTACTGCCAGCAACTCTAGGCAATTGATGTGCCAGTGCAGTTGGGGGCCCGTCCAAACCCCCGACACTGCAAGCCCGTTGAACGTGGCACCCCAGCCAGTGGTGGAGGCATCCGTGTAAACCACAGCATGCCTGGAGACCTGTTCCAGGGGCACTCCTGCCCGAAGGAACGAAAGGTCTGACCACGGGGTGAGGGTTTGGCGGCAGGCCGGTGTGACTTGGACCCGGTGAGTGCCGTGTTGCCACGCCCACCTCGGGATTCGGCCATGAAGCCAATGTTGAAGCGGTCTCATATGAAGCAGCCCCAAAGGCGTAACTGCCGCCGTAGCTGCCATATGTTTCCAGGAGCCTCTGAAATTGTTTCAGTGGGACCGCTGTCCTGCTCTTGAACGTATTCAAGCAGTTCAACACCGACTGAGCACGTTCCTGCATGAGGCGTGCTGTCTGACTGACCGAATCCAGCTCCATACCGAGAAAAGAGATCCTCTGCGTCGGGGAGAGTTTGCTCTTTTCCCAGTTGACCCGAAGGCCCAACTGGCTGAGGTGTGAAAGCACCCAGTCCCTGTGTTCGCACAACTGGTCCTGAGACTGAGCCAGTATGAGCCAGTCATCGAGGTAGTTGAGAATGCGAACACCCTGTTCTCTCATGGGAACAAGGGCTGCCTCCGCAACTTTCGTGAAGACACGGGGCGACAGGGACAGCCCGAAGGGCAGGACCTTGTACTGATATGCCCGTCCTTCGAACGCAAACCGCAGGAATGGCCTGTGGCGCGGAAGGATCGACACATGGAAGTACGCGTCCTTCAGGTCGATCGCTGCAAACCAATCTTGGGGACGGATGCATCCGAAGATACGTTTCTGCTTGAGCATCTTGAATGGGAGCTTGTGAAGGGCCCAGTTCAGGACGCGCAGATCCAAGATTGGTCTCAACCCACCGCCTTTTTTGGGTACAATGAAGTAGGGGCTGTAGAACCCTGTCCTCATATCGGCTGGAGGGACCGGCTCTATTGCATCCTTCGCCAGGAGGACTGCGATCTCTGCGCGCAAGACAGGAGCATCTACCGCCTTCACTGAAGTGAAGTGGATGCCCCTGAACTTGGGAGGACGCCGGGCGAACTGAATCGCATAGCCGAGTCTGATGGTCCGACGGAGCCAACAAGACGGACTGGGAAGCGCTAACCAGGCTCCCAGAAACTGTACAAGTGGCACCAACGGAACCACCGACGTACCCGCGGTGGGGCAGCGAGGGGGAATGCAGGGACCCTGTTCGGGCGTCTCGATGCCGGTCCGAAACAGGGTCAGAGTGTGCGCAACACTTACCCGCGTCCTGGCAGAGGGTGCGTGAGTAGTACGATTGATCGCACTCTCGAACCGCCCACAGCTGCTCACTGGCGAGAGAGGAGGGTGAGTGTGACTCAAGACTGGCTCGTCCACAACTCCCCAGCCCCTCTGGGGACCCAGAGATAGAGGAAACTGCTCTTTTGTCGAGTTTTTGGGTACCACTGACCGTGAGGCCAGTGGCGGGGAAAAAAGAAACAAAAGATTCTCCACCCAGCCCTCCTCCGGGGGAGGGAGTGGTGCGTTCACCATCTCCCGAAGAGCATCCTCCTCCATCTCCGGGTCGCCCGTCTCAGGGCCTCTTGCTCTTACGCTTGCCACCAGGTTTGGCGGGGGCCTGGACGGGCGGGGCGGCTGCCCTGCGACCGGCTCCACGGCGCTGCTTTGCTGGAGGCTGCTGCGATTGCTGCGCAAGAGCGGGGGTGGCGGCAGGGGGCCGCCCTCTGCGACGAGTAGACTGAGGCGCTGCCACCGGCGGCCGGGTGGAGGCAGCAGCTGCACGCCGGGGCAGGATGTGCCTGATGGCCTCAGTCTGCTTCTGTGCAGCGGAGAACTGCTGGGCGAAGTTCTCCACTGCGTCGCCGAAAAGGCCGGTCTGGGACACAGGGGCATTCAAGAACCGCGTCTTGTCAGACTCCCTCATGTCAGCCAGACACAGCCAGAGATGGCGTTCCTGGACCACCATAGTGGACATCGCACGGCCCAGAGACCGCGCAGTGACCTTCGTCGCTCGTAGCGCGAGGTCAGTAGCGGTACGAAGCTCTTTGAGAACTTCCGGGTCGTGCCCACCCTCGTGCAGGTCCCTCAGTGCCTTGGCCTGATGAACCTGCAACAACGCCATAGCATGTAGGGCGGAAGCAGCTTCACCACAGGCCGCATAAGCACTGCCGGTCAGGGCCGACGAGTACCTACAGGCCCGGGAGGGGAGCAACGGATTTCCACGCCAAGTAGCCGCGGTATTTGGACACAATTGCATCGCAACCGACCGCTCCACCGGCGGGATCTCCATATACCCCCGCGCTGCCCCACCGTCGAGGGTGGTGAGGGAGGACGAGCCACTGGAACGGTTTCGGGCAGTGAAAGGTGCCGTCCACGATCCAGTGAGCTCATCATGCACTTCCGGGAAGAAAGGTACCGGGGTGGGGCCCTGAGAACCAGCGCGAGCCACCCCGAGAAACCAATCGTCCAACCTAGAGGGTTCGGGACGCGGTGGAGGTTTCCACTCGAGCCCGACCCTTTCGGTGGCCCGGGCAAGCATAGCCACCATCTCTGGATCCGTATCCGGCTCCGCTGACCGCCCAGAAGGTGGCAGCGGTGCCGAATCATCATCTCCAGACAGGTCTGGCTCACCCTCCGATGCAGCGATCGACATCCGATCGTCGGGGGGAGCACCAAAGGATACCAGTGGTACCCCACTAGGGGGTCCAGCCAGTTCCCTTGGCAGCTCCACAGGCTGCGAAGTGCCGGTGGAAAGAGGAGCCCTCGAAGGTTGGTTCCTTGGAGGAGAATTCCTCACCGTCACCGTAAGACCAGTCTGGCTACTGCCAGAAGTTGCGCCCCCCCCGGCTGCCGCCAGGGGGAGCCCTAGATCTAGGCAGAGGCACGGGCACCCCGCCCCCTTGCAGGAAACGGAGTCTGGTCCGCAACTCCGCGACGGTCATTTTCCCGCACTGGGAGCATGACTCGTCCACGAAAGCCGCCTCAGCGTGCTTAATGCCCAGACACGAGAGGCAGCGATCGTGACCATCACCCGGCGCCAGGTAACGACCGCATCCAGAAACGCACGGGTGGAAGGACATCTTTAAAAAGACGCATCTTTGAAAAGACGTTCCACCCGCGAATGCTCTTTTAGAGAAATTGCTCTCTTAGTGTGCCGAAGCGCACAGGGGAGATGGCCGCTTGCAACACAATCAGAGGTAGTGCAATCTGATGTGTGCAATCCACTCGAAGGAAAAACCACCGCCGCTGAAGCGCCGTAACACCAGCACGAGAGTCCTCTGGAAGAGTGTGCTTGACTGCAGACACCGTAGTAGAAGGCTTGTCAGGAGCAGAACGATGAACCACTCGGCTTCAAAGCGAAAAGCTGAATATGCGCTGCACCTGCTGCCTACTTATACTCACGCTGTGATCAGCAGCAGCTGGATGCAATAATCGCATGCCAATGTGCATTGGCTCGTTTAGATACACTCGTAGTGGATTGGTCTCTCTAAACGAGATCCCAATTCGTCGGTCACCCGACGTGACTCGGAGTGACCGACTGATAGGGAACTAGTGTTAGATGCCTTTTTGCTTTTGTTAATTGTATAATAAATAAAAAGAAAACAAATAGATAGAATACAAAAAGATTAGAAAAGCTAGTGTTAGTATTTTTTTAAAGAATAGAATTAGAATAGAGTTAGATGGTCAAATAAAGATGGAAGAGATGTGTTTTTAGCCGAAGGACTCGGATTGAGTTGGGCAGGTCATTCCACCAGGAGGGAACATTTCATTCAAAAGTCTGTGTAAGTGATTTTGTGCCTCTTTGGGAGGAACAGAAGCTAATAGAGGGCACATAAGTCTATTATCATTCCAGTCATTATTCCAGTCACATGATCCTTCAGAAATCATTCTAACGTTGATTTGGTGCTCAAGAAACATTTTTTATGATTATCATTTGTTTTTATACCTATTTTCTGCATATTATTACTAGTTCTTTAGAGGCTCATATCTAGGTTGATGGATGAGGAATTGGAAAATTTAAATTGATACTATTGTTAGCATGATAGGGTAGATGAAGCTGGTTGTAGGCGGATAATTAGGCTACTGTCAAAAGCCGCTGTCAATCAAAATAGCTAGTAAAAGAATGTAGTAATGGTGAACTGCACCTTTAGCATATTTAACTGCTACTTTAGTACACTTGCCTTCTGAGAACTCATATACAAAACTTGAAATACTATAAAAAATGATTAACATCATTAATATACACAGCCAAATGTCTATTTTTGCTCACGCTCAATCCATTGTCTCCTTTGTTTGCACCGATATGCTGTGTGTCAGATGGGATGGAGTACAAACTAGCCCATGAACAGTTTTGACTGTGCACTAATGGTTTTATATGAGAGCTAATCACTGCTGTGCTGTTAGCCACATGCTCGTCTCTGGCTCATTGCTGTGTTTCAGGGGTTAGCAAAATACTGGCTGAACACATGATGGTTCTTTACGAGGTGGAGGCCAGGAAGAGGGGGTCCGCAGACACCGCTAAAGAGACGATAATGACAGCCATTCACTGCAATCCAATTATGCAAAAGGGAGTCTAAACAATTCCATCATCCCCCAAATTAGATTGTCCTAACGAGATAAAGGCACCAATTAATCCTGAATTAATTTCTATAGCTCATTTTCCCAGAAAACACTCTAATATGCTAATGCAAATGAGAGACAGAAAAGAGAAAGCCCTTCAGCGGGGGTTGCCCAGAGTTCAGGTCGTTTAGTTTCGCAGAGTGTTCGGATAAGTGCTGAGGTGCTACATGCAAATTTTTAACAAACGGAGACGAGATTGCAAAACTCAGAAGTGCAAAACTATCTTTGAGAAGTCTCTGTGTAGGAGCTGGTTGTTTTGCAGTTGAAACCCCAGTGGGCAACTGAAGCTGAGCGGAAAATATGTGAATATCTCTGTATATGTGCATATCCTTCTATTACTCCTATTATTATTAACTATTGTTTGATGATTCACCTAGTTGGTATTGCTTTTGCTATTGACAAAATATGGTTGTGGAGTCCAAAGTGAACATTTTCCAAGTAATATTTTACTTTAGTTAGTAAATAAAACCTGCCAGTTGGATTGTATGAAAAATTATGACAAGCAAAATCATATTACATCTAACTGTTTAACTAAAACTGGTTGGCTGTGTACCACACATGTGGAAGGAAAAACAAATGAATTCCTCTGTATTAATAATGGACAATATTATAAATAAATATATATTTGTATACAAATCACTGTGGATTATGCATAAATGTAATTGTAAAATGCAATGTAAAATATAATTTTGGGGCAGATACCAAATATGGGTTACACTTTAGTCTACGGGACCAATTCTCACTATTAACTAACTATTAATTACAACTTTTGCCTCAATAAATTCCTAATTTGCTGTTTATTAATTGTTAGTAAGGTATAGTTGTAAGCTATGCAGAATAAGGCATTAATATGTGCTTCATGCTAGTAATATGCATGCTAATTAGAAACTAGTTAATAGTAAGAATTGGTCCCTATAAACTAAAGTGTTATCAATATTTGCAATAATAATAATAATAATAATAAATAATATATATATATATATATACAGGTGCATCTCAATAAATGAGAATGTCGTGGAAAAGTTCATTTATTTCAGTAATTCAACTCAAATTGTGAAACTCGTGTATTAAATAAATTCAATGCACACAGACTGAAGTAGTTTAAGTCTTTGGTTCTTTTAATTGTGACGATTTAGGCTCACATTTAACAAAAAAACACCAATTCACTATCTCAACAAATTATAATATGGTGACATGCCAATCAGCTAATCAACTCAAAACACCTGCAAAGGTTTCCTGAGCCTTCAAAATGGTCTCTCAGTTTGGTTCACTAGGCTACACAATCATGGGGAAGACTGCTGATCTGACAGTTGTCCAGAAGACAATCATTGACACCCTTCACAAGGAGGGTAAGCCACAAACATTCATTGCCAAAGAAGCTGGCTGTTCACAGAGTGCTGTATCCAAGCATGTTAACAGAAAGTTGAGTGGAAGGAAAAAGTGTGAAAGAAAAAGATGCACAACCAACCGAGAGTACCGCAGCCTTATGAGGATTTTCAAGCAAAATCGATTCAAGAATTTGGATGAACTTAACAAGGAATGGACTGAGGCTGAGGTCAAGGCATCAAGAGCCACCACACACAGACGTGTCAAGGAATTTGGCTACAGTTGTCATATTCCTCTTGTTAAGCCACTCCTGAACCACAGACAACATCAGAGGCGTCTTACCTGGGCTAAGGAGAAGAAGAACTGGACTGCTGCCCAGTGGTCCAAAGTCCTCTTTTCAGATGAGAGCAAGTTTTATATTTCATTTGGAAACCAATGTCCTAGAGTCTGGAGGAAGGGTAGAGAAGCTCATAGCCCAAGTTGCATGAAGTCCAGTATTAAGTTTCCACAGTCTGTGATGATTTGGGGTGCAATGTCATCTGCTGGTGTTGGGCCATTGTGTTTTTTGAAAACCAACGTCACTGCACCCGTTTACCAAGAAATTTTGGAGCACTTCATGCTTCCTTCTGCTGACCAGATTTTTAAAGATGCTGATTTCATTTTCCAGCAGGATTTGGCACCTGCCCACACTGCCAAAGGTACCAAAAGTTGGTTAAATGACCATGGTGTTAGTGTGCTTGACTGGCCAGCAAACTCACCAGACCTGAACGTATTGTCAAGAGGAAAATGAGAAACAAGAGACCAAAAAATGCAGATGAGCTGAAGGCCACTGTCAAAGAAACCTGGGCTTCCATACCACCTCAGCAGTGCCACAAACTGATCACCTCCATGCCACGCCGAATTGAGGCAGTAATTAAAGCAAAAGGAGCCCCTACCAAGTATTGAGTACATATACAGTAAATTAACATACTTTCCAGAAGGCCAACAATTCACTAAAAATGTTTTTTTTTATTGGTCTTATGAAGCATTCTAATTTGTTGAGATAGTGAATTGGTGGGTTTTTGTTAAATGTGAGCCTAAATCATCACAATTAAAAGAACCAAAGACTTAAACTACTTCAGTCTGTGTGCATTGAATTTATTTAATACATGAGTTTCACAATTTGAGTTGAATTACTGAAATAAATGAAATTTTCCACAACATTCTAATTTATTGAGATGCACCTGTATATAATTACAAATATTGATAACACTTTAGTTATATATATATATATATAATTGTATGAAAATATATCTGTAATTTGTTTGTATGTAAAGCACTGTGGATAAGTTTACTAAACCATGAATGTACAGTAATTTGTAAAATGTAATGTAAAAAATAAAGCAAAATGCATTTGAATTGCTGTTAAGGTAAGTATATATAAGTATAAGAATATATATAAAATTCAATATATGAGATATTTTCCCCCTATATCCTTTTTTATGGACCCTGTCTGGTTGATTTTAATGTCATGTTACTAAATACATTTTTGTGAGAACTGTTTTTTTTTTCCACTATCAACTCAGAAAAAGGGCAAGGGAGCCCTCTGAGAGTGAGCAAATCAGCTACCTTTCAATCATCGATCACAGAAAGACTCACCTCCTTCCTGTTGTCTAAATCAATCTACAGCAATGGACTCCCAAGGCTCCAAAATGTTCAATAGAAACGCTGCAGTGGCCTACATACTGAATTCATACCTTCAAAAGACAGCCATAATTAAAACTGCATAATTACCATTGTCTGTAGTCCCAGCATTAACTTCTGTTTGCCCCAACGATCAGACTGTATGATCCAGATCAAGCCCTGTTGTAGGCCCACAAGCCCAGGGTCATGACAGACATTCTTTTGCTTTGTTTTAAAAAATAAAGGCATTATAGATTCAGTTCATCATCATCATCATTATCATCTTCACAGTCCTAATTGTTTTGCCTGCCAGCTGTCGGGTGGTGGGATAATTGAGTAATCTGACATTTTTGCAACAGCTTCCTGAAACAATCTCCCCATCAACACAGAATGTTTGTTTACCTAAATGAGGTGCTTATTTCATATAGAGAAAATAAAAAAGGCTTCATTTGGTGAATTGGTAATATATAGCTTGTCCTTGTCGCTCTCGAATGAGCTTTCTGGGAATGGCATCAAATAAATGGGAAAAGTATGTTCTGATATGCTCTTCCACCTCGTTAAAGAATATTTAGAATGGTTTATAAATGCAAATATACAGTTATCTTAATAATCAGTAAAGAGGCTGAATATTCACTGTCTTTGATGTACTAATCTCATAGAGCAGAACTTAATTTGTGCATTTCAATAATGCTGTTGTGCTACTGTGTGCTTAATTTTTTAAACTCTTAAAAGCACATTAGAAAAGAAATGCAGATTTATTGAACATAAAGTAATTTGGCTTTATTTGATTTGCTAACGACAGCTGCTAGGCTAGAGTGGATAATTAACAGAGAAAGAAACAAATCGACAGGTGCCAGCCAGCCTATTGATTGTGAAAGACTTCTAAATTTAGCTATTCAATAGTAAGTGCTTTATGTTTTGTGGAGTAGCATTTGAGTGTATTTTGAATATGACAAACACAAGAGATATAATGGGAAATATTTTCAGTCACATTGATAACACTGAATAATATAAGTTAAAGCTAAAATTTCCTAATCCATGCCTTTTAATGGTTTATTATTCAGTTTGTTAATATCAATACTATTTGATGTGGCTTTCAGGTGGACAGTTTGTATACCAATGAGAAACACAGTTAAAGGAATTCTGTCAGCATTTACTCGTCCTTGTGTTAATCCACACCGGTATGACTTTTATCTGTGGAACACAAAAGGAGAATGTTTGTATACCCTGGCAAATCTTTTTAATATAATGACTGGAGCTGTCAAGGTCCAAAATGAAAAAATAATATTCTAGCGTTAACTGTTGCAACTGGATGTTATTTCAGTATTATTTATACAGTATACATACTATTATATTCATTATTATTTTTAATTAGTTTTTATAGCTTTAGTTTTCTTTACATTTTAGTATTTTATAATAATTTGTTGCATGCTTTTGTCTATTTTTTATATTGCTGTTTAGTTGTAATTTATGTATTTTTTTTTTTTTTCAGTTTTAATTTCAACTTAAACTTATGTTATTTGCCAAGGCAGCATTTCAATTTTTTTCCCTCATCTAATCTTCATCTATTTTTTAATCTATTATTTACATTATTTTATTTCAATAAACAAAAACAATTTGTAATAGTTTTGTTCATTAACACGATTCAATTGAAAAAGGGATATATTTACAAATCTGACATACTGATGGCGCCAAGCAGAATTAATTTAGATGTTGTCAAGATTTTCAGTTAATAATGACTAATACTGTCATGTGAACCACTTTTGAGATACTCTTATGGCATTCTTTTGGCAATTTTTTTAAGATTTACAATCTCCGTTCTTGTGCACTTTCATCATCTTCAAAAATTCACTATTTTTGTGCCTCAAGAGTGTGAGCAAATTATGATCTTTTTTGGCTGAACTATGCCTTTAAAAGTTTAATTTATTCACATTTCAGTGATATGATTGGTAGGGTGAACAGATAATGACCAATCTATTACTGGTCATGTCTGTTTAAGTGTGATGACCCACCCTGCACCTGCGATTCTCTCCTCCTAAGCTTTTGTTTGAGTGCTGACAGACATAAAACAACCCCCCCTCTTCCCCTCAATCTCCTCATCCTCACTGAGATTCTCTCTTCCTTTCTCCATCTCTCTCTCTCTCTGTCTAGCTTTCTTCCTCTCCTGGAGTTATTTTTCATTACGGTGAGCCGTTGCAGTAAATACGGTGCTCCTCAGACTGCGGACCTGGGCTGAACCGCTGACCCCTGCATCTCAAACGCCACTCCCAAGGTCCCTCGCCTCCAAGGCCTCCCTCTGTGCGGCTCTGGCCGGAGTGCGGCCTCTGTAATTCACCCGCTTGCTAGATCGCCTGCCAGCGAGTATTGATTTTTGTTTCCCCAATCTCCAGGAGAGAGGGCAAGAAAAGATTAAAAACACTTTGTCAGTTTGGTGGGGAATAAGAATTCCACGCAGGGGATACCTTGGAGTGTGAAGGGTCAGGGCTGAGGTACATCTTTATGGCCTTAACTCTTTCCTGACTAGAGACATTTTGCTCGGGCTCCTGCAGCTTCTTTCTTCCTGTGTCCTCCCTTTTTTCTCCTTGTATTTCCCCCTCTCTTTTATATTACCTTATTGTGTGGAGGAAATATTTTGCCAACAGGGAACTGGCCTCATCATTATTAGGTTATTAAATGTGGCGGCGTATGAGAGATGAAAACTTCCAGCAGAGAAGGCCTGCTTAGTGTTTGCGCTGTTGTATCACCGTAAATCAAGTAAATAATTTTGCTGGACAAACGCTGACCTCAGGTGTTAATCAAGGGCTGATTGAGACATCATTCTGAGTAGGGGAACAATGACCAGCCGCATTTTCAGCAGCCTTGATGCAGAACTATATTTCTCATTCATTTTTTTTTCCCATTCCAAAAAATATTCAATAAAGTTAAAGCCATTAATTAAACCAACCAGCTCATAAATCACATGACTACAATCTTTAATTTAAAGCAAACAAGTATATGAAAATCAGACGAAGGTATAAAGGTGAAGACACAAATGTATTATTTTTGGAGAGAATTCCGATAAGGATTTGTGAATTATACTGTACAACATAAACTATAATATAATAAAATATAAATTTAAATTAAATATAAAAAAAATTAAATTTATATAAATTTTCACTTGTCTTGAAAAATTGTTGACTTGTAGTCATTAAAAAAAATAATATAATTTGACAATAATATATTTTGAAAATATATACAATTCAGCAGTAGGCTATATGAGAGTGTACATAATTTATAGGTATTCTCATAGGTATTTTTAAAAAGTCGTTAAAGATTTATAAGCCTTGAACCAAACCAACCAGCTATGGGGTGAATCACAACATTATAAACTTATAAACAGTTATTCCAACAGTACTGTCATGAATCCTGTTCGTGGTCTTCCGTCTGCTCACCATCAGAGGTCGCCTTCCGATTACATTGACTCTCACACTACACAAACTGTTACACGTCACCCTGGACTACATTTCCCATGCTCCATTGCACTGATTGCAGTCACACCTGCAGGCAATCACACACACTTTAAATACGAGGCCCTAACCACTATTCAAGGCCGAGTATTGTTTGCGTTTATCACTCTCCTAGTGGTAGTACTTTACAGAGCCAGTTTTCTGTCTGAGTTTTGTTTAGTTCCTTGCTCTAGTCCAGTTTAGTCATGTCAAGTTTTGCCTGATTGTCTGTATCCTGATCGCCTGCCTGTCTTGGATTTCTCTCTCGTCTTGTCGTTTGGATTCTGTTTGTACCTTGCCTGGATTATTGTCTGTCTGTGGATTATTCGCTTGCCTCATCCTTTGGATTATGTTCGCCATCAATCGACCTATGCCTGTTTACTAGAGTACTCTTCTGTCTTTCCCTCTAAGTACTTGTTTGTCATTGTCCGACCCTTGCCTGTTTTGACCATGTTTAAGAATAAAGCTTTGCAGATGGATCTGCACGCCTCTCGACTCTGTCAGTCCATAACAGAATACTCAGCCAAACAAGGATCCAGCAGCTTTTCAAATGTAAATGGTCAATGGCTAGGTATGGACACTAAAAGATTACTATTAACCTTTAAACAAGGCACACGATCACTGAAAAGCTATACTCAAGAATTTTAGCCATTATTCAGATCTCCATGATTGTGTATTAATAGATTTTTTTTGTTATGGCATTAATGAATCTCTTAAATCTAAACTAATCCATGAGGGTCCCCGGTCATCGCTAATTAAGTTTCTGGACTACGCTCTGTTATCTGTTGGCTCCACTTTTACTGTCGGTTTTTGCGGAGGAGGAACACGACATTGCGTCAGTGCCGGTGACGGCGTGGTTTAGTCAACCACAATCTCCGGAACATTCAAGTATACTGCTCGCTACTCTGGTGATCAAACCCACTTGTGAAATGACGGCTGCACCGGAGCGTGCTCACAAGATGGTGGCGACAACAAAGTTTAGTCAAGCCTCAGCTGATTGTCCAGAGTCACGTCACGTCTCAGCTGATCGTCCAGAGTCTCGTCTGCTCCGTCTGCTACGTCTGCTCCGCCGTGGTGGTCTTCTGCTCTGTCTGCTCTGCCGTGGTGGTCTTCTGTCCTACTCTGGTGGTCTTCTACTCCGCCGTGGGATCTTTGGACCCGTCTGCTCTGCTGTGGTGGCTCTCAGCTTCACCTGCGCTGCCAGTTCCGCCCCGCTTCCCTGCTCCGCCGGTCCTGCCTCAGTCCCAATGTCCTACACCTCTACATGGACCTGGCCCTACATCCCTCCCCCTGTTCCGCCTCCGCTCCACCACCCTCCTGGATTGTATAGTTTTTGGAGCATCTGGAAGCCGCTCCTTGGGGGTCTCTGTCATGAATCCTGTCCGGGGTCTTCTGTTTGCTCGCCATCAGAGGTCGCCTTCCGATTACATTGACTCTCACACTACACAAACTGTTACACGTCACCCTGGACTACATTTCCCATGCTCCATTGCACTGATTGCAGTCTCACCTGCAGGCAATCACACACACAAGTACACTAAACTGAGGAAACAGTTTTTCGGGCACAAACCGAAGACAGGTGATAAGCGCACGTGTGAACCAAGCATTTGAATGAAGGGACAAAATGAAAGTTTTTATTATTTATCATGGTTCATGTAAAAGGGTGAGTTGATTAAGACTAGTTAATTAATTGTATATGCTTTAGACGTGTTCACGCAAAAGAATCAGATATTCCCATTTGAGACTACGGATTACAATGGTGTAAATAATGTTCAGTTTTTGCACAGACCAATTGTTTTGCTTCATATGACCTCGATATATCATCATGAACCATGAGTATTTCATGTTTTTCACTAGGAATTTCACAGTTATAACATGATTATTTAAAAATTAAGCTGAAATAAAAAACAATACATTTCCTTACAGAGAAAATGAAAGGGATTTTTACTTCCGCAATATGACTCTTATATTCTATAGTCTAAGAAAATAGAGAAATTACATGAATTTTTATTCCTCTCATTTTATGCTGCCCACACACTACATGATTTTAGCCAGTTTTTTTTTTGCATGCCCACAGATAATGGAGAATGCCAACAAAAGCCCAAAATTGTTTTCAGTGTGTTCAAACTTAATGTTGATTTCGATGCATATTTACTGCCTTTTTCAAATGATGCTTCTTGTCTTCATCTGACATTTCTTCAGTATTTGATGGCCCATTCATCTCTAACTTCCCCTCCCCCACCATGTCTGTTTTGCCCAGCACCTAGATGTTCTTCAGCTCTCACCTGAGGGTAAGACATTTCGTGGTCTACCTTGCATCACATAGTCCATTATAGCAAGCGCCCTGTCCTCGTAAGCCTCTTCCCCCAATCTAAACCAAAAATGGTTGTGGATGATGGCCACAGCTGCCAGACCCCATCTGGATCAAAACTCTCTTCATTCCTTGTACCTGGGAACAAACAGCGAAGGTCTTGTGGCTCCTGTATGACAGTTCCTTACCAAAAATGAAAATTCATGTACTCACCCTTATATCATTCCAGACATGTATGAATAAAATTATTGGAGTATGTTTTACAAGAAAATACTATTTCAGTCTTTATACACTCAATGTATTTCGATGTATTAATTGCTGTTTCTTTGTAATTATTTGTGAAATATCGGAGAGAAAATTGTTTCAAAGTAAATCCTACACTGATGTGGAAACAAATTTAGCTCAGACACATATAACAACAATTAAACAAGTATAAGATTTATTTTTAACAAGTATAATATACTCTTTGCTCTAATTACAACTTTTGAAAAAAAAAAAAGTCTGTGTGTGTATATATATAAATATATATATATATACACACATTACAGTGTACACCATTTTTTACCATATTTCAAAGCATGTTTCAGTGTTTTTATGTGCATACAATAAAAGCCAATGGGGTGACTTACAGTGTAGACAGACATTCTTCATAAAATCTTCTATGAGTAAATGTTGACAGAAATTAAACTTTTGAATAAAAAATCCCTTTAATTGTCACGGTGCACACAGCAGGGAGGAACAAGGACACGCAGACGAGGACGTAAACTCAAATAATAGTCTTTAATGCAGACAAGACAAGGCAAGGCAAGGCAAGGCAAGGCCAAGGCCAAGGCCAAGGCCAAGGCAAGACAAGGCAGACAGGAAACACCGGGAGTAACGAGTAGACCAGACGAAATCAAACTGAACAGACAGGACTATAAATACACAGGTAAATCATAGATAACCAGACAAACACAGCTGGACACGAATTAACTGATAATCACATCTGACGAGGACAGGAAACAAACCAAATATGGACACAAGAGGCGGGAACAACTGATACACACAACAGAACCCTGGCATTAATAGCTTATACTTGTACATATTTAAAAGGACAATACATTAAATTAAAATCAAATCAAATCACTTTTATTGTCACATCATCACAGCACGTGTGCTTTGGTGAGTGAAATTCTTGAGAGCGTGCTCCATACAGTGCAGAAACAATTAACATATAGACAGTACCATTACATACTTACAGACTTATACAGACAATGTGCAATATACACATACATATACTCAGTACACAAAGTGTACTATTAGACATACTTACAGTTATCAATACACATTATACACCGTATGTACACATTCTACATTATGTACACATATATACACACACAGTAATATGCAAAGGTGCAGTAGATTATACATAAGCTGGATACGCAAATGTCATGGATGTGCATTGGATGGTATCCAGTGGTAGCAGATACAACCCCAAATCAGAAGAAGTTGGGACAGTATGAAAACGCAAATAGAAAGTAGTGATTGTATTTCATTGTATGCAGTATTTAATGTTTTGTAACTTCATGTCATTTGTGTAGACCTCCACATTCCAAAAAAAGTTGGGACAGTAAAGATTTACCACTTTGTAATGGATTCCTTTTCACAACACTTAAAAGTTAGGGAAAGACACCAAGTGCAGGTGTAATTTTGTCGCAAACAAGTGGCATACGGGGTCGTAAAAAATGCGCCACACATGGAGATAGTGGGACTGCAGGCAGGCCAGTCAAGTAGCAGCCAGGACTTTGTAATGTGTGCAGAATATTGTCTCATGGACGTGGAAAAGATGTAAGGCAGCATATTGTGCTCCAAATCTCTATGTACATTAATGGTGCCATCACAGAAGTATTTAAGGGCACTGACACAACCCCATACCATGACATGGCTTTTGGAAACAGTAATCAGCACACGGCGTCCATAAAAAATACCTGAAATACATTCATCTGACTAGTACACGTTTCCACTGTGATGGTCCATCCCAGATGCATCCGTCGACGACACCGTTAACATAGGGCTTACAGTACAAACTGGCATTTGTGGATGTAACTACGCTTGACAAAGGTTTGCCAAAGTAGTAGCCCATGTTGATATCGCTTATAGATGAATGACGATTCTTGATGCAGTGCCGCCTGAGGGATCGAGATCACGGTTGTTCAGAGACGCACTGAAAAGATAGTTATGCACTGTTGAAGGTGAAATATCCATCTGAGGAACATTGTTAAACATTTCAATAATTTTCTCACGTATTTGTTGGCAAACTGGCGATGGCCCATCTTTGCTCCTAAAGGACTAGACATGACCATCATAATTACAATCACCTGTTGATTGTTTCAAATCATAAGAATTTTTTTGGAATGTGTTGCAAATGACAAAAGGATGTATATTTACAAATGACATGAAGTTGATGAAATATTTTGTGTTCATCTGCACAAGTCAAAGTTTTAGAAATCACTACTTTCTTTTTTTATTTGTTTTCCATACTGTCCCATTTTTCTGATTTGCAGTGTGTACGTGTAGTCCAGTTTGAACTGTGGAGTTAAAGTGCAGTGCGTGGCATATCGTAAAGTGGGAGTGTGCTGTAGGGTGAATTAGTTCTGGCTGTTACATTAAATTAGTACATTACAATATTTAAGGGTTAATGAATAATCAGCCAGTCATAATCCCAAACTCTGACAGGGTGATCAGTTAATAAATAAGTGCACATTTAAATATTAATTTTATTATGTGAGAAGAGAGAGACTGAAAATAGCATACATTGAATGTTATGATTGGCCAACCAGAATCAAGTATTACAAAGAATTGTGTAATAAAATGTATATGTTTTCACTGTTGTATCTATGGCAGATGTTGGTAAAACTGTACTTGAATTTTATGGATTGCAATTTCAAATATCTAATCTTTCTCTGCATTGCCTGAACCCTCTAAGGCTCCAGTCAGGATGACATTGAATGGTGTCATGACATTTATACTTGGCCGAGGGCTTTTTTATATGGCCGTTTTTGCTATTTGATTCTGCAGTATATTGTCTTCATATTCAGCTGTACCTTTGAAAATCCTCCGAGGGTGAACACACAGAATAAGTGCCCTGCTTAAAGGCATATAATTTTATTCTCTCATGCATATTCATTTGCTAAGCCTTTGAGCATAAAGATTTGTCACATTTAGATGCAGATTCCCTTTCCATCACCAGCTATATACTCTTTGCCCTGTAGGCATGGATGTGTTTTCTTTCTTTCTTTCTTTCTTTCTTTCTTTCTTTCTTTCTTTCTTTCTTTCTTTCTTTCTCTTATCCATTCTGCTTCCTTCCTTCCCTCATTTCTCTCAGAATTCCCTCTTTTATCCTCCGCTCTTTTCAGCCCCAGCCAGTTCTATTACAGGAGCCATTGTTCCTCTGAGTCTTTATTCCTCATTTCTGAGGCTGGCCAGGTGAGGTGTCCATGTGTGTGTCGCCGAGGACCGTGTGTGTGCATCCATGCCTGGACACATGGCTTTGTCTTGTCCTGGCAGCCCTCTGCACACACCAGATGTTCACATACATTATCCTGCTCCTTGTGGGCCACAGATTCCAGGGGATGCTTTCGCTATTGTTCCAGCACCATTTACACCTATTTAACAATACGATTGCTTGGTTTTCCTCGTTTTAAAGGGATTTTGTTTTCCTGTCTAAAAGGTCATTAGTTACAGCGATTAAAGCAGCTGCTCTCTGCAATAAATCAATTCGGTTTCTGGAAAATCATTGAGACAGATATAAAGCCTTCTGTTTGTTTTTGTGTGATGTTATCATGCTATATTAAGAAACCGTTTTGGACACTCATTAAAAATCTGTGAAATTCCCCTCCCTATTCCCCCCACACAAATATGTATGTATCCTAAGTTAATGTGAAGATGATGATGAGAAATTGTAAAAAAAAAATTAATGTAATTTTGACTATTTTTAATGGTTATTAATTTCTCATTACACTTACACCATATTTTATACTGTAAAACTTATTTTTGTCATTACAAAACTGAAAATATATAATAATATATATAATACAAAATGTACCTTACTGCTTAAGTATTGTATTATATTATATTATACATCAATAGCCACAGCCAGAGGGACCTTATTGCTTTTATGAAATGACCACAAAATAAATGTATTAAGGACATTATATGTCACAGAATCTTTAAGTAAATTGATTAAGTTCCATTCTTATTCTAGAAGATATATCTGACACAACAGAACACTGCTGTGCAATAATAGTGGATAATAGCATTCCTGCACTATTATAACCAATTCTTTGACAATATTTGTTTTATCTTGGTGTTTTTCTTCCGTTTTTGAGTATTAGAAAATGCAGAAATCACAATGCTGCTGCTCTAGGCCTTGACACTTGACTCTCACTGCTGGATGCTGTGGAAAACCACAGCAGAGCTTCTTCTTTCCTTGTTATATTTTCTTCCCAGAGAAACACAAACAGATGGACTGGCATCTGATGGTAAAATAGAATTGCGGTTAGCTGTCTTTACTGTCCACCTTGGTCACTCTAAGCACATACTCACTGGGAATGGAAACATACGGTAGAGCTCTTTGTGATGAGAGGGGAAATATTTTATTCAGATTTATTAATTCAAAACTGAAGCATGCCTGACGACGGAGGGACAGTTCTTCTCAATCTGTCATCGTTGAAGTCACGCGCGCCTGACACCGCGATTCATTTGTCTTGTCGTCACTGACAGTCGGATTTTCCCACAGCACTCCCGTGAGGAGTCGCACAGGGATTTTAGAGACGGCATAAAGAAAGGGAGAGGGAATAAAAGACAACATACTGTGACAAGGAACAGCCATTTCATTAATGCAAATAAGCCTGAAAAATGCTATGAACAGCACTGAAAATCCTGCATTAGTTATGTATTTTCCATTCCTAACACTTTTTAAAGAGGAAAGAAGAAAAAGAAGTCTTGACTATCGTGGTATAAAAAATCATGTTAACCAGATATATTTAGGGATAGAAATTGTAAAGAATGGAACAATTTTGGTTTTGACTCAGGATGATTCTGGTTCCTTGAGAGTTATGTTACAGATTAAACTACATAATTTCAAAAATCAATAAATGTTAAACAATTATTGAAAAATGTGTGTTTACACAAGCTTTAAGATGTGAATCAGACTGGTTGCGTAAGCTGAATCAGACTGATTCATTGATTCACTACAAGAACCGTCCCACAAAGCCGCCTTTTTAGACTAATGAAAAATGACAGAATGCAAGTCGTTAATTTCCAATAAAGACAAGTTTAGGGAGTGTGTGGATTAATATGCATAATTTTTAACTCTGATGTGAGCTTCGGGTATATTGAAATATATTTGAAGTAATTTTGAGATAAAACCGTAAGCAACCACCAGAACGGAATGTATTCTAATCGAAACTATGAATGTGATGTTACAATTACCAATATTTATTTCTTACAATGTTTAAAACGGGCAGATTTACCATGCTGAATTTTGACTGGTTCCTGACCAATTTGTATGTTTTGTGCTACTGCCACTAGGGGGCGATCAATGCGACAATTGCACATTCGCATTTCGCCCCCCACAGAACATACAAATTGGTTGTGAAGAAATTGTTACCCTCTGCTTATGATAAAATGCCATGATAAAATGAATAATTTAAATGAATGATTTGATGAACCCAATACGTATTAAAAAAAAACACATAATCAACGTAAATTACAGTCATAACCACAATTTTACAGAAATAGTGTTTAACATTTTAGTAAAAAAAAAAGGTACTTCTCAACTTTTTAATTAAGATACGTTACATCCAGTCAGGCAGTCGCATATGGTCTAGCTGCGTGAGTTCAAATATTTCAGTGCATCCGAAACTCAAATTGGACCTGAAATTTACATATTCACATATTGTCTGAACTCCACACAGTTCCTGTACAACTCTACATTGAAAATGAAAGACCTCTTTCCTGCTATTTGTTGGTTGTTGGAGATAGTGGAAAGGCCACTTAATTTGTTTGTTTGCTTGCTGGACAACATTTGTTTTTTTAACATTTGTAAACATTTGTAGTTTAGATACACTAAAAAGTACCGCCTCATGAGAGTTGTTTGTTCAGAAATTGTTTGTTCAAACTTCACTGATCGCAATGTAAATTTAGCAGCAGTGTAGCACACCACTAAATATGCAGTGCAGGAAAGATTACTTTTGAGCAATGACCATAAATATAAACAAACTTCTTTCATTTTTGCCAGTTTGTTTATCTGTTTTTAATGAAAATTGAGTTTTTAATCAGGTACTCATTTCCCAATCCTACATTTACGGTGGATGATGTATTGGCAGTGCTAAACATGTAGGTCGCTGTTAGTCCTGTTTATTTCTCTTTTTTTCAGTTTCTCTCTCCTTCAATGTCTTTCTCATTCCCCAACCTCCCCCGGCCCAGCCCGCCCAGCCCGCCCAGCCCCTGCTATTTGTAAGTTTGATTTGGAGCGCTGGGTCAGCACATAAACTCAGCCTGCTATCTGCCCACTGCTCTAAGTGGCCTTTTCGCATGGGAGGCTGGGAGGTGCTGAGTGGCCTTCCAGCAGCATCTCTTGACATTTACAGTAGTGTTCTCTCTCTCTCTCTCTCTCTGTTCCTCCAGGCATCCACCCTGCAGCCGTAAATGAGAATGCTTTATGACAGGTCCCGCTCCCTTTTTCCTGTGGTCAGGAGCTGCTGCGTGGTGTGTGTCCCCACAATGGCCTAGGAAACTGACAGGTTTGTGGAGGGATGCTCGGGAGAAACACTCAGAAAGAGACATTTAGATGAGTTAAACTTACCAGTAACCAACGTTTCAGCATTTTACTATGGAAAACAGCCTTTTGCATATGAAATAGCAGGGTGACATTGTTCCCGCTTTTGATTTGGTTGTTTGCTGTATTTATAACATGACTACTAAAGGTAATGACAGAAAAAAACTTATTTGTTCCTCAGAGATGCAATGTTAAGTAAACAGGTACATTTCTTCTTATCCCCAAAGCTTTAGAAAAGCGCAAAATGCTGAATCAACCGCTGACCTGTAACCCATTTAAAGCTCAATGAAAGTTTAATTCCTATAGCCCCGTCTTAAGTCTGAGAGATGGAGAGGTTTTCGGCTTTGCACTTGATGCAGACTCAAGCTGTGTCCAGTTCTCTCTATTTCACACTGCTTTTTATACATGCTTTGGGGATACGACGCCCCAAACAACTGAATATTTCATCACAGCCTCCCCCTGAGAGATGTACTTGAAGCTTGCAGCACTGCAATGTCTTCTCAACCTGGTCCGCACTCACCGTGCAACAGTGATCAATAGATGTGTCATGAAGTGCTTTACTCAGCCTCTGTTACACTGTGGCATGACAGAGGTGATGAGAATCTAATGTCTTACTTAAGAATAATAAATGATTGATGCAGATTGAACCCCAAAGGGGTTTTAACACGAAACACAAAGCTTCTGGAAATCCTTCACAATGTTGCACGCAATATAAACACGTTTGTATTTTGTAACATGCTAATTGTGCAACATGACATTCAAAATGAAAAGGCCAACAAAATGACTAATATTCAATTGTCTGAGAGCTTATGGGTCAATGTGCCACTCATATTTTTCACCTTAGTAAACCTTAGTAAAGTAAAAAAAAAAAAAAATGTCAGTGGACAAAAAAAAAACTAATTAATTATTAATTATTTTAATTATAATTTGACATTTTAGGTAAGTTAATTAATTAATTAATTAATTTGCCACAAAATTCAAGGGCAAGGTAGTTTTGGTTGTAAAATGTCATGTGGTGCAACTCCACACAAATGTATATATTTATTATTCATGATATTTGTTAAAACTAAAAAAGGTTTATTTTGAAAAAATAATAAAAAAATATGAGTAAGATACTTACACTCACATGTACTCAAGTTGTACAGGAAAATGTATTACCACTTTTTATTTAATGATAACAACTCAATACATTTTTAGAGTCATTCAATTGAATTTTTTCTTTAAAGGGGTCATGAACTGCCTTTGTTTTTTATTTTGTACTGCTCTCTGAGGTCCACTTATAATGTTATCAAGATTTGTACATAAAAAAATATCATTATTTAGAAGTAATAGGCTATTTTCTGTCCTGTTTTTAACCCCCTCATCAGAATGCTCTGCTTGAATAGACATGGTGGCGGATTGTAGACTTGGAAGTAAACACCCACTGCTATGATTGGCTAACACTTGTGTATGTTTGACAGCGTACATCCTTCACAGATGGATGCTGCAGTGACTAAAAACGCATAAATACTCATATCAAACGATTTGTTTAACAGACAAAGCAATAGTGACCACGTAATAAAAAAGTTACTTACACTTGTGTGGTGCAACATTACTGTCCGATCTAATATAGTCGGCACAGCATTGTCTTTCAATTTCAGTCTTTCTGAAAATCCTGCGTCGAATTGAGCCTTGTTTGTAAACAAATCTGTGGTAAAATGAAGTGAACAAAGGACCGAGTTCTTACTGACGTGGTCTGGATCTTCATTAAAAATAAAGTTCATCCACTTTCCTAACGTTGGGATCAGAAGGAATGCAATGCAAATACTGTTTTTCCACAACTTGGCACTGCACAGCATCTTGTTGTCTTATTGTTTCTGCGTAGACCTGCGTTTGCCTCTCATTATTTACACTACATGCGTGAATCAGTGGGCGGGGCTAAATAGACAGTGATGTAGAAGCAGGTGTTGATCTTCTTCTGTGGAGGTGGTATTTATCCACACTATTACGTCATAAAGTGGCTCATTCCACAAACTGTGGTTTTGGTAGACTGGCTTCAATGTAAGCTGTTTTTAGACTAACAAGAAAGTTCTGAAACTTACAGGATGTTTTTATAGTACAATGATCTTATTTGTCAAAAGATCAAGAGAATTTTGGTTTCTCAGTTCATGACCCCTTTAAAATTCTACAAAAGACTTTCAAAACCATATGAAACCAATATAAATCCAAAGAGTACATTTCTAAGAACTTGACGTGTGTTTTACACTATAGAGTTTTTTTTTTTTTTTTTCGTGGACGCTCTTATTTTTCATTGACCCAACTGGTCAGCCTCATGCCACACAACCATTTAAAACTATTTAAATGTTTCCAAAGCTTTGAAAACGATGAATGTGCTTGATATAAGTGAGAGTATGCAGATCACACGTTATTAGAGAGGACAATTTAGATGAGCTGGCATAAATATGAATGAAACGAGTGAGCTAGAAAAGTGTTCAGCAGCAGCACAATGTGCTCCTCTCACCGCTGGGAATACAGAACTGCTGATCGGTAGGGAAAACCGAACTACTCTAAATTCAAACCACAAGAGTTCAAGCGTCTACAAGAGAATGTCAAATATCTGTAAGTGTGTTATTTGCTGCGTGAAGCTCATTGTAAATTCAGACTGGGCATCAGTTTTTTAATGTGCGGGCAATTTCTGACACTGCTAGAATGACCGGAAAATGTTCAAATATGGCAAACTATATCAAAAGGCTAATATTCAAGCCTGATGTTGCATTTTTCTTCATTAATAAGAGATGTTCATAATCTTTATGCAGCAGTTTCATTTTTGCAATGTTTCTACTAAAATTTCTGGACAAGTAAACAAGCAGCCAACTGTTTGTGAGTCAATACTGTGCAAAAACACTATTCTTTCCCGTTTGGTTCAGAAGATGTTTGACATTGAGCTGTGTGGCTATAGTACATTATGCTGTAGAGTCTTTTCTGGCTGTAGGCTATTGCTGTGAAGAGGTCAGACAATCATTGAGGTCTGGTTCCACAGAGGAAGGTCACTTAGCCTATACATCTGTTCCAGCCCAGCAGTCTTCAGATACTATCACAGCAGCAGGGCCAATTCCTTTTTATCATTAACTAGTTCCTCTTCTTTTTCAACTAATGAGAAATCTGATGGATCGATTTAACTTCTACTGTGGTATAAAAAATGTCTTTTACCAAGAGTAGAGATCACATTTTGCCATTATTCACAAAGGAACATGAATTTCCAGTATGATCTCATCATGGCAATTTTACATTTGATCAATTTTTTGGCTAATTTGTAGGAATTCTCATCTCATTTGCATGTGTTCATATGATCTGCTTATGTCCCACTGACAGTTAAGTTTAAATGAACCTTCGTGATTTTTTTTCCTAAAAATCTTACATTTTTGAACATTAAAGGGATACTCCACCCCAAAATGAAAATTTTGTCGTTTTTCACTTACCCCCATGTCGTTCCGAACCCGTAAAAGCTTCGTTAGTCTTCAGAACACAATTTCAGATATTTTGGATGAAAACCGGGAGGCTTGTGACTGTCCCATTGACTGCCAAGTAAATTACACTGTCAAGGTCCATTAAAGTATGAAAAGCATCGCCAGGATACTCCATCTGCCATCAGTGGTTCAATCGGAATTTTATGAAGCGACGAGAATACTTTTTGTACGGAAATAAAACAAAAATAACGACTTTATTCAAAAATTAGGCACAGTAACAGTCTTCTGTATCAGCCTCAACACAGGGATGCATCTTCTTCGTCGATTTATGCTCTGATTTGAACGCAAACAGCGCACCCTTGTGGCCCGGCTGATACAGAAGAGTGTATGCATTTTGCATCCAGGGGATAATCTCCAAAATGGCGCTACGCTGACACAGAGGAGACTTTACGGTGCCTAATTGTTGAATAAAGTCGTTATTTTTGTTTTATTTCCGTACAAAAAGTATTCTCGTCGCTTCATAACATTATGACTGATCCACTGATGGCAGATGGAGTATTCTGGCGATGCTTTTCATACTTTTCTGGACCTTGACAGTGTAATTTACTTGGCAGTCAATGGGACAGTCACAAGCCTCCCGGTTTTCATCCAAAATATCTTAAATTGTGTTCTGAAGACTAACGAAGCTTTTACGGGTTCGGAACGACATAGGGGTAAGTGAAAAACGACAAAATTTTCATTTTGGGGTGGAGTATCCCTTTAATTTGATCCAATTCGTACAAATTGATACTAAAATGACACCTCGTAAAATAACTGTTTTCTCATGATATTGGGTTGTTTGCTACTGATGGTAATAAGGATAAAACTAATAATTTAAATATTAAATTTAGCATTATTATTATTTTTTTTTTTTTTTTATCTATCTTTGTTGGTAAGATTTTTTTTTTTTTTGGTTGTTTTTTGCTTAATAAACCATTTATTGTCCCATCGTAACTATTTTACTTTTGGCGAAATGTTGGTTAATTCGTATAAATTTATACAATCTTATTTATTCATTTTTGTAAAATCTGCTTACACTTCACTGATGGTTAGGTTTAGGGATGGACCTTCATGCTTTTTTTTCTAAAAATCATACGTTTTACATATGAATTTGTATGACGTGATTTGTAAAAAAAAAAATTTTTTCTCATGATATTGGGTTGGTTGTTGCTAATGTTAAATAGGACAGACTATAGGCTAGGAAATTGAAGATAAAACTTTAGTTTAGGGACCAATCCCCACTATTAGCTAGTTGCTTATTAGCATGCATATTACTAGCATATCGGCTGTTTAATAGTACTTAAATGATAAAGCACATATTAATGTCTTATTCAGCATGACCATATTTTAGATCCCTTAATCCTACCCATACCTAAACTTAACAACTAACTATTACTAAGCAGCACGGAGTTTATTAAGGCAATAGTCATAGTTAATAGTTAGTTAATAGTGAGAATTTGTCCCCAAACTAAAGAATGACTAAATATTATGTTTAGCGTTTTCATTCATTCATTTATTTGCATTTTGCACTTGTTATCTGTCTTTGTTGGTAAAAGTTTTTGTTTAATAAACCATTTATCATTGCAATAAAAAAAAGTGTAATACATGAATGTAATGCATGAGCTCTGAATATAGTCATAATGCATTGAGTGATTTCTACATTATCCTTCACATATCTTTTTTGCTCTCTGAAATTGATGATATTGTATGCAATAAAAAAGTTGCGATATTACCTATACGACCAGTATATGTCTGCAGTAACCTCCTAAGTAGGACAGGTTAAAGTGGTGTCGTTTCTCATAAGAAACATAATGGAAGGTGACACACCTCATATGTTGAGCACAGGGATGAGACATCACATGAATAGTTGGAGTGGTGCTTCTAGAATATTTTGTTCCAGTGATGGGTACTCAGGCATCAGAAACGGCCTCTTTAACACTCTCTTTATTGGTCCTTTTCCCAGCACCTGCAGCCAGAGCGTGACATTTCTGCCACATTCTGAGCTCCATGTCAATAGCCAGTGAATTTAATACCATTAAATAGACCACATGGCTGAGCAAACTGCCTGTCTGATCATTTTTCCAAGACACATTGAGTGGTCATGGTGGAGGAGGATTGAATATATATATATATATATATATATATATATACACTGCCCTCCAAAAGTTTGGAAACGCCCTAGAAAAGTGGGGTTTTGGACAATATTGGCATGAATCCTTTTTAATTTGTGATAATTTTGCACTGATAAGGGACAACACAAACTACGAAAACATATTTTATTACATAAACACTTTATACATAGAAAAAACTTACATTTTAAATTTAATATTTGTAAACTAGCTGACCTAAATTGTGTTCTAATTGGTTCATTGTATTCTAAACTTAATTGGCAATCAATTGTTGAAGCTATTAAGGTGTGCTGACCCAAAATTATTTTAAAAACCTGGGCCAAGTTTAAACCAGTAACCAGGCATCACAGCTGGCAAAGGAGCATGTCTGACTTTGACATGTATATATTGCCATTATTATGTAATCAAAATGAAAATTATTATTGCTGGTCTTCAATGATAATGTCAAGTTACTTTAATGTACAGTATTTGCATCAAAAAATTATAAGGATTTATGCTGATATCGTCCAAAACCACACCTTGCCAGGGGTGTTTCCAAACTTTTGGAGGGCAGTGTATATATATATATATATATATATATATATATCCCTCATCTTTCCACTACATATTTACATGTAATATGATTATGATTTATTTGACAGAGCAATTTGCATGATACTTTAATATACCCTGCAAATATTACATGTAGCTTATCAAATATGGCAGCCCTATCTGTGTTATGAAATGTTTTATGTGGTTTTGACACATACATAATCTTTCAGATGGGTAAACTAGAATTAAACTGCTCTCCTCATGTTTACACCAGCCACGTATGTTCACATTTGACATTTGCCTTTAATTTTTTATTGACAGCTATGTGTAAAATGCATTAACAACTCAGTTCAGACCCTTCAAACTAAATAAATAAATTAATAAATAAATGTTGGTCATTTATTTACATTAGTGGTATCATATGTACGATATCATTAATGATCACATTCATTTACAGAATGAGATGACATGGAGCTCCAGTCCTGGTTGACAGTGGGAAAGAGCGGACACAGAGTCTTTACGCCAAGCACCATTATTTATTTTCATGTTCAACCCCTATCCATCACCGTGTTACCACCCTGTCCAGTCCCGGCGCTAACGCCACATCTTAAAGCTTATTACGGCGACCCACCTTCCTCGGGAATATGATTGACGTATCGTGGCAGAAGCGAGGCAGGGCCAACAGCGCGCTGTCGTCCAATCACGGCCGATGGGCGGCGCCCAATCGCTATGTGCCAGTGTTGGTGGGCGGGGCCTCTCGTTATGTGTCAGTGTTGCCAACAGACCTGTGCGAAACAAAAGCACTTCTCTCCCCACGTTTAACGCCTTCAAAGCACGTCTTAAAGCTGTTTCAGTCGTAAAGCTGTCAAACGAAACAAGGAGTTACTCGGCAGAGTCGCAGATTACACAGGATTACAGCAGCCCTTAGACAAAGTTGGGCTCTGTTGTCTTGGCTTTGGTGGCAAGAGCAGGAGTGGCTTGATCCTAAAGCAGCTCTCCAGATCAGATTTCACCCAAACCAGCTGTGAGAAGGAGCTTTGCCTTTTCTCCCCTCTCTCCATGTTGTAAGCGCGCTCCTGACATCCAGAAAGAAAAGGGGGAGTGAAGGAGAGAGTTCCTGAAGGAATTTTCCTTCTCCTAGGCGAGAATTGAAAAAGTCACCAGAGTCTAGAGAACAGCGGCGAGGATGGATGATCAGCCCCGGTTGATGCACTCCTCTCACGGGGTGGGCATGGCCGGACACCCCGGCCTGGCGCAGCATATGCAGGATGGCACGGGAGGAGCGGACGGCGAGGGAAGAAAACAGGACATTGGAGACATATTACAACAAATCATGACCATAACCGACCAAAGTCTGGACGAGGCACAAGCCAGGTATATATCCAAGAATGTATGCATGCTGTCTCTGTGTTATTAACTTCATAGTAGCTACTGAAACACGTCGACAGTGTTGAACAAGTCAGCTGCTTTATATTTTTACGCGCCACCCGAAGCGCACCGACTTTCTTTTCGCGTCTTCTTTCAAACTTTTATCCTGGCGTACATTTTTATTTTGCATTACAAACATGTTACAGTCACCTCCGAGTGCTTCTGTGCACAATCTCAGCTGTCTTCTTCTTCTTCCCAGATGCATCGTTTCGATTTCCAATTGCTCAGGATCTCGCAGGTTACAAATGAGAAAGCGCATTGATTCAGTGCCATATAGACTTACTACATGTTGCGGGTGGATTCAGTCCTAGTTTATTTATTTATTGAACCGCAAGCACCTAAGAACTGAGCAAAGAAATACATGTTACCAAGTATGCATATTTAAACATTTTTAATCGTACGTATTTATAAGAAAGTCCATAACTGTACAATGACAAAGTGGCTACAGTCTTTCTGTCGTCTACTTGTTTGTGTATTGAAGGAACGTTGTTAAATCTGTTACTTTCCATGTAAATATTCTATGGAATAAAACACATTAACTTAGTAGTAATTAAATAGTAATTAAAATCAATAAGTAGCTAGTTGAAGATTAATTTATATGACTGAAGTGTTGACAACAATTAATTCACTTGACCCTATTAGCCTTAGCAACTGTCAACACAGGTGTTTATAAAATACTTTGAAAAAATGCATACATTTTACTTTTGGAATGATACTTGAAATGGGATTTGTAGTAATTACCACACAAAGTACTCTTATGCTGATATGTACTTTATATTTGTGGTTTAATATAAATTCAATTTGTGTTGTGCTGTTTTCTGGAAAAGGAATGTAGCTAGTCCCCTTATATGAGAATTTGATAGTAATTTCACTTTGCAATCCAATTTATGCTGCCATCTATGATGCACGTGAAATATGCTTTTTTTTTTGCTCATTTAACACACGCATCACTCCCATAAAGTGCTGCACAATTTAGAGCCATTTGTCAGCTGTCTTCTATCAAATACCATTTGTAAAATACTCAAAAACACATTTCCATCAGACATAGCAGACATTCCTTCTAAACCTAATGTCTGTGTTTTGACAGTTTTGACAGGTCATGCTTGATATTTATTTTCTGTTTGTGTTTTTAGGAAACATGCACTGAATTGTCACAGAATGAAGCCGGCTCTATTCAACGTCCTGTGTGAAATAAAAGAAAAAACAGGTGGGTTTTCCTATCTTACAGTACATAGAGAACAGAAAGCAAAAAGTTGAGAGTGCTACCCTTTGTTTAAATCCAGTTATCACATTAAGCTGAATATTGAAATATTGATTTTTTTTTGCTACAGAGCTCTTTAATACTGTGATATATTGCGTGTCTTGTGAGAATGTGCATTATTAGATATTTAGATAGAGGAGAATTTGCAGTTAGAGTCAAGATTGCACCATGTCAAAGTTCTGATATTACAATAATAACACAAAAATTCATGCTATTCAAATAATGTGTGATTCATACCGCATTCAGATTCCTCAAATAGATAGCTATTATTATTTTGTGTGCTAGGATTACAATTTTTTGCAGCTGAGCTGAAGTGTATTACTTAATACAGCATTTTACATTGTATTGTATCATTGGTTATGTTATGCTGCATTGAGCGCTAATAATGAGGCTTTTTCTCATGTTATTTTACGTTTATAGCATACAGTATATGAGAATATCAATGGCTTTAGTTTGAAAATAGGATTTTAGGATGTTATTTTACTCATTAAATTGCGATTTTGACTGTTAGCTTTAAGTTACTCTGCCTCATGGTTTTGATAATGCTCATCTGAGTTTTATAAACTCGACTTATTGCGAGATACCATTTTTTTTCTTTTTTTTACTGCACTGTCTGGTTAGATGCAGATGCAACATTTTTAATGGATACATTTTGAAGTTTTTGTGTGCATAAAATGTAGCTGGTTGAGTAAGGCACTTTAAGAGCAGTTTAAAAAAGTCCACCAGAAGTGCTATTCATTAGAGTGAAATGAACATGCTGTTTTGATTATGCGATCGTCCCTGAGTGAAGGTTTTCCGAGGCAGATTGCTACAATGAGAAACAACAACAAATGTAAAAAAAAAAAAAAAAAAAAAAACACTGCCGTATCTTCCTTTTAATTAGCCCCAAAGTGTAATTTACAAAGATTTCATTACATGGAAGCTGAATTTGGCTCTCTGCCACACTGTCTAAAAGGCGCTGCGCTGCATTGGAGAGGTTCCCCCCTCCTCTGTGAGATTCTGACCGACTGAAGAGGGCTTCGGAGGGCCACTGTGTCAGCGATCACAGGGGCCTCATGACACTAGGTTCGCTTTTTTCCTCCTCTTGTTTAGCAAGGCTCTCCAAGGAGGGAAAGAGTTATGCCTGGCTCTTTTGAACTGCCTGGCGTCACCCGGGGTTCACTCAAAGTTCGTTTCCAAGATGAAGAACAAAGTGACTTGGACCTCTTCCTGGCTGTTTGCTCCTGCTTCTCTTCCCACAGTTCCTGGCAACCAGGAACCTGCAGGGCTTTTGACTGGAGAGATGAACCCGGTTAGACTCCAAACACGCTATAAAAAATGTTTGATTATGAAGATGGGGCTTTTTTGGTCGAATTATAGTTGTGATGTTGCTCCCAACACGAGGAGTGTGTGAATTAGTTGTTTGTTTCATCTATATTGTCTTCTTTTTATCTCAGTGTACAATGTGAGATGCCCCCCCCACACACACCTCATGTTGAGCTTTTGTTTGTTTTTGAACGCAGCCCTGGTGTTGTTTTTGTCAAGGGGGGTGCATGTCAGCTTCCTCGGTTGTGCCGTGGTTGCTTTTCTCTCTCAGGACTTCATTAGGTGCATCAGATCATCATAATCAATCCTACTTGCATTTGATCAGTGTTTGTATAAAAATATTAACATTAGCTGATTCCCGTTTTTTTGTTTGTTTCATCTTGAAAACACACACAAAAAAAATTGGGCTTTCCAGTTGTTGAAGGAAGTGGGAGGAAGGATATTGTCAAGTGGATCAGGAGGGCAAACTATATATATATATATATATATATATATATATATATATATATAAATGTAAAATAGAAATATATTTGTTTTATTTACACCATCAAACATTCCGCCACAAACATTTGCAAACTATTTCTGTAGTTTTTTTTGAGCCCTGGCCTGGGAATTGAGAGAGAAAAAAGGATTTTTGATGCTTTTAAAGTAGATTCTATTGATAGTAGCCTGGTCGTGACTTAAGAAAACACTCCGAAAATAGAAAGGAAAAAAAGATTCAGTGTTTTTAGGTGTCAGTTTCTAATACTATTGAAAATGCTGTCGGGAATATGGTTAGCAAACACTGAAAATAAATGAACTCAAGCCCCGATGGTTGATTTGAAAGGTCCTTGTACATTAAACCCCCCTGTGCTCTCTCCTACAGAATTAGCCGTGAGCTGCACCTCGGTTCACTTCTGTCTCTTTTTAATGTGAGGGTGTAATTTCACACTGCGCAGACAGACACCACTAAAAACCCAGAGCCGCCACGGAGAAAATGGCTCAAACCTCCGCCGTGACATTTACTGCAAATGTGCTGAGTGCAGAGCGCCCAAACGAGAGCAGCCACCATTTTTGTCGGGGGCTTTTTAATTTTTTTTTTTAATAAAGAGTCAGCTTCGTTCATGGTTTTACATTGTTGCAGCTATAGAGTCCCAGGTGGATTCCAGAAAAGCGAGGTTATTAAATCCGTAGCAGGTCTGTTTTGTTGAAATGGCGTAGCGTGCTGTGGAACAGTGGTGTCTTAGCTTTCATAACAGACTGTGGAGGTCATGGAGCCTTGCCTCAATGAAACAGTGGCTCTGTGTTTTAAAAAATGAACTTTTTGTGCTCACAATAACCTTGATTTACAAGAACTTTGAATGTTTGGATCAACTGCGTCGTCACCTCAGGCACCTCAGCCTGCTGCTTTAAGCGCAACTCGTAATTCCTATTCAGACACGACACAGTTTCTTCGACAGGAACAATAAATTTTCGCTCCGCTAATATATTTCATCTGCAGACATGTTGAGAGAGCACAAAATGACATGGCTCCTGTAATTCTTCGTAACCTACGGCCGTCTTGCCGAGATTGACACGGCTGCGAGTTGCCCGGTGCACACCACGTGTTGCGTGGCGGGTGTTAGTGGCATCGCGGTGTTGACAGCCGTGCGGGGGGACGCTGTGGTGATGAGCCCTCCTCTGGCAAGCAGCTGACAAGCGGAGCAGTACGGTGTGCCAGCAGCAGACAGAGCCGGCCTGAACTCCTGACCTTGCCGTGTATTTTTACACAGGGCCTGACTGAGCTAACACGGCACAGGCCGGCGTGCGAGTATAAACAAGTATTGCGGCTCACGGGACAGGATGTGATGTGGGGTGGGGGCTTTTAAACAAGGCTGCTTTAGCACCACAAGTGTTTCGGATTATTTAAAGCCTTCATGTATTTGTGTGTACTGCATGCTCTTGGAAATGCAAGGCCGCTGTGTGTGTGTTTGAATTGGGTGATTGGCACATATAGATGGTCGCGTATGGAAACGTTGACATTAACTTGAATGTTTGCTGGAATCAGGTTTCAACTCCTTTTACCCTTGGGGCTTTCATCAGGCCTGTTTCTCATGGACATACATTTGCCCGATCATGAACAGAGCTTTAAAAATAAACTTAAACTTAGCTTGAACTCGCTGAACCGTATGGGTCGACTTTTAGAAAAGTTTCAATTTTTTTTCCTTCTAAAAATGTCATGTGTTGTAACTAACAAGTAAAACATTTTCCTTAAAAATTCAATACATATACGTAAGTACACACATTTTCAAAAAATATATTTTTCAAGGTAAAAGTTTTTTCCAGATATTGTGATGTATTATTAATAAATATCATTACACTTTTGAGGATTCAGTTGGATCACATGCCATTTTACAGCTTGAACTAACCTTGCCTCGTCATAAAAATTATCTGATAATTGAAGTAATGTATTGGCCTAGGCACACAGTCTTGTGGGTCTGCTTGGGTTTTATGCCCTAAAACATTTATAATGAATTTTAATTGGGAAATTAAAAACATTCTCCTCATCGTATACATGTATTCAAGTTATTATACCTATGAATTGTATTTTTAATGTATTTTAATAATAGACAGACAAAAATGAGTGTCATGATTCTAATTCATTGGCGAGTGTTAAATGTGGCAACTTTGTGTCAGTTATGGTGAATAAAGTCGCATTGTAACAGAAGTAGCGATAGATATCTTCTTACATATTGTGACAAACATCTGAGTGAAACAGATTATTGAAAAATAAAAAAATAACATAGGGTGGGGACGTTTTGGGTTCTATTCATTGGTTGTTGATTGGCTGGAGGTATATCTGAATGCAAGTTTACAGTCGATTGTGAGAAAGAGCTGGGGTTTACGCAAACTAAGTGATTGGAGAGGTTTGGCATCCGTCACCAGAGATAGTTGTTTCACAGGAAGATTTATGACAAAAAAAAAAAAAAAGATATATAAAAAAAAAAGATGCATGGACGAACTGCTTACAGTGAGATCAAAAACACATGTTTAGAAAATATACATTTTTCCAAATCAAAATATTGCATTTCATGCAGACTTTCAAGAGTTTAATTTAAGGTGGCATTCAACAAATGATGCTTTCTGGCATGTGCATGATGCTAAAAGCAATATGGAGATATTTGATACACTGTTATCATCTATCCTGACACATGCACACACTAACAAGCTTGTCCTTACTTGCATCTCATGTCAAATGAGTGATATAACCTCATACATATCTCACACTTGTCTCAGAGAAGTGATTCATTTACCTTTAACACAAGATTCAGCTCCGAAATTCTTACCAAATATCTTTCAACTTCAAATAAACGTCTTTCTTTCATATATTAATATAGCCATAATGAGATGAGATGAGAAAACACAAGTAAACAGAGTACATTTTGTAAAGGTTGTATTTTGATGTATTACTCTTGTAATATTCACATATTTATTCACAGTGTTCTTTTACCTTTATTGTAGCGTTAGAAGTGCTTGCAACACCACGCTTAATAAAGTTTGGGCTTCATTCCTTAACTCATTTGTTCTTCGTGCGCCACGTAATTTTAGAACTGGCGAGATATCTAACGAGCGTCGTGGTGAATTGTGGAGAAATATTGTGTTTTCTACAGCTACATGAGGGGAGTCTCTCCTCCTCATGTTTTATTTGGAACGTGATTGCTAATCATACTTAGGGCCGTTGGAACGGACATGCCTCAGTAGCAGCATAATGTTTCCTGTGTGTTTCTGTTATTACCCAGCTTCAAGTCTAAACTCACTCGCAATTAGAGCTCCTTATAAATTATGCAAATGATGACTGGCGTAATTGAGACATGTTAATCATGTTTTAAGAGCCTAATTACAGAAATGTATAACGGAGGTGGGAGTCTCTAATTAGCTCTGATAACAGGTTGCCCGTGTGAATAGTGAAGAAGCGCTTTTTGTGTGGGAGGTGTTTTCCTCCTGCGGATGGTCAATAAAGGAACCCAAACCCTCATTTTATGGAATAATTATTGACATGGCTTAAGGTTACGCTGGGCCTGTTTGAAACTGTTGCATTTCGTACCTGCGTTCGGTACGGAGTCTTGGCTGACGACATCTTGTTAATATTATTTCACATTGCTTTAGGATCAGAACCTTTATTTAAACCCACCCCTCCTTTTCTGTATGAAAGGCATCACAACACATGAAATTAATCATCAGCACTCTAATTTGTGGCAAACTGAGCCTTATTCAAGCCTTATTGTTGGATTTTGCACTGAAGTAGGGCTGCACGATTTGGAGAAAAAGTCTAATCGTGTCTTATGTGATAAAAATTGTGATTGCGATTTAAATCAAATTTTTTTCAAAGCTCCATATTTGCTGTGCTTTATGAAGGGTTGCACAATTTTGTGTTTATATAGCATTAATATTATTATTAATTATTATTACTAAATAAAATACGAAACAAAACAAGAAATATTACTATTTTTAATATTTCACTAAAATAAAAAAATATAGAGCATTTAAAAAATAATAAGTACAAATGTAAAATTTAGTGCTGTAAAACAATTAATCGCGATTAATCGCATCCTAAATAAAAGTTTTTGTTTGAATAATACATGTGTGTGTTCTGTGTATATGTATTATGTATATATAAATACACACATACAGTATATATTTTGAAAATATTTACATGTATTTACATGTCTATATTTATATTCATATCATTTATATTATAAATAAATATTTAATATATAAAAATAACATATTTTTCTGAAATATATACATGCATGTGTGTGTATTTATTTATACATAATAAATATACATTACACAGTACACATACATTTATTATGTAAACAAAAACTTTTATTTTGGATGCGATTAATCGCGATTAATTGTTTGACAGCACTAGTAAAATTACAGTACTAATTCTTTATGGCTGTCTTAATATCTTCATTTTGAAATGTTAAACTCTCAAGTTTTTATTTTGTCGGAAAATCGCAGGGGGGCCCTTAAAACTTTTGTTGACCAAAACTGGTTTATAAGCGCTTCTCATCACAAGTTTGGGAAGATGGTTGGCATATGTTGCATTCCCAACATTAAAAGTGATCCAAACTCGGAGCGGATGCAGAGATGGAGTTTGTGTGAAGCAGCATTTACTGCATTCAAGCCACTTTGAGACACTGAAAACACGAGCTGCTCGTGTAAAAAGAACACAGTGCCACGCTATAAACTAAAACGTGCAGCACATATATCTCAATTTTGGTTTTATTTTGATTAATCACGCAGCCCTACACTGAATATATCATTATATTTTAAACAAGGAATACACCGTTTCTCATTTTTGCATGAATTGGATAACAATACAAACTGTTAGTCATTGTTTGTTTTAGTGTAAGGCACAATAATCGTAATGGTCATTTAATATTTCCTTTCAAAAGATTTGAATGCATCTAAAGTGCATAAAAGCATGGCAGTGCTGGCCGGTTTGGATATCTACAGCATCAATGCCAGCCATTCTGCAAACTGAGCTTTGTTCATAGTTGTCTGACATATATCATATTCAGAGCCATTACAGCGAAAACATCTACTCACTTATTGGATTAAAAATTGCTTTAGAGAGGAAATTTGCTTGCAGATGCGACGGAGCTCCTTTTTTTTCTGTCTGATATTAGTCTGTGGTGCAGTTTGTAGCTCAATGTAAAAAAGCGAATTACAGTAAAAGGCTCTGCAGATGCTATTATTGTCTCTGTGGAGTCAGACTCAGCCCCTCAGCGGTGCAGTCAATGGCCGTGATCCATATAACAGCATTAGGGCTCTCTCTGCCACCAAATCCTCATCGTTACAAACACATTTCAATTCATTCATTTCCTTACGTGCCTTAAGTGTAAAAGGCGGTGCCGTTTCCAGCTACGGTTGCCATACCAACACCCCAGGAGTTCATTTAGTTTAATTCAAAGGCCGGCAATTGCCGCTCTCCCACGTCCCGCTGTTTGATTTTGACGACAGCAGCGGCGGCGGTAGCGCCGCAATACATAAAAGACCCCCCTATATTCCCCCCAGCCATCAGTCCCCCCCCCTTCTCCCGCTGCTGTGAGCAGTCAAACACGGACTGGCGAGCGCCCCTTCCTGTCTCGATTTAGTAAAAATGACACAAATTAATATATGCTACTTAAACCAGACCAAGATTAATGGCCGCCTTTCGCCGCAGTTTAGGAACACTGTCAGTCGACACACGCTCATTGGACGGAATCAACACTGATCAACATTTATTCGCTGTCGTATCCTGTGTTCAGGGAAACGTGGAGAGATTGAGGACCTGCACACACACACTCACACTGAGTAGCTGTGTGACCTAAAACATCCTGTAGACTCTATTCACAACCCAAAAATGACTTTTACACACATTTTCATTTCATATATAGTGTGTATTAGAGTAATAAAATGACACTGATATCGTCTACCTTTGTTAGATTTCACCATACAATTATAGTGTTGCCTCAGCCACGTCTTAGTATTTTACTTGAGGGAATGTCTCAATAGGGAAGTGTATTTTCATATTCATTCCATATACTTTAAGCTAATGATATGATATACAGAGTGTGCTGGGGAAGAGGCATGTTGCCTGAGTGGTTTAGCATGTAATGAATGTTTCTAATGTAGATTAATGTAATGCTATTGGCGTGGTGTGGCTGTGCTAAAGATCCCCTCCACTCTCTTTAATCAGCAGGGGGTTAGATGTTACAGCGGGCGAGGAGATAGAGTCGAGGGGTGCGGGAGGACGTGTGTCGTTATGTGAAGGTAACGCATAGCTATGAGTCGCTCTCTTGCCGTGAAATATTCTAATTTATGCTAATGAAGCTGGCGCTGCCTTGAGAAACAAAAGGTCTGGCTATGAGCCTGCGTAACCCCCTCCGTGAACACATACATGAGTGTACATATTTTCTCTCTGCGAGAGTGAAGGAGAGAAATGATGAATTAAGCCACCATCCTCGGTGGTGTTCCTATCTGATTGGCAACACTTTAAAGCAGAAAAACATAGTTTTAGGTCTGGTTATAGATTTAAATATAATTTTGTGGGTGAATGATGAACTGTGACATACAAACACTTTTTTCATGAAAAACTTGTTCGTGTGGATTTTCATGAGGTGTACTTTCATAAAGGACATTTTGGTTGCTATATACAGTGTCTAGCTACTTAAGTAAATTGTATTAATGCATTTGAATATATATTTCTAATTTGAAATGTAACAGTTTTAATAAATTAAGGTCATGTAGAGTAAATGTATATGTACTATTTTTATGAACAAAATTTCATACAGTATATATTTTTATATGTTTTGTTCTGATTTATTCAGACTAAAAGCTGATGTAGTGTGTAAGAAATCGATAATGTTACAAAATATTTCTATTTCAAATAAGTTCTGTTCTTTTGAACTTTCTGTTCATCAAAGAATCACAATATATATATATATATATATATATATATATATATATATATATATATATATATATATATATATATTATTATTATTATTATTATTAATAAAAAAGTGTCTGTAGCCTATATACTCATACGTTTATGTACATTTTGGTACACATTTTTATTCTGAAAATGAACATGAATTCAAATACATTACTTTTGAAGATTACTTTGAGTTAAAGTTCTACAGTCAAAATTTCCAAAGTTCTTGAGCTTAAATTAAATTAAAATTTCTATTCCTCTGGCATCAGCAAATACAATTGCAAAAACAATGGCTGTTTTCAAACAGATTTCCCAAACATTCCCCCATCTGTCATTGGTCAGTCAAACAGAAAGGCCCGCCCCCGCCTCATACTCACAACATTGGTTGAACCAGTGTTGGCATGGCAGGCAGGTCGAGAAATGTTTTGATAGTGCCAGAATGTTACAATTTTTGGGAGAAAATGATCAACGACTGGCTTACATACACTTTAAGTTGTGATAGGAGAAAGTGTTTTAACACACAGCAGATGCGACCGAATGCAGGCCTGGCTGCGGAGGAGCAGAGCGTGCAAGGGGAGCACGAGGAGGTGGATTTGGATCACTTCCCAACATGGTGGCCAGTGAGCGCGTAGGTAGCTTTTAGCACAGCGGGGTGAGGAGCAGGAGCTTTAGCAGGGGTCAGCGCTCACCACGGCCGCCTGGCAACACCACACACACTGAGGAACCGTGACACACTCTGCCCTGAACACTCAGGCAAGCTTAATCGAGGGGAAACAAAGAGCCCCTCATGTGGCAAGGAATTCAAGGTCTTGCAATAGCTCAGTGGGCTTCCCCTCGAAAATGCGCTAGATGAAGAATGAAATGATTCAAAGGCAATATGGTGCGTTTGTGAATTGCAACACAGTCACCTTCTGTAATTATGTGGGTGGTAATTACTTCCTGAACACTAAACACTAAAAATTCAATAGCGTCTGACCTTGAGGATGCAGGTCTCGCATCTTTCGGTTAATTGCGTGTTTGTTATTATAGTTCGTTTCTAAACTGAGAACTGTTTGTACAGTGTATGCTCACTGTCCCTGAATACACACACACACACACACACACTCCCGATTGGCTCTGTTTGCCAGCTCGCCTTTGGCAGTGTTAGTTATGGACAGTTAACTCCTGGAATCCTATTAATGACTGTCATTTTCCTTTTTTGCCTTTTGCATAATCAGCATTGTGCTCCGCTGTCCTACATAACCGCTTTTAGCAACTCTTGTCTAGGTCTTCCGTTGCTGAGAGCACAGACGGAAACATGGGTGGCAGGTGTGTGTGTGTGTGTGTGTGTGTGTGTGTGTGCATTTGGGAGTATGGGAGGAAGAAGGCTGTTCTAGTGATATATTGCATTTCAAGCCTCCTGCCAGAAAAAGGAACAGTGAGATGTCAAGGCATGTGCAGTAGAGTTTACCTCGACCTGAAGCCAAACCTCCGCCATCGGAACCTTATCGACTGGAGAACTCTCATCGCAGGCCAGCTGGTGACATTGTGTTCTCTACCCCAGTGACTGTGTTTTTTTAGAGGATGAGTGCCATTATGAAAGACTTGATGGCCTTTCTTTATTTATATCTGCTTTAAACAGGAACTCACTCTGACGTGATTGTCTTTTCCCAGAATATACATCCAATTCAAAGTAGGGTTGCTTGATTTGGACAAAAATATCATAATATGATAAACATATAACATCTCACACTGATTATTATATTATATTATATTATATATTTTTTTTAGAATAGGAGTTTTACAAACGTAATATATTTCTGACACATATTGCAAACTGACCCACATACATCGCAGTATGTGAAAGAATATCGTTCATGCACAATCACACCAAAGCACATCTAATTCATAAAACTGTGTGATTTGGACTAAAATCATAATTTGAAATATTATAATCAAGATAAACATGGTAAACATCTCACACTGAAAGCATTATATTATATTATATTATATTATATTATATTATATTATATTATATTGTATTGTATTGTATTGTATTGTATTATATCCAGTTTTTATGTTAGAATAGCAGTTTTACAAAATGAATGTAGTTCTGTTCTAATTTTATAATAATATAATATAATATAATATGAGCCATATTGGAATTTTATTTATTTATTTTTAATATATTTATTTATTTGGTGTAGCCTTCTTTCAAATATTTTCCATATAAAACAACATATTATCAAAATGAACACTTTATTAAAGGTGTAATCGAATTAACAGAACAACTTTTTTTGGATCGACTAGGTAAGGAAGTACTATCCCTTTTGCAAATGCTCTGACACTTTTAGCTATGTTGTTCAGGCATGTAAACATGTTCGAATTTGGCTTGCAACATTACCTGTTCTTCCTCTCTTTCATAGTCATTTCTCGTCCTTTTTGTGCTTTACTCTCTGACCAAAAATCCCCCCAAAAAACAACTTTTTAGCTTTAAACCCAGAGCTGAAGCAGCTGTCTGGCATCTTCTGTTGCTGCTGTCCACTGTTTTTCTAGGTAATATCCCCTGACAGCATCGGAAGCATGTGCCTCCTTATGTCTGCATACACTTCGCCTTCATTTGATTTCCTATTACCGCACCTCATAGTGCGCGTCTTTCGGAAATCCTCCCCGATAAGGCGCTATTGATGAATTGATATCGGTGGAGGCAGCAGGGAGATAAAGCTGCACAGGTTAAGAGCTTTGTGGATAGTTTAACCTTGATATAACAGTTGTTTCAGTGAGGTTGATTTTCTCTCATCCATCTTCATCCATCAGGGTCTCACTGAAGTATGCAAATGAGCACAGCGGATAGGCGCGTGCTGCCGTTAAATGGGCCGTTTCAAATGTGCGGTGTACCGCGCTGACAGGGTGATACTCCTTACTGTCCAAATTTAGTGTGTCTTCACAGATATCCCCCCTACACACACACACACACACACACACACACACAGACTAACCCCCCATTACTCTCAGAAGAAATGCTAGAAGCATGTTGACTTATAAAATATTTTTAATACATTGTTCATATTCAAATGTGTCAGCATAAAGTGTGAGAGGAGACCTACGTGTTTTCATGTGTGTCCGGTGTGTATAAAATGCGAGCGGATGTTGTGACAACAATAACAAGAACATTTCCAAGAAATACTATTATTCCCATGCCAAATTAAGTCATTTATTTATGTTAGTGGGTTGTAACGAATGTGAGTATTATTAGCTGTTTGCGAAATATGGATGTTTAAGTTAATTAGGGAGTGAGGAGATGTTATAATTATAATGCTTAATGTCCCAGAATACCATGGTCACAAGAAAGACACTAATGCAGAAAATAAAGTGTGAAAACAATGCGTTTTTATTGCATATCTGACATTAATCTGACACCTCTTGCATCTTTGTTTACTTGCAGTTTGCTAAAGGGAGTAATGAAAAACAAATTAAATCGGTTATCTGTGAAACAATCTGCACATAGCGAATAGTTTTACTAGAAGTAAGCGCTGAGATCTTTTCAAGTCAGGGCTCAGGGTTTGTTATTTCTGAGCTAGTTTTTCTGTTTTGCTCATATCTGTTACTGCAAGTTTTTATGGGGCACTTTTATATTATGCTAATTGAGTGTAGCATCTCAATCATTTCTTATGATTCTTATGATACTCATGATGATCCTGAGGCCGGTATGTTGACATTTTCACTGTAGTGGCTCTTGAATTTGATTCTAAAAAAGCATCTGCCTTGTTCCTTTGTAATTGCCGTGTAGTCAGAAAGTGGGAGTAAATTTCTACTCTTTGTAATTTTGGCTTCCTCTGGGATGTCACCGACATTTCTTTTTATAGGATCTTATAGTTTATAGCAGCTATTACGATCCATTGTGTGATTTCAATAAGCAAGCGTTCAAAACAATGAATCTTGAGAGCTGTTAGCTTCTCTGCTTCACGAGCTGTCAACCGTCCACTCGCTGTATTGCCCAAGGAGGACCGAAATAAACCAATGGGGCGGATCTTAGTCATGACTGATGGATCTCTGTGCCAATCAGGGTTGGGTGTGGAGGGAATCAATGTAACAAGCCTGGGAAACCTGCCATGTAGACCTAACCACAACTGGCCTCCACTAAAAAAGCCCATTAACATTAATGAAGGATGGTTTTTAAAGCTTCTTCAACAATCAAGCCCGACAGGATTTATGAAATGAATGGCCTGCCATTAAGAATCAGGATTATCATTAGCCAGGTCCACACGATAGATTGGTGAGGGATCATTCAAAGACTATGAATGCCAGTCTTTCTCTACCAATACTCAGATAGATGAATCTCATCATTGGGAATATTCTAAGTTGTTTCCTGCAGTAGTTTTGTATGCTGTGTTAAAGACCTTCTGGAAATATCCTACTTATGAATTTGAATGTTTTAATTGTTGCATGATGTATGTTGAAGTGATTTTTTGAATACAACAGACTTGCTGGGCTGTTTTAGTGCTAATACAGCAAAAGGATGAACATTTGGTGTGTAATTAATGCTTTATATGTATATTCTATCATTTTCATGGCACAGTGACTGATGGCAAGTGTCTTGATGGGTATGTCTTCTCATAAACCAGCTTCATTTGTAGTGTTTTCTGCTATGTTTTATCACTGTTCTTTATTAATCACTGTAAAAAAAAAAATTAATGTTGTAATCTTTACAGAACAGCTACAATAAAAACCTGTTAATTTGTTAATTGCAAGTTACAATCTACCAAAAACTGTAAATAATGTAAATTGCATTACAGTATATGCAATTGTCAAATTTATGATTTTTTGCAAGTAAAAACTATGAATTATCATATAATTTAAAAGCCGTAAACTCACATTTCAAGCATTTATATACCATCATGTCATGATGGTATGGCATGTGACCCTGTGTGTCATATACGTGATGTGACGTGACATACGGCCAAGTATGGTGACCCATACTCGGAATTTGTGCTCTACATTTAACCCATCCAAAGTGCACACACACAGCAGTGAACACACACACACTGTGAACACACACCCGGAGCAGTGGGCAGCCATTTATGCTGCGGCGCCCGGGGAGCAGTTAGGGGTTCGGTGCCTTGCTCAAGGGCACCTCAGTCGTGGTATTGAGGGTGAAGAGAGCGCTGGACATTCACTCCCCCCACCTACAATTCCTGCCGGACCTGAGACTCGAACCCGTAACCTTTGGGTTACGAGTCCGACTCTCTAACTGACTCTCTATTAGGCCACGACTTCCCCACAATATATATATATTGTATGAGTATTGGCCGTTTTATAGACAAACCACTTACAATGAACTTTAAATTCATGATGTGGCTTTCTATTTTGCCACCTGTATTTTTACATTGGTTATCAGTCAATGTTTAGCTGTAAGCAGATTTTGATAGTTCAAGTAGTATAGTAATATTATCTCACTTATTAAAATATACAGTTATAAGTTGTAAAACATAAAGTTACCAATATGCCATCTCGTAATACCTTAAACACTGTTATTATATTTTTACAGTTAATTTCTGGCAACCACAGCTGGTTTTGTACTATTAAAAATATATATTTTTAAATGGTTGCAGACTACAGTGTACATCAACTTATGTTCAATACCAATTTGCTTTTGTTGTAATTATTTCATTGACACTAAACTTAATGTTATACTTGGGGCTTAAACTAAATTCAGAGTTTCCCCAATGTTAATTACGGCTTGACTTTTAACATAAGCATTTAATCACTGTTTAAATAATAAAATAATGTGGAATGATAAGTTAAGAGCATAATACCCTTTGATTGAGACAGGAAGGATGCATGATTTCACATGCTGAACAGGACGTTCACGAGCATCATAATATGTCATGGACAGCACCGACAGCACTCTATAAATCAGTCTTGCAAGTGTCATGATCATTTTTCCTATGCTTTATGCTAGCGCTTCCTCTGCATGTTATGTCTGTTTTAGCAGTTAACCTGCTGGTATCAGATGACTGTTTGGTGAGCAGAGGTTATGCTTGTGAACTGAAGCGCTTTTTTATGTTTCTGTGGGTCAACCAACATTCTGCTGTTACTGAGTTCAGTTACCAGGAAGATGTATGTTATCACAATATATGCACAGTTAGCATTAGCAAAGCTTTTTCGCTGTCATGACTTCTGGTTCAAAAGAGAAACCCGCCAACCATCCCTTCTCTCTCCGTCATTTTCTCTTTTTCAGTCAAACCTTTCATTTTCTTTTTCTACATGTTGCTCTTTTTGCCGTGTTTCTCATTCCCTCAATCCTCAGAAGTCATTACAGTGCTGTGGAGTTGTGTAATGGAGCCCGCGGTTATCAACTTAATGAATTCTGTCCAGTCGCCTCCATTTATTGTGCCCCTTCTCAAATGCAAGTTACACTGTGTGTATGTTGAATTTGGCTGCACATTTGCGCAATATAAACCAAGGAACCACCCTGACCATGTCTGTGTTTTAAGGGAAATGTCATCTGTGGGTTTTCGGAACAGTTTTCTATGTAGCAGAAACATAGTTTTTAACGTCAGGTGATATTCCATGTGGATTTTTATTGGATTTATCTGACACTACGATATATGTATAGCAGGGCTGGGTGATATGTAATGAATATTCATGTTAGATTCACAATGATTCACAATTCACTAAAAATAAATAAATAAAAATAATTCAACATTGTGAATATTGCAACCATTTTAAGGTACTTTTTATGTGGTTGCTATGTTTCCTAAAGACTGTGTCATTAGATTAATTTTTCTGTTCTACCTTGTGTGAAAGCTTTAAGATGGAGGTGCTTTGTGACTTTATAAAGTGTCTGTGACTTTAACTAAAGAAACAAAAGCATTAGAGTTGATAAGTTCTAATAATTTACATAAATCAGTTCAAGCTGTCACTTTCAGTGAATAAAAAAACAAAAACAAACAAACAAAATATTTGTTTGCTGCTCCCAGCATTGTCAGTATTATATATTAAAATGTTGGTAGCACTTTATAGGCACCAATTCTCACTATTAACTAGTTGCTTATTAGCATGCCTATTATTAACATATTGGCTGTTTATTAGTATTTATAAAGCACATATTCTGCATGACCATATTTTACATCCCTATCCTACCCAATACCTTACTAACTATTAATTAAGTCATAGTTAATGGTTTGTTCATAGCAATAATTGGACCTTAAAATAAAGTGTGCCCAAAATGTTTTAGTAAATGTGTTATTAATGCATATTAATTGAATTTGTGTGCTCATTAAGTAAAACATTCTTATTTTTGTTTATTGATTATGATTTATATTAAGTATATAAAACACTTATTTTTATTGTTATTATTAATAATATTATTATTATTGTTGTATTTTAATCTAACTGGCTACAATGGCTGTTTGGCTACTTGTAAATAACACCCCTTTAGATTCCACCATATTTATCACACATTGTCAAAAGGTTGAAGAGTTTTGAGATATGATTCTTTTAGCTGTAATGTCAAGCTCTAATATGTAGCTATATTTTGTTAGTGAGGTGGCAGCCATATTGCCAGTCTCCTGCTTCAGTTGGCGTCCAGCACGCTGTTGCTCTCTCTCTCTCTCTCTCTCTCTCTCTCTCTGCTGTGTATGTTGGGGTTTTCTTTGGCAGACTTGGACCACAGCTCGTTAGACTAAAAGAATGCACTACTTTAATTAATGATATGTAAATATCTTTCAGTGGGCTGCATTTGCATATTAAGAGAGATTTGCGGAATCTGTGGAGTAATATATTTTAATTAGGGATTAATTAAAAATAATGGGAATTTCATTTTGCCTGGCAGGTTGGTTTGTGCTCTAGTATGCGTCTGGCACATTCGCCTGACTGAATACCGGCCTCCCACCTCCAATCGGCTTCCTTTCTCTCTCTTCTGCTCTTAAAGGTCTTTTTCTCTGCTTTCTGTCTTTCTTTTTTTACACTTATCTGTTTAGTCTTCTCTCAAATCTTTTTCTTTCTCTCTGTTTCTTCATATCTCATCCAGACACTCATCCAGATCTTCTGTAAGCTTTCAATACAAACTCTCACCCCTCTGAATGAGACAATAGACAATTATTATATGATAATGGTTTAACTGGTTAGCAGTATGACTCACCTTCCATCCCTGCATCCATTTATTTCCCCCTTTCTGTACTCTCCCTCTCTCTGTCTCTCTCTCTCTCTCGCTCTGTATTTTCTCCTGAAGGATAGGGAATGACTCTCAGACACGGAACACTAGTTGTGTTGGCAATTATGTTAATGGGCTGCCATTAGGCTGTGGTGCTGTATGAGCGATCGGGGAGCCGAGCTGGCATGGTGGGAGAAAATGATCACAGCCTCCGGGCCTCCTTGATACAGCTCCAGCACCTTCATTTGCATAGCGTAACCCCTCCCACTGGCAAAAGCATCACCCCGTTTCCACGACGCGGGGAGGAATTTGCACGGGCCAGGTGACGCTCCACTACATGGCTTCGACGCGCACACGACAGGCATCGGACATGATGTCTGCTCCCGTAGCCAGATGGGAGCGTAACCCGAAGCAGAGGCCTACTGAGGGAGTTTTATAGGAGTGGCGGAGTGGTTCATAACATTTCTGAAACATCATCATAACGTTGGCTTGGCGGCATAATGAGGACATAATGAGGTCTCTTATTACCAGAGGCTTGCTGAAAATCCCTCCATGCTCATTGTTCACATTCGTGACTGAACCGTGGGCTGGAGATGGTGATAGTGAGATGCATACGTGACACAAATGGGCGTACTCATATCGATATGTATATGCATATATATGTATTTGTATGTATATGTGATTTTGAGTACAAAATATTAAATTTACTTGACAAATTGTTGCATTTTTTTAGGAAATATTTTTCTTTATAAATGTTTTTTTCTTAACCCATTGACTGGTTGGTAATTCATCAAATTATTCTCAATTAATTGCATTAATATTTGCTGAGACGAGCTGTGAAATGAATATAATTCAAAGACATTAGATTGATGTGGCAGAAGAAAGCATTGAATAGGCATGCCAAAAAGTGGCTTAAGAAATCGATATATGGTTTGTGTAATTTCCATATAATTGAACATAAGTCTGTCAATGAACTACTGTCCACAGAAATCCATTCAGTCTTTAAGAAGGAGACTTAAAGGGATAGTTCACTCAAAAATGAAACTTTTTCATCATTTACTTACCCTCATGTCATTACAAATCTGTATGAGTTTCTTATGTTGAACCTAAAAGAGGATATTTTGAAGAATGCTGGTAATCAAACACCATTGACTTCCATAGTATTTATTTCCTTACTGCGGAAGTCAATGGGGACCAACAACTGTTTAGTTCTTCAAAATTCTTCAAAATATCTTCTTTTGTGTTCAACATAAGCAAGACACGTAAACAGGTTTGAAATGGCATGGGGGAGAGTAAATGATGACACAATTTTCATTTTTTGGTGAACTATTTCTTTAAGGCTGCGTCACATTGTCCAATCAAACGACAGCACTTTCTGAAGTTCACTGTAGGATACTTGGTTGTTACTTGGTTGGAAAACATTTCACACTACCGCAACAAACACCAAAAGGGTGAACACACTGACCCAAAGGAATTCAACAACTGATAAAATTCGGTATTTATAGGTGTTTGTTGCTGTTTGTTGGGGCAGAGTGAACTATAGCCCCATTGTTAACTAGTTAAATATTGGTTTATGTTCATATTCAGATGAATGACTACAAGGAAAATCCTTTTCAGTGGAGTTTCTGTGTGGATCAGGGAAATTTCTAATCATTTACTCACCCTTCAGTCCTGTATAACTTGTCTTCTCCGGGAACAGAAAAGTTTTTGTCCATATAATGAAAGTCAATGCATCCAAAACAATATTGGACCCCATTAACTTCCATTGTATGGACAAAAACATTTTTTTTTCAGAATATTTTTTCCGTTGTTCTACAGAAAAATTAAGGGCATACGGGTTAGGAATGACATGAGGGTAAATAACTGATGATAGCATTACATTTTCGAGTGAACTACAACTATCCCAAACAGAATAGTTCCAATTTCTACTAATATTTAGCATTTTAGTTTTTGCTGTGATATCAGAATTGCCATCAAGAATCATGTAATTTTTCTAGTACTGGTTTTCGTGACAACCCTCGCTCTGTCTGCCTCTCTTTACAGTGGAGACCATCAGGGCTGACTGCTCGTTTGGTCTTTCTCTGTCTGATCTCACCGCTGCAGATAAGAGCACCCCACCCCCACACCGGTTCTCTTCATCAGCAGCGTGTGTGTGTGTATGTGTGTCACTGTCGCAGGCTGCCTGACTCTTTCTCCATCTCCTCAATACTCAACATTAAGCAGTATTGTCTGTTCCTGCTGTGAGAAAGTCACTATAGCAAATCACACACCTTCTTTTATTTTCACCACTACATTTTTTTTTTATTGACTAGTCAGTGTGTTGTCTGAATGACTAGTTGGTCATGCAGAAGACCTCTATGATTGTACAGGTTTAGAGTTACGTTCAGATATAATATATTATTATAAAGGGTGTTCTACAAATAACAATGAATGAATCAAACTCATTCAGAATGAGTGCAGTGTCTGACATGGTTTTGCACGCATTAGAGACAAATCATGTAGCAGTGAAATCATTCACAGTAACTTTTTGCATAGACTTGATTATAGTATCAGTAGGTTTTAGTGTGATATGTGTGTATATGTATTTATGTGTGTATATGAATGAGTGGGGTCAGTAAGTTTTTTTTGGGGGGGGGGATATTTTTATTCAGCAAGGATGTATTAATTTGATCAAAAGGGACAGTAAAGACAATTAAAATGTTAACAAAATATTTCTATTTCAAATAAATGTTCTTTTGAACTTTCTATTGAATCTTGAAAAAAAAAAGTTTACACAAAAATATTATCTACTGGCATATATTGCCAAATAATGGCACACCTGTTTTCAACAATGACAATAGTAAGTAATGTGTCTTGAGTACTTCAGTACTTGAGTATTGAGTGATTCAGCTTTGCCATCATACAAATAAATTACATTTTAAAATGTATTAAAATAGAAAACAGTATTTTTCAGTTGTAATAATACAATATTACTGTTTTTACTGTATTTTTAAATAAATGAATCCTGGGTGAGCATTCCTTTTGTTTTTAATTCAAGTAGTGTATATCTAACAAATGTATACAATAAAATAAATATTTTATATCTGGCGTTCTATACATAATGTTGTGATGGCTATATTTACTTGAAGCATGCATACTTTTAGTTTCATTATTCTTTTTTACTGGTACACACTTATCCATTTAATTAACTATATGGAAATAATAATCAGCTTATCTGCAATAAGAAGTTCAGTATTGTGATCAGTTTGCATTCAACTTCTCTTTACTTTGTCAAGTTCCTGTACAAATTCACATCTTGTTGCCAGGCTGATAGAAATCAAATGTTTAATTGAAATAAAATCATTTCCAGTGATTCCGGTTGTTTGCTAGTCGACCATTCTGACCATCCCCTTCTTTTCAGTAGTGATTTCAAATTTTCTCTTTCGTAGCATGTCTTTCAGTGAACAGTCATCCAGTGGAGTCTTATCTCTTTGACTGTATGTGAGCAGCCCTTCTCTCGCTCTCACTCTTCTTTGTGTATGTATAAGGTAGAGTCAGAGTGCTGATATTATTGATCCCGGCCTTCAGAATTCATTACACCACTGCGCCACATCTTTATTTATGCCCCTGCTCGGCACTCTCCTCTCCTCTTTCTCTCCTTTCACATTATTCTTTTATTATTTCTTTACCGCCGCCTTATCTGCTGTATTTGGGCCTGGATGAGACCTGCCATCTTTAGGCTCTGCCGGCACATTTGATGGGGAGATATCGCAGGCCTGTGGGGGGGATATTAAACACCCCACCCCCACCAGACCACAAGACTTCTCCGTCCGACCCCCTAATTATTCCAGAGATCAGAGACTGTGGCTGCGGAATGGCCCGGCACGGCCTGGTTAGGTTGTGATACCGGGGACGTGACCGTTATGCTGATGGAGGCAGCGGATCAATAATTTAGGCCTTGGCCTTAATGGTAGCGTTAAAAGCTCATACGTCTGGAAGCCCGCAGGCTAGGCTGCTTAAAGGTGCAGCGCAGAACGAATGGACTTTGACGTAAAAACCTTCATAAGGACGAACGCGAGACGTTTTCCTTTCAAATGTGTTTTTGAATGGCTTGTTTGATCCGCGCTCCCTCGGAAGTGTGCCGCGCTATTGGTATATTCAAATTCAGCCACACATTATCGTATATGTCAGCATTGTGCTCCTCAACACGCTCCTACTGAGGAGTCTTTAACGCGTTTATGCGAGCTTTGTTTTGCCGCTAATCCTTTTTAAGACCCGATCCACCTCTTGGTCTTATTGATTCGCACAAAGCCGTCCTCGTATCCACACATCCCGGAAGAACAAAGAAGCCCGGCGACGAATGCACTTAATCTGTCTTCCTCTCTTGATTCTTTCTCTCTCTCTGTCTGTCTTGTCTGTCTCTCTGCCCTGTCTTTCTCTCCTTCTCAGCCTTAAGGCGATACACACCACACACTCAGGATTTGGACATCCATTGATTTGATTCAGGGACATTAACGTCAAGGCCCTGTGCATCTTGCCAAATCCAAGAGCCAAGCCAAGCTTTCTATTCCCCAATGGCTGGATTCAAGCACCTCATCTACTCATCCAGCCCTCCCTTCTTGCCTCCACCGTTCATTCTCATCCTCTTTCTCTCTCTCTCTCCTTTCTCTCGCTCGATCTCCCCCTTCCCTTCGGGGGTGGATATATTAGATATAACCAATTCAATTTTATGCAGCCAGGACAGACTCCCCGAGGACATAAATACACACATTTTTTAATACACTCCACACCAGGAAAGGCCCATCCGCCACAGCCGCGGGCTGCACTGGGTCCCCTCGCACTCAATTATTAATGTAACGACTCTGCGACTTAATTAAATAATAAAGACAGTGTGGCCCTGCAAAGGAATGGAACAAGGATGGCTCATGTATAATGGAGCGCCGGCACCCGCAGATACGGCCCTGTGCAAGAATAAAGAGAAGGGGGTAAACAAATAAAAGCTTGCGGGATGACCTGAAGTCTGGTACTGGTGGGTTGTTAGCCTCCGAAGAGCTGAATGATTTATTAAATAAATACATGCTCAAGGTATAAATGGATATTAGCTTCGGTTTAAACAAACTTGGGTCTGGCCGATATGCTGAGTGCTGGCGGGGCCGTATTAGATCGGGCGAGAGATATGAATGTGTTATGGTGGTGAAATTGTTTTATGCATTAATATGTGGCGGGAGTGCTGGAATACGATTACAGAATGGCTCCAAACAGATTTGTGTTTAAGAATAGGGATGTGCACAGCTAGTCAGTGGGTTGGCTCAACTAGTTGTTGACTAATCTGTTTCAAGGAAGCATTGTGTAATTAGGTTCAAGTTCACCTGACTTCAATCGGACACGTTTCTTAGAAGGCATTTACATAAAATCCATTGTATGTAGCATTTTTATATTTTTTTATTTTATATTTTTATTCAGCAAGGACACCTTCAGTTAATCAATAGTGAAAGTGAAGACCTTTGTAATGTTAAAAATGATTATTAATGCTGTCCTGAGCTTTTTTTCATCAAAACACCTAGAAAAAAAAGTATAACAATAATAAAAACATTGATAAAATCGAAAGGAATTTTTCTTCCTTTAGCACAAAATCAACATATTAGAATGATTTTTAAAAGATCAAGTGATGCAGACGTCTGGAGTAATGACTGCTGAAGATGCAGCTTTGCATCACAGGAATAAATTGCATTTTAAAATATATTAAAATAGTTATCAGATCTATTATTTCAAATTGTATTGATATTTCACAGTATTACTTATTTTTTCAATAAATAATTGCATTTTATGTATGCATTTTTAAATTTATATTTTAGTGGTGGCAGTATGATAAATATGATGATGATATATAAATAAATACAAATTCTAGATTAAGTGGTCATTCTCACTATTTGACTGAATATTTTTCAAAAACTTTTTAAACATGCATATGTAGAGATGACTGTAGGCTAGTTATTGGATTTCTCATTGAGAATATGAATCACATCCTCATTGGAGTGTAGCCCTCATAATTGTGAGTTGACCGGTCTTTGATTTGACAGCTGGAGTGCAGGTTATGACCTCGGGTCAGGAGTCAGCAAATAACCCCCTGGACTGAAGCGGAGAACCAGCACTCCAGACAAATTCATCTCTTTACGGTGAAATCACACATTTCTGCCCATTATGGATGAGTGCCACCTCAAAAGCACAGCACAGGAAGCGCTCGAGAGTTGACGTGATCGAATGTGACGTTATCTTTTACTTCTGTTTCATTAAATTCGGCTGAGATTGCTATCCTTGAAGATTAGCTCTCAAATGAGAAATCCCTTTGGCCTTGGGGCTGGAAAAAAGAGTTCAAACTCACCGTCTGAGCCCTGAAGCTCTGTTACTGTTGCTCGTGCCTGGTTTATCGTGTAATTAATTATTCAAATTCGTTCTTAAACAGAAGTCACATTTGGAGAGGCTTATTCAAAAGCAGACGCCTTTTTAGCTAATGGCAGGCAAGCCCTATCATTAGCTTGAAAAATAGAGCCATTGTTGCTGTTGACTTGGTGGTGTGCTGGGGATGAATAATGGTGACAAACTGAAGTGTTTCAAATGGGCGAATTTAAATGAATGGCTCCTAAGAGCAGGAGCAGTTGACAATATGTCTATGTTAATACTCCTGTGGAGCAAAACAAATCTTTGGGTTTAGATGTGAAACACAGGGAGCTTGTGTACAGCTGGAATGATTGAATCTAGCTGAGGTAAATCTTCCAAGGTTTGCGACATTAAAATGCGACGAGAAAAACAAAAACACGCAACGTCATGTCGCCTGGTCTACGCAAATCTACGACTTAGTTAAAAGGCTAGTGGTTAAACAGTCTTTAACATCAACAATCCAATTGTTGATGTTTTGAAAGGATATCAAAGTCCTCATGAGCTTGTGGGGATTTTTTATGAATGGAAACCTTTGTGTAAACACAACAACAGCTAAAGCAACAGTCCGTTTTCACCTCCTTAGCGAGCGTTTATTGATTTATTCAACCTTTCAACATGTATTTAGCCAGTTACTTGCTTTGCACTTTTCGAATCCTTCCTGCGTCGCTCGCTCAAGAACCTGCTTGACTTTAGGTGCCAAATCTTGCCGAAACAAACCGAGTGACAAATTAATTACCCCATTTCATTTTGCCAGCATGCTGTAATCAGTCATACAGGAAATGGAAAAGTCTATGAGGGCTAAAATTGCCCTCCCTTTCTTTTCTTTCTTCCCTCTCTGAAATGGACTGTGGCTGGCCGAGGGGGTTATTTATTTTCCTCAGTCTGCGCTCAGCTATCCTGGAGTTGGCAGAGTGATTTTGTAGAATTGAAACATTATAGACTGTTACTGTCAGAGTGTTAAATGTGATATATAGACCTGGGGGGTGTTGGAAGAGGTGTGTGTGTGCGTGCGTGGGGTGGTTGTTGGGTTGTGTAACGGTCTAGAGCAGGGTGCTCATGGGGGAGCGAGGCCATCCAGCATATGAGCTGGCACGGCAATGTGGTGAGAGGTAATGGCTTAAAGCAGCCTGCTGGAACAGAACGTTTGAGCACGCGCGTGGAGAAGAGCCGATGTTAACCCCTCAATACCGTTCCCTTTTCACGTGTGGCTGAAGATGCACAGACACCAGGAGTGTTTGTGTGCCAGCCAGCCAGAGCAGAAGCACATCGGCGTGCGGGCGTCCTGACAGCAGCCACTGATCTAATGAGAGCCTAGGATGCTCCGAGATGTCTGCCCAGACTAGCACTCCGACTCAGCCGCGCAAACACTTGATACACTGACATTTACGCAAACAGAGGGACGCATGTGGTCGCGGTTCATCACCTGCTTAAGAAGTGATGTTTAAAAAAAGTGCATTGACATTTACTAGATTATACTCTAGGCTGGAAGTCTGCATGTTAGAAGAGGTGAGCAGATGGTGGATTTTAGTCCCTCATTTGTAGTGGTAGTAATAGTCAAAAGTGTGGACATACCTACTAATTCTTTATTATTACTAGAGGTGGGCGATATGACCAAAATCTTATATCACGATATGAGTAATTTTATATCACGATAACAATATATATCACAATATAGTTATTTTTTTCTTTTAAAAAGGTTTTTATGATATTAAAATCTTTGATACCATAGAATTTTCATAATCCTTGTCACCAATGCCAATATCAAACTAATACAAGCCTTAAAGAGACAAAACAAACAAGCAAACAAAAAAACTCAAGCTCACTGAAGATAGTAAGTGGTGAAATAAGGATAAGAAACTAATTGCAAGCAATAGGACAAAAAACTACAATAAATAAGAAACGCTACATACATTGTGTAAATTAGGCTTCACTGTGTTAATTATATCTATATAAATATAATTAACACATGTATTATGTATAGATTATATATATATATATATATATATATATATATATATATATATCATTAATATTATTTTATTTGATTTCTTCTTATTAAAATTACAAAAGTGATTTAGTCAAGAGCAGTGAGATTTTCTCTCACTGTTGTTTGATTAATATGAATGTAGACAGGACGAATATTGGACAGCTTCCCCTTTAAGACCCCTTTATGATGCATATAAGTGTGTTTATGTAATCGTTAAAAGCCAATAAAGCGGCAAAAAATGTGCGCTCCTCTCACACAGAAACAGAGACGGCGCACGCATATAGCTCTGTTGTTTGTATTTCAACAGCTTTTAAAACTGGAGTGCTTAAAAACCCAGTGGTCGCGTGTAAGATTGCTGTCATCCAAATGAAGAAAAAGTATTGCCAAAAACAATGTATTTTGCGACACCATGAAATAAACGATAAAGCATAATATGAAGACTTTTTATTTCATCCATCCGATATATATCGTCATATCGCACAGCCCTAATTATTACTAATTTCCACGTTAAAATAGTACAAAGTCATCAAGACTATGAAAAAACTCAAATGGCAGTATGGGAATAATGTAGTCTCCACAAACATATATTTAAGAAATTAAAGCTATCTTCTTCTTTGGACCAAGTACTTTCAAGAAAATATATATATATATATATATATATATATATATTTTTAGTACGCAAATATTCTCTGGATATATAAAAAGTGCTTTACAAATAATTGACATATCAATGTAAAATGCATGCTTTTTAAAACAGTTGAAGGAGTTCCTTTGTATGCTGGATACTAGTTTCTGTCTTTCTGGATTTTTTTTTTTTTTTTGACATTTTGAAGTCAGTAAGATTTTGTTTTCAATGTTTAGAAAGAAGTTTCGTATGCTCACCAAGGCTGCATTTTTTTGATAAAAAATACAGTGAAACATAATATTATGAATTTTATTTATTTTATTTTATTTTATGTGTATTAAAATGTCATTTATTTATATGATGGCAAATCTGAACTTTCAGCAGCCATTACTCCAGTCTTCAGTGTCACATGGTCCTCCAGAAGTCATTTTAATATGCTAATTTGATGCTCAGGCAACATTTCTTATTATCATTAATCAAAATTGTTGTGCTGCTTATTTTTTCTTTCAGTATTATTGATGAATAGATAGTTCAAAAGAACAGCATTTATTTTACAGCATTTGCACTCTTACTGAATATTAATAAAAAAAAAAACACTAACCCAAACTTTCAAATCATAATGTACCTGTATGTGGGCACAATTTATATTTCTCTGCAAAAATTCATAAAACGTTACCTAAACCTAAGCTCATAAGAAGCATACATTGATATGTCTAAATTTTAGACTGTTAGTGTTTGTCTAAATATAACTGGTGTTTCCCCTGTCATGCTTTATGATAATCTTTTAAAATATCCTGACATGATTTTTTTTTACATTGTCCCCGTGTGTATCATCATTTCAATGTGGTATTTTCCTGAGTACTATTAGTTCACAGAACTAAAATATAAATGGATCTCCATTCAATTCTGAGTGAATACTGTTTTGTGAGTCCTTTCACATACAGACTGAAGATTGACGTGGCAAAAAAAAAGCCTGTTGGATGATGTGCTAATATTAATAAAATGTACCAATTATTCCCCCGTTGACAACCTGCAAAACCATTTTTTATGGCCGATTGAAACATATAAAAGTTTATTGCATTCGAGGAAAAGGACTCTGCCATTTTTGCATAGCTTTCAGAGCCTCGAGCTTTTATGTGATCTGGGTTATTGCCCCTCTGTGACATTTTAAACTTTATTGAACAAGACTTTTAAATCTGTGGGCAGTATATAAAAATTTAGGAATTTATTGCTTTCTCCCGTGGATGAGTTTCCCAGGCACGGGGCGTACCGGGGGCGTCAGCACTGCACTTCTGTCAAGCGAGAGTCTCGCTAAACCTGACGGTCAGGTAATTCATTCATAAATTTGCGTTCTAAACACTGGGATTTCATGGTGGATCAGACATAATGCTGTTTATTTTCATCGATTCGCCTGCTCTTGATGTCATGTAGCATTTTACTACCCTGATAATGTTTCCATGGCTACCAAGGCCATTACCGCTCAATCTGGCTGTCCTCTGTAATAGCTTAGAAAGCTATTATAAACCGTAGACCAAACTCACTCGAAATAATCTGCACTGTTTCAGAAAGGCTTAATATTACCTCCGTTTCCGAATTTGCGAGAACGTGGTTTCCTTTTTTCAATTAGCGCTGTATTATTTAAAAAGGTGTTATATCTCACATGAAGTGTCCCGTCACGTGTACACGTTTGTGTAGTCCTCCTTTATGTTTCTGAACTGAATTAACTGCTGCCCAATGAATATTAATCACATCGCTGCTTAAAATGAAGTAAGAAGTGTCTCAGATAACATAGCTATTGAATATTGGAGCTGCGCTCACAGATGAAAGCCTTGGGACCAGATTGAGCGCTGAACAAAGATCAATTAAGCTGAATAAATGTGATAGAAGTTAAACAAGGAAAATGAATAATGACCTTCAGAGACGACACAAAAACCCTCATCTTTAAACACGGTGTATGTACATCTCAGACACAAGGAGGCAGGGACTCTGGGAAATATATACTCCCTAGTCTCCTGAAAGATGTTCAAACGCTGTTTTCATTGCAATTAAAATGAGGTGTCCATCAGGGCCTATCTGTCTTTGTGTGGCCCCATATGTTTGGGTGCTGATACAGTGCGGATTACTCTGTTTGGGAGGCCGATAACAGGCTGTTTATAACCTTGGCACAGAGCAGAGGCTAATCTGGCTAGAGCACATTTCCCCTCAACCCCTCTGATAAAGGCTAGCTGGCTCTGACACAGGAGATGGAGAGAGAACGAAGCACACACCTGCAGGAAAAAAAAGCTATATCTGTTTTGACTTATTCCTTGATTTATTCTTTTGTTCATTTTTTTACTCATTCAAATACTAATTCAAAATGTGTACCTTTTAGAATACACTGTAACTGAATATAAAGTGACTTTTTATATTTTAGAATGGCATCTCTTTTCCATTTTGCCTGTCATTATTCTGCACCTGTTTGTCAGCATCTGCCTTAGATATCGACTGAAACTCAACATGAATTGGTTTTGTTTTTAACAGATATTAAATGACATTTTAAGATGGTGCAGCAAAACAGAACATAAAAACGATTGTGTTAAAAACTGCTACCTTTCCCATGTATAGTCAGTTACAAAAGTCCATATAGAGAATCTGATTGAAAGCATAATTTAAACCTTATTGAATAATATTATTCAATATTCAATATTATTAAATAAAATCATAATAATAACATCAAAAGTAATAATAATATGTTATATAATAAAAGTATTATTTAGGAGACTAAAAAGGAGAAAATTAGAGAAAAAGTACTAAAAATGAGAGTTCCAGTCCTTGATTATGATTGGCTGAGCCATATTCAAAGCCGTTGTAAAATTCTTCATAAACATATGCTGTATCTATGACCTCATTACACCAGTATTCCTGTGCCACTGCATCTGTGTTTCTGCGTCTGTGTCGTTTGGCAGCTATTCTGCTAAATATTTGATGAAGAACCGCATTGCTTTGCAGAAAAGTTATTATTTGTTATCAATAATTTATTATTTGTTTTTGTTTATTTTACCTTTCCAGGAATATAAGTGTTCTAAAATTACTCTAAACTATGGCTTATGGCTTTACTATTACATTTTGAGGTAAAAAATATATAAATAAAAATTTGCACGGTGTCATAATCACAGTAATGAATTAAAACAAAATAAGTCGAAGTAATCAAATAATCAAAGTAAATCATTAATGTTGTTATATAAGTAAAATAATGTTATTAAAATCCAAAAATACTAAATAAACTAAAGATGGACTACAGATGAAAATTAGCCACCTTGGCTAAATGTGGCACGTTTTACATTTATTTTTATTATTAAAGTGCAATTCCCTGAATGAATGAATGAATAAACACATACAAATAACACTTCTGAATTTTGTTAAATACTAAATATTTTTTTTTAACTTTTATATTTGTAAATAAATAATTGCACTGATAATATAATATGTACTGGAAAAATGTTGTTTTAAATTAAATGCAAAGCATTAATGGAGTTTTAGACACCACTGTATGTAATTTTTCATTTGCTGTCAGACCTTTATTTTTTATTCTTTTGTAGCTACAATATGCGGCCACATAAGCAGGTCCAAAACACTTCAAATAGCCCACTCCTCTGCTTATTTTTACTACACCTCCACTGTTTAGAGTAGGTTAAAGCCCAACCTTGGTAGAAGCCCATGTGAGTTTAATATAGACGGACTCAAATTAAGAAGCGCAAGTTCACAGAGCTGAGTGTGTGAGAGAGATGTAGCTCATAAAGCCCCTGAGCCAAAGCACAGTCATGCTTTGTAACCACCGCCCCCACACAGCAATGTCCCGGAGAGCCCCAGAGTCAACACTGAGACTCTGAGCGAAGGCCTGTCTGCCCATCTCTCTCTTTCTCACTCTTCTTCACCAGCAGGGAGAAATTACAGCCAGTCCCAGCCACTGAGGCAAGTATCTGAGTCTCTGGAGGCAACTCCCAACTAGGTCAGACTCATAATGTAATCCCACCATCTCTACCCTTAACCAGCTGTACGTGAGGATGGAGAAGATGAAGCGAAACCTCCCACTCCCCCAGCATATTTCAGCTTCTCGCCTGCAGCGCTCTTACAAAAATCCTATTTCTATATTTCCAAGTGTTGAAATCGGCATTCATTATCATGCTAATGTCGGCGCTGGCCCAGATCATACCAAGTGCCACTGTGGCATGCTTAAATCATTTTGTCAAGTTCGCTGTTTGCCGTGTGCCAAAGATGGCTCAGGTTTCGCATACATTAAAGGTGCCCTCAGTATCTTTTTTTCTTCATTAAAAAAGTTTTACCACTAAAAAATTATAATTCAAATATGTCAAATTGAGTACATTTAAATGAGACATTTACATTGCAATGCAAACATACATCCTTAAGAATCTTTAAAACTATACCGTTTTTTGTAAAGATGATAAAAGTAGAAAGAAATTAAAGTAAAATGCAGAAATAAAAGTGTGCATTTGTTGCACAGCTTTAAAACTTGAAAATGAAAAAGTCTTTGAAAATAAGGCTAAATTGTTTACATATCTTTTACATTTTCCTCAGTTGTTTGAGATGGTTTATATATTGTCATTCTTGAAAAAAATAAAATAGTAATAATAAATAAATACAATAAAATCATTAACAAATATAAAAAATAATAATTAAAAAAATAAATATTAAACTGCTATATAAAAAAATCAATAAAATAAAAATCAAATGATATTAAAAACACTCCAGTCATTAGTAGCCTGGTAAAAGCTGATTTATTTTACATGGAGTGTGGCACTTCATTGTGGCCACCATTTTTATATCACAGGACTAACTGGAGACTGAAGTAACCTGCTTTTTACTGCACACTTTCGCTGTTGAATAAATTAATCATAGCTAAGAGCTATTGTATTGATAGCGAAAAGAAAAAAAAATCTAATCATAATAAGAAATCTCCAGTCATATCAGTAGCCTTTTATTTTTTATTTATTTTACATGGAGTGGGTCGCCTCATGCGGGCCACCATTTTTTGATCACATGACCAACTGAAGACTTGCTTATTACTGCACAATTTCGCTCTTGGAATAAATAGATCATAGCTTACTGCCATAGGATTGATATAGAAAACTATAGCTTTTGTACGATCCTACATCCACACCTCTAGGTGTCAGTGTAAATCCTGTCAGTACAACATAAACAAAAGATGACCATGTACCTAGCTTTCACAACAAGCCAATATGCAGGTGCAATCTCTTCAGGGCTACACGTTCAAAGGACGGATCGTCACGTAGCGCTTTGAAACCAGGCCCTCGCCAGATACAGGCCTGTTCTTCACGCAAACAGCCTGATGAAAGTTGATGAGTAAACAACATGTGTTTCCATTTACTGTACCTGCCTGCAGCCAGAGGGGGGAAAGCCCAAAGTCGACTGTGAAAACACTCCCCGCAGGTGTGAAAATAAAAGCCGGGGCTAAAAATACAGTCAGCAGCTGGGAGTTATTTGGAATGGGCTGTGTGCGGAGGAGAGCGCGGCAGTCCAGCTGGGGAGGCAGGTGTGGATGGGCTGACCGACAGAAAGCTGCCTATTTAGTCACACTGCAATCCCTCAAAGCAGATGCCGCGCAAACACGCCTAGCGTTTGCTCAATTTCCTTTTGTGTTGACTCATGCATAGCTTATTTGCGGTGGGCATTTCGTTGAGGGATGGGTTGGGGAAAAAGCTTCCGAGCCAGCCGGGTGAGGAAGGAGAATGACAAATGGAGAGAGCGAAGGAGAGAGAGAGAGAATGAGGATGCTTTATGCGATCTTAGCGCAATCGACCGGCCCGTGAGCCGAGCCTCCGATTCCCCTTGACAGTTATGCACTTCACTGGTTTTCGCGTCGAGGCGTTTTCAGACGAAACAGGATTCTCTCTCCTTTTTGTTTTGTGTTTGTATAACATGTGAAGCGCCCTGTATTGTAGCTCTGTCATCACCTATCCATTTAGCTGTGGCGTCAGACCGCAGTGCCTTTTTGGGGTCAAGCGTGGCCGCTGCCTTCCGAGACTTGCTTCTCATTTTTCATACATATCGCCTCAAGGACAGAAGGAGATGTAAAAATGACCCCCCGCTACTTTCTCTAATGAGTTCATATACAAATGACCTCCCTCTCTCTACTTTTGTCTCTTGATTGACAACGGGGGTTCCCTTTGACCCACATGTGCATCTGTTATGCGACCCACATAAGCCAGTAAGATTGAGTGATTGAAGCGTTGTGAACCTCGGGGCGAGTCGGTTTTTGTCCGGCCCGGCTTTTCTGCGAAGCCCGGTCCGCTTTGAGCTTATTTGCATGTTCAGCCATATTCGTTTCTTAACTCACAGAGTCTGCAGGAGTCCCCGTCTCACTGGGGAGTCAAGTGAGTAACGCTGTTAGCACTAATTAGCAAGATTAGCTGCGCCGCTAATCTCCAACCCAAGACAATCAGAACAGAAAATCCCATGTTGTGACAATTACCTTTGAATATGTGAAAAATTGGATCACGTTTTTTTTTGTAGATTTCATTCTGTTTCTCTTCAGTGATGTGACATTTGGGAAATCTAGGAATGCTGTCTGCTTCTGAGAAAAGATTGGTTTTACTAAAGTAGTTTTGGGTGTGGAAACTGATATAATTTGAGATTGATTTTGTGCGTTATTGCATATTAGTCTAGTCAAGCAGTATAGTCAACTTGTGTTTTTGGGTTTACCTGACCCAGATTTAAGTATTTTTTTAATGGGATAGCCTATTTCAACAAAATAATAAAATTCTGTAATTTCATGTAATGACATTCCAAACTATCCATTTTCTTTCTTCTGTGAAATACAACAGAAGATACTTTGAAAAATATCCCCGTGTTGTTGTTTTGTTGTCCATACATTAAAAGTCAATGGAGTCCAAAATTGTTTGGACACCAACATTTTTCAAAATATCTTCCTTTGTGTTACGCAGACTAAAGAAAATCTTACAGGTTTGGAGCAACATTTTTGGAATTTCAATTATTTTTACATTTGTATAACCTAGTCAACCTTACTAATGGTTTGTGGTCATGGGCTTATATATAATTTAAGAATTTAGCATGCAATGGAAATTGCGAATGTCTTTTCTTCTCTATAATGAAATGGCTTTTCAACTGTACAGTAGGACTGGTTTTGATTTTGTCCATTAGCAATTTACATTAAGCCAACTGGATTGTTGTTGTTGAGGGGAAGGGATCTAATGTATATGATTTCAAGATTATGAGGGCACAGATAACAATGTGCACAGATACATAATAAACAATCACTGCAATATTCCATTAAAAAATAAGAATATTTCATTTTGATTTCATGTTGACTTTCGCCTAAAAGTTATTCACAGAATCTTATATATATATATTTTTTTTTTTTTTTCAATGCAACTTGGTATTGACAAGTTTTCCTAAGCAAGGCATTAGTTATGTTGGAGTAGGGTAAATTATGACTGGCAGTAACTGAAACAAACAGACCTCTATTCTCCAGGGCCTGCTGCTTACCACACACAAAACACCGGTCTCTAGCGGCCTGGTGTCTTGTGGATGGGAGTTGTTATGAAGGTTGATGTCTCATGTAGTTTTACTCTTGCTTACTGAACAAGGCAGCCTCAGCAAAGCTAACACTCCACAGCTTGCAAATGGAAAATTCCAGCGAGAGACAGACACATCACAATAACAAAATCTGTGAGGAGATATAAAGTGTGTGGCCAAATATTCTTTCGTTCGCAAGGTAACTTGACATTTTCTTCCACAGATTCCAGATGAGACCTGTTACTACTTTAAGTAGTCGGATTCAAAAACACTAACATGCCTGTTTCCACAAGACATTTATATAGTGTACGGGGAAACTATGTTAACCAAGAAAAATAGCTTATAGGCTATAGTCCAATTAGAGATGGTGCTTGTGTCAGTGTTGGCAGGCCCTCTCATTTTTCTTGTTTACATAAGACGTGTCAAGTCCGGTACACAGTGTGAGATCTCCTCTCCAGCTTGCACTTGCAGTGAGATCACGTTAGCAACGTGTTATTGAAGTAACAGCTTTACGTGTACAACCGTGCCTTGAACTGCCCTCAGTCACAGCTCTGTACCTTGGGGTCATTTAAGATCCAGTTTCTTCGCCAGAATCGGGTCCAAGCGTGTGTGCTAATAGACTTTTCTCGCCTTCTACCAGTGCTCTAATTTACACCTCAACTGCGGGCCAATCCTGCAGAGACACACAGACCATTTGTTTCAAATAGGATGGGCGCACAGAATACAAGATTTCTAGATTCTCTTGATAATTAAACGATGAGTTCATCCAAAAAGTATTTACTTTATTTAATCACCCTCGTGTCATTTCAAAGCTGTTCGTTTTTTATGTGCAACACAAAGAATATATATATTTTTTTAAATCTCTTCCAAAGCAACGAGTTTAATTCTTGTCAAAAATGAAGAAGTTGGATTTAATGATTCCCTGAATAAATAAAGGTCATGCTTTCCACAAAAATATTATGCATTAAAAAAAAAATCTTAAGTTTTCAACATGGATAAAAATAAAGAAATCTGCATATTATAATGATTTCTGAAAGATCATGTGACACTGAAGACTAGATTAATGGCTGGTGTAAATTCAGGTATAAATTAAATTTAGCAAAATATTAAAATAGAAAACAGTGGTTTTAAATTGAAATAATAATAATAATTTCATCAATAATTTACATATTTCAAATAAATTAAGCCTCAGTGAGGAAAAGAGCCTTTTAAAAATACTTTTGAACACTAATGTGTTTGATTCATTAAAAATTGTAAAAATGGTTCCCAACCCTAGTCTCAAATCTATCATATGGCTTCAAAAGACTCTGAAGATTGCTCACAAGTCATAAGGACTCTTTTATGCTTCTTTTATGTGCTTTACTGACACATCAGAAACACTGAATTCTGGGGAGTTGTGATTGAATGTGGAACATTGGTATGATTTGAATGTCGAATGCTGGTGCGGTGTTGACGCATGGCATGTTTGTGAATATGTTCTGCAGATAAGTGCTTATCTGCCGGATGTTGTGCCAGAGTTGGAGCTGTTTGATAGGGATGCGATGTAAAGCTGTGGAGGGGTTTTGTGGTTTAGTGGGCGGCTGGGAAGGCACATGGATGCATAGGATGCCTGCGGGTGTGGCAAATAGCCTAATCCCACTTTAATCTGCTCACACTCTGTGTAAATAACTGATTAGAGAGTGACACACACTTGCCGAGCATCCACAGCCCACAGCACTTTCATTTCTCTGTTTGAGTGTTTAGTATATGGGTGCATCACTTAAGCACTATTGGGATGAGATTAGCTTTCTCAACTATGTTTGAGTTAATTATTAACCTAGGATGTCTATTATTCCATGCGCTGATTTGACAGGATTGAGATTTGTAGTTTTTATTAAGATGGAAGTATTTATTTATTTATTTATTTTTGGCTGTGGTTGTTATAAAAGGCCATGTGTTCTGGATACATCCATAACAAAACCCACTGAAATAAACAAGAGTTATATGGGACAATGACAAATAAGAATGTTTAAAAATATAGTGTAAACATATGTGCCAAAATCTTACACATATACTCATTGTATTCATGTTGGTTTCAATGATTTTGAGAAACTTTATATTGTTTTCAAGAAAAGTTCAAATTGAATGACTTCTGTCTTGTGGTGCAACCATCAAGTAAACAACAGTATTATTTTAGTATTATTTATATGCTATTATGGTATTTATTTTGATTGAGCTTTTATTTTATATTTTCAGTTTTCATTTTAAATTCCATTTTAGTAGTTTTGTTGAGCTTTTGTCATTTTTATTTGATTTATATAATGTGTTTTTAGCTTTATTTCAGTTTTAGCATTTTTAGCACTTCAACTTCAGCTTATTTTATTTCAGATAGTTGCCAATGTATTGTCTTATTTTCACTTAAGTTTAATTAAATCTAATATTTTTATTTTATTTTAGCTTTTTTAATTTAAACATTTTGTAATAGTTTTAGTTAACACTGGTAACAAAAAATAGTAATAACATATTTTCTTACATTACATACTGTACACTTCTTAATTATTTTTCAGGGTTTTTTGTACAAATATCATGAATTATTATTTCATGAATATTGAGTATTTTGGTCAAATTATCTGATATTTTAAGAGATTTATTGACCTTGACATACAGTCATGTGGGTTTGCAGGGGTCCTGTTTATGATATGATATCTGTTCCTATTTTGTGTTTTATGTTCTGCATACTTCAAGAAAATTAGATTTAGGTACAGTAAAATAAATGAGAATAATTAAATAATAGTTAACACTTTATTTTAGGGTCTCTTAACTAGTTGCTTATTAGCATGCCTATTACTAGAATATTAGCCATTTATTAGTAGTAATTAAGCACATAATAATGCCTTATTCTACATGACCTTATTCTACATCCCTAATCCTACCCAAAACCCAAACTTAACAACTACCTTACTAACTATTAATAAGCAGCAAATTAGGAATTTATTGAGGGAAAAGTCGAAGTTAATAGTGAATAAGTGTTCCCTATTCTAAAGTGTTACCAAATAATAATACAAAAATAATAATGCACCACAATCACTGAAATAATAATGCACCACAATCACTGACCGGATGGGACTGGATTTTCCAAAGGATGCCCGAGTTGAAAATCAGTAGGTAAACTGACTCTGTAATTTTGGTTGTGAAAAGAAAACAACAGCTATGTTGATTTGGACTGGATTAAAACCACAAAGTACATCTGTGAAACACAAATTTATCTGAGCTCCTCAGGGAAAACGAGTCCCATCCGAATAGAGCTATATTTGATAAAACACTCCCGTGTTTGCATTTATCTATAGAGGGATTGAAATGACTCGGGATCGCACAAAGATGGATTTATCTGATGACGACGGCTGCTATCTCTGAGAACCCGGTGTCATGTGTGAGATGCAGACATCCATGTTCCAGAGGAGCCAGACACCACAGGCAATTGTCTGTGTGTCTGCGAGTGGCCATATGTTGCACGTCCTTGTGTCGTAGCTTAAGGGAGATGCTCCCCTAGAGATGAGAGGTTATTGTAGTTTGAAATGAATCCCTCATTCCTCCCCCTTTCCCATCATGCTCCATCCCCCTCAGCTTCACTCACTCAGTCATTCTCATGGGATCCAGAGCAAAAAACACAGGAGTCTTGATCAAACAGGTAGCCGCCACCAAATGCTGTCAGATGGCTTTGGTTTCGCCCCCGGTCCTCTAAAAAAAAGTAAAAAGCAGAAAACAGACCGCTTCAGTTGCCGAGCCCCTTTCATCTGCCTCCAGATGTGGTTTAATTTACTGCGACTTGGCTAATTATGGTAATTAAGGATTAATTACTGTTAATTACTTTCGCATAAACTCATCACCAGTCAAAGAGCGAAGCCTTATGAAATGTGCCACGCGTGCAAACACACCACGGGGACCTCGGTGAGCGTGCGGGGGTCCCTTTACATGCTGTCGCTCGTATAGAGACCCTCTTTAGGGCCACAACAGAGCGAGGTTACTGCTCTTACACGTTCACCTCTGCTCTCAAGCCCACCTGCACAGATGGACATTAAAGTACGACCACACTCGGTCCTGCTACCTCATCATTCTTAAAGAGTTCACTCATTATTAGACACATCACCAAAGCTGCTTTTTTGGGAATATTACTGTAGATGTGCCCAAACACGATCTGTCGATACTTATTTATATATTTAGTTATATATTTCAGGTTTTTAGAAACCTGTATGACCGTATTTCTTATGTGATTTTTTTTTAAGAATGTTCACACTTCTGTTTTCCATACAATGGAAGTGAATTGTGACCACAGATATCATGAAAGATTTTTAAGGCAAGTTACATTTTCAGGATAAAGTTTCGGTCTGTTCCTCTTTGGACTGAACAATATATAATAATAAAATCAATATCGCAATATATCTTAGTGTGATTATCAAATCTCAAAGGCTGCAATTTAATTAAAAATATATAAGCACTGCAGGTTTCCGTGAGAAGTGCGGCACTGTGTTAATTTGCATATATTTATTTGCCGGCAAACCGCCACAATAAAAGCTTGATGGCTTAATGTTTGAAAATTAAATCATAAGATAAATTTGTATTGTAAAAGTGTTTTTTAATTAAATAATAATAAAAACAATTCTGAATACTAGTACACTAATATAATTTTTAATACCAGTACACTAGTATTGTTACAAATTGTTTTATATTTTGCTTAATATTTTTTATTATATAATAGCCATAAAAGAATGGTTTGCACTCAAAAAAGTTTTTTTTTTTTTTTTTATGCTGGTACATTATTTTCTATGCAGGTGATTATTTACAAATAGAGCTATTAAAATCATCTGGTGATTTTATTTTTCCTGTCACAAAATGCATTATATATTTATATAGTATTTTATATATATAGAAAAACAACATATTGCAATGTCATTTATTTCAAATATCATCCAGTCCTAGTTCCTCTTATAAAGCTTTATCAAATAAGTTTTGAAAACTACTACTTTTATTGTGCTTTTATGGTTCCCATCCACTGTCATTATAAGGTAAAAAGTAGTGTAACCATTCTTCAAAACATCTGCTTTTGTGTTCTTGAAAAAAAAAACAAAAAAAAAAACGCCATACTGGTTTAGAACAACATGCAGTAAGGCTGAGTAAATGACTTTCATTTTTGGGTGAACAATCCCTACAAAGCTATCTTGGCTGCTTTGTGTGTGTCAGCATTCAAGTATAACTCTGGAGGTATTTATTCGAGGAGAAAGATGACTTGATTTCCTTGGCGGTTGATTGTTACAGAGAAATTCCTCTCTAACATGCAATATACAGAGAGCTGGCGGATTCCCTAAGGAGCAGAGATTAAGTCATACGCACCTCTCCCTTTAGTAAACAGGCACCACACGCATGCAAGGGATGACAGAGAGGAAACCATTCCGCTCCGGCTCGATTAGATTAGCAAAATTCACTGGGAGAGGAGGAGGGGGGAGAGAGACAAGCGTGCATAATTAATTCTGACTTTGATCACTGTCGCTGTCTTTCAAAGGGATCATTTCCCATCTCCAGCTCTTTAAGAGACAGACATTATAGAGCAACTCTGGAAACTCGATATGTATCCGTTAGAAGCCAATGCAAAGTGTCAAAGTGAAGTTTTGTTGACAAACAGCCAAAAGCTGTGTGAACTTTTAGTGTTTTTTTGTAAGTTCAGATGTTGTTTTATGGTTTACGTGTCAAACACAGTGAACTAAATGAGCCATTCTCATGTATCCTTGTCCCTGTGATCTGTCCTGGCAACATACCCAAGCGAAAGATATCTAATTTAGCCCAAAGGCTATAAAAACTCGGCTAGCTTAATGCGCCAAGCTGAAGTCTGATTAGATCTAGTGAGGTACATTTCCGAGGCACCTTAAAAGACAGGACTTTGATAGCCCGAGGACACTTTGCGTCGCCTGTTTTGAATAACAAATTCTTTTAATGAAGGTCTTTAAGTAGAAGTGCGTAGCTCTAAATTGTCTTGTGGTGTGCACCAGACTGCCTGGTGGAGGCTTGCTAATGCTAATCACGGTTATTAGCTGTAGCTTGGGGGCCTGTGGTGTCCCAGCTCTCTACTCTCCTCCAAACCCGTCTCGCTGACCACCGTCCGCGGGGAGGAGGTAAGGGGGGCAAGAGAGGGAACAACGGGAGCCACCAAAGCTGCGTAATGTAACGCCTGTCATCTCGACTCCCACCAGCTGTCATCACGGCAATGTACTCCGGTTCATTTTTTTAATTGACACCGTACTTTACCATTCCGATTCAGTTCCTTTCCCCTCCTCCTCTGTATCTTCAGCGTTCATTCCGTCACCCTCTGATTCCTTGAGCCTTTATTTATTATTTTGGAAAGCCCACTAGACAGTTTTGAGTTTTCACAAATAGACTCTGAACTGACTTAAGGCCATTGCACACTGAATCCGAAATTTTTTCGTGCGTTTTTCCGTTTTTTCGTATTCGTCATGCTTTCCTATCAAAATGCATGATACGGATGCAAAAATGCAGAAAATTTAACTTGATCCAAAAAAGTTTATGTCGGACGAAAGTTTCGGAGGCAGTGTGTAAAAGACTCAGTGACCTTCAAATTTATAAAAAAATCATCTCATAATAACTCACCTTCTTGTTGTTTCAAATCGTACATGCTGTTATTTTTTCATATTTGGATGAATTATTCCTTTAAAATAAGAACATTTGCTTTAATAGTTACCATTCAAACGTTTGGGGTCAGGAAAAAAATAAATAAATAAATGTATTCAGAAAGGATGCACTTATTTTTTCACTAAAGGCATTAATAATGTTACAAAGGATTTCTATTTCAAATACATCACACACACAAACAACACACACATATTTGTGTGTGTATGTGTGTGTGTGTGTATATATATATATATATATATATATATATATATATATATATATCATCAAAGAATCCTGGAGAAATTGTATCATATATATAATTATATGTAAGGAATAACTGACGACAGGCTGTTGAATTATTATAAAATAATGCACACCCGAGGTGTTGAGTCAATTATTACACTTATACTATGGTTACCACACCTCAAAACATTGTTCAGATTTTGTATTTCAATACATTCAATGGTTTTTGTCTTTAAAACACTCTTGTGTGTAGGATTAATTTCTTATGCATCTCATTCCACGCCACCATTGCTAATTCTAAAACATAATTTTAGACCTAGTAACGGAGGCTTGAGCCGATTATAGTAATGCAGTTATGAGAGAGAGCATTAGAGAGATATTTAAGTGTGTGTGAATTACTTCGCATCTCTCAGCTACGTTTGGCAACAGGATACTAATAGCCAAGCTGTAAGTTCATCTGCTTCAAAAACACTTATTACCTCGCTAGTGAGAAATGACAAGTTTGACAGTTAAGCTGCTAAACTATTTTACTGATAAAATTGTCAGAGCAGTGCTGACAACACATTTCCGTGCGAGTGTGTGTCCGTACTGTTTGTATGTGCGTTTCCAAGAAAGCGGGAGAAAGAGAGTATGTGCTCTCCATACATAATAAAACGTAATTTTGTGGCAAAACATGAAAATATATATATATATTTTTATCTTGTTGTTCACTATATTTATTTGCTCAGTCAGTGTTGTTGTGGGTTTTGGTTCTTTTGCTGTTGTAAGCTGTAAGGACCTTTGAATTAACTGAAATCATTTGGCGAAGTGATATGGACATGTAATGCAGTCAAGACCTGCCTGGAACTACTTTAGTTGTGCGTTAAATAATTGCACACCTTAGAATGTTTGTCAACCAATCAGATTCAAGCATTCAACAGCCCCATAGTATAGACCTATCACCTAACTTGACACTCGACTTGCATAAGACTATGTTGATATTACTCTAAACCAAAACATGAGTAAATGTTTCATACAGAACCAGCGAGACGTGTTTTATTTCTGTAGTGGGATGAGATTTTCAGCATGTGGCAGTAACACAGAATGCAGTAGATCAGCAAAACACATTCAGAGTGCCTGCAGCACAGACAAAGAGTGAAGAACACAGAGCTGTGCTGAATGACTGTGGATGTTATTATTTTGCTGCCTGTATCACTGATAGTCTCTCTCCCTCGCTCTCTGTCTCTCTCACTGTATTCAGGCTATGTAATGAATGACGGCAATGTTACATTTGCATGTTGCTGTCCCTCTTTTGGTCTCATGGACGAGTTGGTGACAGGCCCACCATGACACAGAGAAGAGAAAGAAATTCAGAAATAGAAAAAAACTGAATAGATTGCTCCAGAGATTTACAAAGCTTTGATGTTTTGTGTGATCTTTGCTATGCAGCCTAATACACTACTAAAATTATACATCACCATTATTCTTATTTACTGAAATACCAAAGCAACAGTAAATTGTGATATACTGTATGTGTTACATATATTTAATTTAGTATTTAATAATAAAAAAAACTTTTTCAGTACAAGTATAACATTTTAATGATTTCAAGAGTTTTTAATTCTTAGTGTTAGCCACTGCCAATATAAATAAAATATAAAATATGCAATTAGAAATATAAAATATGAAATTAAATTATTCTATTTATGCAGTTAAAAATGGAATTATTGATGCAAAATGTATTTGTCAGCATTTTATACTAGGCAATATTAGTTTTGTTGAATCATCAAATTGGTTAGACATTTATGCCACGGGAAAAAAACAACAAAACAATAAATAAAAATAAAAATAATATGAAACAACATTGTTTTTTAAAATAATAAATGTAATTTATTCATTAATTTATTTAAAAAATAACAATACAATAAACAAGAATTATTATTATTGCTTTTAGCCAATAATATTTATATCAGTGCATCCCTGTTAGTAATTAAGGCATAAGGCCAACATTATGGTTGCAATGGTAATTTTTTGTTAGGATATATCATAAAACTTGCCTAAAATTGTATGTAAATTGTATTTCAAATGCATGAAAAAAATCAACCCTGATCTTTTTTTAGAAGGTGTACCGCTATCGTTTTACTTTATATTCTCTCCAGACGTGTGTGAAGCACCAGTAAAGTGTGTGATGTAGTGAGGTGCATTAGATGCTTGTTGGCTGACGGCATGAGTCTGTTTGGAGATCTCAAGTCTCATGTTACCTTATTGACTGCATCTGGAGAGGCTCCAGGGCCCAGCGCTGGCTGCCAGTGCCAGTCCAGGAAGGCAAACTTTCATCATCCTTGTCAGGGCCATCACAAGCGCCTTGTTTGACCATACATCTTCCTAATTGTGACAGAATACTTCAACATCATTAATTAAACATGCTTTCATTTAAGACGCTCACAGGGAGTTGAGGCCATGCAGGGAGGGGGCTGGGCAGTATCACTGTCTGAAAATACAGCAGCGCCGGGGCAGCTTGTTTGCATTTGCTGTTTTTCCTTTCTTTTTTTGTTTTGACTGGCTGGCTTTGTGGTTGTGTCTCTCTGTCTAGTTTTTATGGGATGGTGGTTGTGTTAGTGTAAACGCCAAATGACAAAATGAAGTGGTTTCTAAGAGGCTTTCACAGTAAGACCATAGCATCAGAAGGTTCCTCTGTCATCCGTATATAACAGTGTATCTTGTGTGTGTGTGTGTGCATTCGTTCCTGGTGCTATTAACACAATGTAATGTCATTGATAGGGCCTCCTCCATTCACAGATTAATTATAGATGAGTACAGAGAGAGGTGGGATTTGTCTTCTGTCACCGTTCAATTAAAACATGCCAGAGAGGGACGATTACTTCATCTCTGGCTTTATATTGTCATGCTAGCCACAGCAGTAATTCTCATTTACAAACAAATAAACTTCTCCTCACTGATTTACACTGTATGTGTGGTTAGATCCTCTAGTAGAAGGAAGTAAATTAATTGGCTTAGTAAAATAATGAATTTACACAACCAGTCAAAGGTTTGGGGTAAGATTTTTTTTCTTTTGAAAGAAATTAATCCTTAGCAAAGATGCAAAAACAAGAGATTTTAAACATGAAGATTGTTAATTTTTTGATGCATTTTAACTTTGAAGCTGACTACGTTGTTGCTTTCTTGTGAATACAAAAATCAACCAACTTTTGTACAGTATGTTTGCATTCCCAGACAAACATGAGTTCTTCAATGCCCAATGGTTTCTTTTAAAAGATACTGTGCGGAATTTTTTAAACAAGGTAATATATAAAAATGCATTCACTGCAAAACACAGACTGTGAATTTAAATAAAAGTTCAATTAAAAAAATATGGGGTCAGTAAGAATGGATTACATTGATCAAAAGTGACAATAAAATCATGTATATGTTAAAAAAAAGATTTCAAATGCTGTTGAACTTCCTATGCATCAAAGAGTCTTAAAGTATTTTTAAAATATATTTTTTTCACAAAATAAATTAAACAGTACATTGTTTTTGATGTTGATAATATTAAGAAATGTTTCTTGAGCACCAAATCAGCATATTATGATGATTTCTGAAGGATCATGTGACACTGAAGACTGGAGTAGTGGCTTCCCAAAATTCACAGAAATAAATTACATTTTAAAATGTAATAGAAAATAGAATAAATAGAAAAGCCTTTTTTAAATTGTAATAATATTTCACAATATTACCGTTTTTACCAACCCCAGACTTTTCAGTGATGGTGTATGTTCAAATATATAGCTTATTTGCAGTAACCAATTTATAAATTCACTGCTTTATCAAGGCACTGCTGTGTATTAATATGTAGTCATGAAAGACTAGTACTGAATTTTTTTTAAGATATTGAAAATGATGATTTTAAAATGGGGGAATAATTCCAGATTTTTGTACTTTCTCCTGTCATCATTATGATATAACAGCCTCAATGAACTTTGGACACTGCAATAAAGGCAATCCATTTTAATTGTCATCTGTTCAGTGACATTTATTATTTTATTTAATTGATAATTAAGATTAAATTTAAGTTATAAACTATGCGATAATATAATGAACAGGTTTGTGCAATATCTTGCATATTAGATTTTTTTTGTTTGTTTTGTTTAACTTTGCAAGCTGTTTTGAACACATTTTTTTAATGAGAACTACCCCCATTACAATAGTTATTTCTGGTCATCTTAGCCTAACAGAGGCCTTTGGTAAATATTTACAATGTAGAAACATTCCTTATTGCTTATTTAATGCATTTTTTAAAAATGGTAGCTTGACTTTTAGAAACGCTGAACATTGCAGAAAAATGTTCACACGTTCTACTCCAAGGAGGTTTCGCAGAGAACTAAAGAGCCACGAGTCTGCTGTGTGCCATATGTCTGTCTTTCTGATACAAAATCAGGCCAAATCCTCCTGTCTCAACAGTAATCCATTCCACTCTTTGACTCCCAACTTAATTCCCTGAAGTTGATACCAGCCTTGGTTTAGACACTGAAAAGATAAACCCCCCTGACTAAACCTAGCTCGAAGCCCCTGACTGCGTTAGCGCCTCGTTTCGCCTAAACTAAAGACTTTTTCATTGCTCCAAAGGAGGATTACAAGACTCTGCAACCTTGTGATCGAGCATACATTTGAAAAAGATTACAATTGAACAAACATGAGGAAGATGTGAGTTTTTCTGGGGATTATCACGGGGAATACCAGACCCGCTTGGCCTTGTTGTAGAAGTGAAGAGAGTGAAATTAGGTCTTGCTATCAGGTGCGTGGGTTCTAGATTGGCAAATCAGCTGTGAAAAGGGAAACGCTCAGGAAAGCGACTGCTGGGAGGGTGAAATTAAGACTTGTCTGAGGAGAAGTCACATCTGAAAAGCCTCCAAAACTGAAATGGTCCATTAGAGACTTCTAAAAACTGCTGCCGTTCATGATGCTAAGTAGCACATTCCAAAAAATAAATAAAAAAGGAAGTCAGAGAGAAAACGAGAAAGAGAATATAGAGTAAGATGGGGTAACGTTACCCCCCCACACCTTTAATTTTCTTCTTGACATAAAATTTCATCTGAACTCATTAATTGAATGCTTATGCTCATATAAATGTTGACATGCCATCAGAAAATTAACATTTGTATTGATTATTGAGGTTAAAAGATCTAATTTTTTAACAGTAGTAAAGTTTTTTTTTTTTTTTTATATTTATATTTTAGTTGGACACAGACATTTATTTGTTTGTTGGTTTTTGGAGCCTCAGAAATATGCAGAAGGCCACCATGGCATGTTCTTGTTATTGTGATTATTTCAATAATTTATAGAGTTCCCCGCCCCCAATTATTTCAAACATCTATGTTATCATTATTGTCTTGCAAATGAAAGGAATAACTTGGTTTATATATGTGACCCTGGAGCACAAAACCAGTCATAAGTCGCACAGGTATATTTGTAGCAATAGCCAACAATACATTATACAAAATGATCGATTTTTCTTTTATCCCAAAAATCATTAGGATATTAAGTAAAGGTCATGTTCCATGAAGATATTTTGTTAATTTCCCACGTAAATATATCAAAACTGAATTTTTGATTATTAATATGCGTTGCTAAGAACTTAATTAGGACAACTTCAAAGGTGATTTTCTCAATATTTAGATTTTTTTGCACCCTCAGATTCCAGATTTTCAAATAGTTGTATCTCAGCCAAATATTGTCCTATCCTAACAATGCATATCAATACCATACATCAATGTAAAGCTTATTTATTCATGTTTCAGATGATGTATGACTGGTTTTGTGGCCCAGGGTCACATATGTTGTTTATTATTGTGACATCCTTTTTTCTTTTTTGTAACTGTTCATCCAAATTAACTACAAAATAAGAGGCATAAGATGATTTTAGAAATTATTTAAATAATATAAATAATAGAATATTTAATTTAGTATTTTACACACTCATTTGGTCATTTTATGCCAGTAGTGGGGCTGCAACAACTATAATAGCAAATGCTTTTTATATTATGCTATCTAATATGCTATCTATTTCCCCCCCAATGATATGATGGATGATACATTATTATTTTATACATGTTAAAATATTACTATATCAGTCAAAAAAACACATTGTTTTTAAAGAGGTTGTCTTACCCCATCTTCCCTACAGACAGAGACAGAAGAAAGAAACCAAAGAGAGACAGAAACAGAGAATGATCTGCTCCTCAGAAAACTGTTAATGTTTGTCTGCGGGTGGTTGAGTTCAGCTCAGTTCACATCAGCAGTGCATTGGGCACGGACCACTCACACACACACACACACACACACACACACACACTCACACACACACACACACACCCACAGGGCCGGCAGCATTACGGCCTAATCGATTGCCATGCCATTACTGAATCAAAATAAATAAAGTGCATTGCGTTGGTTTGGGGTAATTAAGCAACAGCAAAGTGAATTGTATGATTATCCGCATTCATTGTATTTATTTAATATATTTCATGCATTTAATTGTGCACTGGAGGATATGGTTGGAATGAATAAATCATTATTTGCCTCATTAGATTTCCTCTCCAGATGAACGTTGCACACTTCTGGGCCTGGGTTTCGATGCCGTACACTAGTCACGTTCCACTGTTGCTGTCTCTTTCTATTATAAAGGCATAAAAGACTCGCTCTTTTTCTCTTGTGTTGTGCTATTGATATATACTTGTGTTTTTTTATTCGCTGTGAAATAGTTGGGTGGGCAGACAGTTGAGACGAGCCTGAAATTGGACAGTCAGAGTTTTTTTGAAAACAGAGCAAGGCTTGAAGTCATCATCAAAGAGTAGAAGCGAGGAGTTTAGGATGACGGCGGTATGAAAATAATCACTTTGCGAAACACACTTTGCGCATATGCGCCAAAGGACATGCTAAAGGAGCAGGATGTTCACTGTACTGCTAGGAGTCTCTAGAGAAATCTGACCTCACCGGTGTCCCTCAACCCGTGCCCTGAACTCTTGACCTCTGGAGGCCTCTGACAGCCCCTGACATTTGCAGTGGGAGTGGGCTGATTGGGTTCGGGGTTGTGGAAACAGATTGCAGCACGCTGGTTGCCTTACCCTCTGCTGTCATCTTCAGAATGATGTCACAGGAACGTTTGCATTGCCTCTACTGTGGTAGACATTGGGTGTTTTTGCAGGTTTACATATGAAGAGTTTATTTGCAAAAACCGATAAACGGCACTTTAAAAAAAAAAGATTGCCGCGCACTATTCTCCACATATAGCGCGATCTGAACCCTAAACACATTTTGTCAAAAAAGCCTGTATTGTCCACTTTCAAGGCATCGCAAGTTCACGTTTTACTGCAGAAGCCGACAAGCGCCCTTGTTGTTTTTGAACAGAAGCTGATAAGTCCATTTTAGCGAATCAGCGCGCTGTATTCAGGTCATGTGACAAGGCTACTTTCACTTTGAAAAGATGTGCTAGCAGAGAGGAGTTTCGTCAAAGATGACTAAAAGTGATCGAGGATGGATAATTTCGACGAACTTGATGAACCTGTGATATCTTCTTCAGGGCGTAAAATGAAAATAAAAGCTGAAACGTTTTCATGGAACCTTGAAAAAGCAGCACGTTACAATGGTGAGGAAAAGCTCTGTGTATTGCGTGTAATCACATCCATAAATCTATGAGCACAACAACAATGTTTGTCAGGCATCTACATTGTCATCTGAGGAGATTACAAAGATTAAACAAGTGTTTTTTAAACTCTAAAACATGAAATGTGGAGTTATCTGCTTTTGCCAAAAAACGACTGTTGGAGTTATCTGCTTTTGCTATAAAACAAACTTTTAATATGTAAAAAAACATACTTTCAATGAACTTTAATTTTGTAAATTGCCTGTATTTGTTTAGTTATTATTACTTAATCAAAACAACCTAACTGCAGTTTGATTGATATTACTTGGAATGCGCAATAAAAAAAAAAACGTGATTTCTGAATCTGCAAGTTATCGGTTTTTGCAAATGAATTCTTCATATGTAATAAGCCATATGTGTTACAGTTATATCAGCATCTTTTAACTGGCGGTGGGCTCTTCTGTCTCTTCTGTTTGGGTCGGAGAACACAGAGGGAAAAAAATAGTGCTTAATCCAAATAAAAAAACTATAATTAATCATATAACTCAATATAGTTGGAATAGCAGAATAAAATGATTAACAATTAAAAGGGGAGTTATACAGCCTGTATTTACACAGATTGGTATAGTAATTGGTCTATTGATAATAATTTTGTTTTGTCCCACTAAGCGACATTTATTTGATCAAAAATGCAGTAAAACATTAATATTTTGAAATATTATACATGTCTTTACTGTCACTTTTGATAAATTTAATGCATCTTTGCTAAATACAGATATGAATTTCTTTAAAATAACATCTTTTTAAAATAACACCCAGATTTTTTTTAAATGTATTGTAATGTAAATATTTTTATTGAACATTTTTATTATAATAATCAATATTGATATGTTTGGTCACCAATTGACATCCACTGTAATTGTAACCAAAACAAATCTTTGCATTATACTGTGAGTATTGGTTTTATTTGTATTCTGTTATCGCTGTTGGATCTTCTACAGAAATGTATGGCTGCTTGTTTGTCAAATACTTGGTGAATCTGGATTTGTGTGCTCTTTGTTACTGGTAGAATGGCTGCTGTGGGTGCTGTCTGTCGTCACTCTGCCTTCACTGAACAGAACAGAAGGAGAGACATCTAGTGGCACATGAAGAAACAACAGTTAAATTGTTCTAATAACACTGCACAAACAGACAAAACTCCTTTGGGAGTCCTTATATAATCTTCTTTTCCTTCATAGTGTAGTAATAACCAACCCCACACAGAATCTTAAACATCCTCCACAATTTGCATGTTGCTTTCCTGCTAATTTGATAATACTTTCTGCTACCAGTAAGAGAGTGGTACTCTTAGCTCTGTTTATCACATTTTACTAAATCATTTTTACATTTAAATCAGGTGAACAGGGTGCTAATAATTCAATAAATTTGAACAGTACATGTATATCAGAGCAGCATTGGAGCTTAAACCTTGCAGTAAGGTAGATGTTTAAAGCACCTCTGTAACACAGCCAATATAAACAGTGATACATGTACAGTCCTAAAATCAAAGAGCAGAGTTTCATGGTATATAAACTTAATCTGTATATTAACTTAAGTTGAAAAAAGGAACGCTTTCCAGAGAACCTGACAGTTGAATGACTATGAAAATAATCAGCGGATAGTGGGCAAACAAGAAAAAAAAGGCATTTCTCTGACATTTCTATATCTTAGTAATTGTTTAGTTTAATGTTTTAAATAATAATTTGATGCTTTTACTCTTTAGTGGGTAAATATCACAAGATCAAGAACTAAAAATGAGCAGATATAATAATTTATTCTAAATTATTGTGCAAATCAATGAAATGATGGTTTTATTATCTCATACACTGCCAAGATCAGTGTATAGTTCCACATTTTTATCACAAAGAAGAGAGCAATTAAAATGAAGGCCATATATTACTTCTCAAGCTCTGTAACGTCTCATAAGGAGACAATGTGATGTTATTATGTTAATTTTATTACAGACATTTACTTTAACTTGACTGTTATGGAGGTCACTCAAATGATAGATTATATATATGTGCTTCTCATTTATAAGTGTCATATTGAGACATTGCAGTTCTTAGCTTTACTAATATTAGAAATATTATTCTGAGTACACAGTTAAACAGAAATGACCTACTACATAGTCAAAGACAACATAATATGTCTGAAAACTTTCAGGATTTCCAGTTGAACCTACAAAATTACTCAAGTGTTTATTCTCTCTTCCTTTCTTGACAGTACTCAGTATCCGTGGAGCTCAGGAGGAGGAGCCACCAGATGCTCAACTCATGCGATTGGACAACATGCTGCTAGCCGAGGGTGTGTCCGGACCTGAGAAAGGAGGCGGTTCGGCTGCAGCTGCGGCCGCAGCTGCTGCGGCAGGCGGCGCCGGGTCCGATAACTCAGCCGAACACTCAGATTACCGGGCCAAGCTGACCCAGATCCGTCAGATCTACCATACAGAACTGGAGAAGTATGAGCAGGTGAGAGAACAGTGTTTGGTCTCCAGAAAAGACTCCTAGATCTGACCTCTGTGAACTCAGATGTTTTGAAACAAAATGTTGTAGCACACCAAAAATTCCTCAGGATAGGATATTTGAGCAGCTCCTGTAGTTATGTTTACATGCATAGAGATTGATGCATGTGCCGCCCCTCTGTGCATGTTCAGGCGTGTAATGAGTTCACCACCCATGTGATGAACCTGCTGAGGGAGCAGTCTCGCACTCGGCCCATCTCCCCTAAAGAGATCGAGCGCATGGTGGGCATCATCCATCGCAAGTTCAGCTCCATCCAGATGCAGCTCAAACAGAGCACCTGCGAGGCGGTCATGATCCTGCGCTCCCGCTTCCTAGATGCCAGGTCTGTATAAGTGTATGTGTATCTAATACTAATATGTCTCTATCTAACTTCATAGCAAACATGAAGTAAAAAGACAAATTGGTAAAATATCATCAGACCACCAAATGCACCAAAAATTGAACCAAGGTGATTTTTTTGGTAAAGTGTCCAAATATATACCCTACTGTTCAAAGGTTTGGGGTCTGCAAGATTTTGTGTTTTTGAAAGAAATCTTTTAAAGACTTGATCGAAAATACAGTAAAAACAGTTATACTGTGAAATATTTTTAACATTTAAAGTAACTTAATATATTGAAAATGTAATTTATTCCTATGGTGGCATAGCTTTCAGCCATTATTCTTCAGTGTCACATGATCCTTCAGAAATTATTCTGATATGCTGATTTGGTGCTCAAGAAACATTATTATCCATGTTGAAAACAGTTGTGCTGCTTAATATATTTTTGTGGAAACCCTTTTTTTTGGGGGGGATTCTTTGATAAATAGAAAATACAATGAAATGGCATTTATTTGAAATAGAAATAGAAATGTCTTCATTGTCGCTTGATCAATTTAATGTGTTCTTGCTGAATAAAAGAAAAAAAAAAACATTTAAATGGTAGTATATATTATATGTTTGAAACCCAACAACGTTTTTATGAAAAGTTTAGATTAAAAAGTGTCCCAGTTAGTTTGATATTTTAATGGAATTCAATTATATTCCTAATTTTTTTAAGTGAATGAAATGTCCAAACACTATTTAGAGCCACTGTATTTACACAGCAGGTTCAAATGTGAAGGACTTTACAAACGCTGTAGCTTTTGAATCAAGCTGGCTTTGCTTTTTCCCTTTCTCATTCTCATTTTCTCTTTTTCTTTCTGTCATTTTCCATTAGACGAAAAAGAAGAAACTTCAATAAGCAGGCCACAGAGATCCTGAATGAATACTTCTACTCCCACCTCAGCAACCCATACCCCAGCGAGGAGGCCAAGGAGGAGCTGGCAAAGAAATGCTCCATTACAGTCTCACAGGTGAGACACCCCAACCTATACCCATACAGTGATGTAGAATATATATGAATGCTTAGAAATTTGTGGTCCAAAGACACAAACAGCTCTCAAATAATCTTGAAGTTGAAATTAATTTATGTTCTCTCTGATGTATTCATTAATTCTTGTCTTCTCAGGTATCCAACTGGTTTGGAAACAAGAGGATCAGATACAAGAAAAATATTGGCAAATTCCAAGAAGAAGCCAACATGTACGCTGCCAAAACCGCCGTGACCGCAACCAACGTCTCCACCCATGGCAGCCAAGCCAACTCGCCTTCCACACCAAATTCGGCCGGTGAGTATTGCAGTAAATCAACACACAAACAACAGATGTGTTTGTTTTTCACTGGTCTTCAGTAAGTTTTAGAATATAGCCATGCTAGTGGTGCAGAAACAGCAAATATAATGTCATCAGCTGGTAAATAAGTACTTCACCATGGTAATGTTTTGAATATTCGACAATTGCCTTCCTTTAATGTCCTCCCTTTACTGTAGCATTCCCATAATACTTCTCTTTATCTACATCAGCAGCTTGGCCTGCAGCATAGCTCATATAAGACTTTCTCTTTCCACAACCAATAATTCAGCTTGTACTCACCAATAATCTGCTTTTATTTAATATTGACTTAATAGTTGTTTGGCTCAAATTATATTTTGTTTTATCTGGTGTGATCGCACCTAAGCTATTAGCCTGCTCGGTCGCTGTTGTCTGGTTGACCTCCTGGATGTCATTATGACGAGATGGTCAAGCCTTTTGTCATATAGCCTTGAAGTGATTAGAGGTCCATGTACATTTGATTAGTGCTCTGCGGCTTTTAAAGCGGAAATTAAGTTAAGCCCTGCTCTCTCTTAAACATCTGGGGAGTTATCCTCCATTAAAAGACAAATAGCATTCTTTGATTCCTTCTGTGACTCAATTAGCACTTCCTGAATGACTTGGCCGTGGCAATGTAACTGTACTGTCCATCTTAGATGTCACTGTAGAATTAATAAAAGTCTGTTTTGGTCCTTCTTCACCCATTGTTATTCCTGAAACACTTTAATAGCTATTGTAGGTTTTAGTGATAAGCTAAAGGTGCGGTCACTTTAGGTGAAAGTTTGCGGGCCAAATAGGTTCATTGTCAATAGTGTTTCAATGTATGAAGCACAGCTCACATAGAAGTCACTTCCAAACCAAGCAGCTTTCTGTGTGACCAACCCGATGCAAAATCTGCATAGGAAATTTTTCACCCTCACGCAAAATTCAAGATAGCATTAATTCCTATTGAACTGACAAGGTTTTACTCGCACAAAATTTGCTGAAAAACAGTAAATGTTGCTGTATCTTAAGACTTAAAATGTATGTTTGTGGCATTTATCTACAATATAACTCTCCCTACTGAAACAAAACAGCTTAAACTTGCTTAGGGCATTTAGCTATCCATCCAGCCTTGCCAAGATGGTCAGGCAGGTCTGTTTTGATGGTTTTAGAGGGATTTGGGAACTGGCCAACCAGCTAAAGACCAGCATGTCCAGGCTGAAAAAAACAGCTTTGAAGAGTAAACAACCTTTGGCAGGTCAGCAGGGCTGTTCCTAAACCTATTGAACTGCCTTGCTGTCTGCTTCGAACTGAAAAGGAACCTGAAAAGGGACTGATTTATTATACTCTCTAGCTTTAAAAAAGTGTAGTGCTTCTCATGTGAAGCGCACTGGAGACTAGAATGGACAATTTATTTAGGTCTGGGTGTTATATCAATACATAATATTTATTGAAAAAATAATAAATAAAAAAAATCCACAATTTCGATAATAAACTTTTGAGTATTTTTTGACATTTAACCTATATTTAGATGTTCAGGTGTGTGTCGAAACTCAATCTGCCCAAATAAATGTTTGGTTTAACTTGAAGAAATTATGACAGTAATATATATAGTCTAGAGTAAAATGTACTTCTCAAAGTAATAATAATAATATTTTTTACAACCAAGATATTTTGTAAAATCATACAACCAAGATATTTTTCACCCATGTTTTATTTCACAGTACACAACGTTTGTTTTCCAGCAATTCATTTGACAAAAAATAAAAATGCAATGTTTTTTTGTAAATTATTTGTTATATTTTCAGTTGGTTACCTTTTAAAATGTATTGATTAAACTGTTAAACAGATTTCATAGGGCCCTCAATTAAAAGTTAAGTTTACTTGTAAACAAACAAATGATATTTGCATTCTGATAAACATGTGGAATGCATTTATTTCCCCATTAATTGTTTGAACTTAATATTGTGATAAATATTGATATCAAATGATATTGAAAAAAATGATATTTCTGGCCATATCGCCTAGTCCTAAATTGATTCTAATAGATGTTGGCATTGGCCTGCTGCTAAGCTAAGAGTGCAGTCCTATAATAGACATAAATATACCTAGAAAACAGAAATATTAGGTACTTTTGCATTGAATGAACGATAAATATATTAAACAGAATTTCTCTCAGCTCATTCTAACCTTGGATTTAGGATGTGGAACATGGTACTGAGCTTGTGTGGTTTTCGACACATAACCCTCACTTACAGTACCAGCTCTGCACTACTAAACCTCCTTACTTCAATCTTACTATTGCATGACTATTTCTTGTCTTTATCTATCCCTGTCTTTCTCTCTATTTCTCTCGGCCTCTCTTCCTCTTAGGTTCTGCTGCCTCTTTTAACATGAACTCCGGGGACTTGTTCATGAGTGTGCAGTCTCTGAATGGGGACTCATACCAGGGGGCCCAAGTGGGGGCCAACATTCAGTCACAGGTAGGGAGTACAGCTAAGAGAGAGGGCAGATGACTGGAACTAATTTCATTCAGTTAAACCTAATCACACATTGGGCTGTCATAAAGGCGGCCCTGATTAACCCGCACACAAAATCACATCTGGCTAGCTGCAGTTCACACAGTGGGCCTGGATCCATTAGTAATCCAATTCTTTTTTCTGCCTCTATTTATTGAATTTATAAGAAAGGATTCTTAGAATTGTGCTGCTGCCTTTTTACGGGGTACTTTTGTTAACTGAGCTTTGATTTTTGCTGAACCCCCTTTGCAAGCAAGCAGATGCTATTCTGGAAAAAAATTAAATATTAAATTCTCGTGTTTGCCCATATTTTCACAGGAACTTTCCCCGTTAGTAATGAATGGCATGTCTATGTCATAACTGATCAAATAGTCATCATCTTGTTATATATCCTTGTCACAACAAAGTTCATCTCTCAGTGCCAGCCTGCTCATCATAGTGTCCGGCGCGTGTACATTTCTGTTCAGCCGCGGCTGACATGACGGGCCTCCTAACCTTGAGGACGGACTGGGGTTACAGTTTGCCTCCAGCAGTTGTATACTGCTCCATGGCCATTGTCAACTTCCAAATGAATAGACCATCAAAGACAGTCTTGGAAACAATACAGCTCTTGTCAGCGGGTTTGCGTATCTGTCATGCTGTCACATCCGCCACCGTGGCAGCCTGACCTTGCCCGGCACACTAGCATCCAAACACAGGGTGCTTCGGTTTGTCCCCTTTTGACGTTCGGAATGTTTTCCTTCCATAACGAAGTAACTTCTCCAAAGGCTCGGGGTGCTTCATGAATATTCAGTGCTGGAATCCCAGAGGAAATCTTCTGAAATGAGTTCATGTGGTGCAAGAATTACATGTGTTTTTTTAGTGTATTACGAACGTGCTGAGTAACTAAATATATCAAATCTTTTATAAAATGCATGTATCGGCTCTGTGGCGTAATGGATAGCGTATAAAATGCACGTAATCTAATATGTATGCATGCATATATTTAAATGTAATTTTATTAGTGCTCTCAAAGGATTAATCGCAATTAATCACATCAAAAATAAAAGTTTTTGTTTACATAATATGTGTGTGTACTGTGTATATTTATTATGTATATATAAATACACACTTATACAGTATATATTTTGAAAATATTTACAAGTATTGACATGTATATATTTATATTTATATAATTTATATTATATATAAATATATTTAATATACAAATATAACCTTTTTCTTAAAAATATACATGCATGTGTGTGTATTTAAATATGCATAATAAATATACACAGCACACACACATATATTCTGTAAACAATAACTTGGATGCGATTAATCGTTTGACAGCACTAAATTTTATATATGTTATTCTGCTTTATTGTAAATAACTGTATTATAATTTGTATATTTGTGATTTGTTTATTTTATGACATTTAATTCTCTAAATTCACTCCAATAATTACACTGTAAATGTTGATTTATTTTTTCATATCAATTCAGAAACAAATTATGTTCTTTGTTTGATATCTGCAGCACAAACATTTCATTCAACATTTGATGACCTTTTTGGTTGCCAATATCCTTTTGATATCTGGGTGACCTTTTCTCAGAACAAACGTCTTTGTTTTGTATCTGTATTGTCTGACCCTGTCTTTTGTTTGTGTTGTGTTCTTCTGTCTGCAGGTGGATACTCTTCGCCATGTTATCAGTCAGACAGGCGGATACAGTGAAAGCCTCGCTGCCAGTCAGATATACAGTCCACAGGGCATCAATGTGAGTCCAAACTTAGCTTCTTCACTCTTTGTATTTTGCTCTTGTACCTGTTTCTCAAGACCAATGCCAATAGCATGATATTTAAAAGTTTGGGGTTGGTAAGATTTTTTTTTAATGTTTTTTGAAAGTAGTCTGCATTTATTTGATCAAAAATACAGTAAAACAGTAATATTGTGGAATGTAATTACAACTTAAAATAACTGTTTTCTATTTTAATATATTTTAAAATGTAATTTACTCCTTATTCTAGCCATTACTCCAGTCTTCAGTGTCACATGATTCTTCAGAAACCTAGTGAAAAATAAATATACTAAAAATGTATTTGAAATACATTTATTTCATGTTAAGTCTATTACAAATACATTTACATGTTTATGTACTTAATAAAAATACCCTTGGTATACTAAACTCTTATACTTAAAGTCTGGTTAATTGGAGCAACTAATTTTGTGCTTAATGCACTTTCATTGTGCGGAAGTACTGCTGAAGTCCAACTAGGGATATTCTGAAGTATATTTGATTGTGCTAAAGCGTAACTATTGCAAGAATACGAAATATCTTGCATTTAAAGACTAATATTATTCAAAAATCATACAATCCCCATCAGTAGTGACATTAAAACACATTTGTGACCCTGGACCACAAAACCAGTCATAAGTTGCACAGGTATATTTGTAGCAATAGACAAAAATACATTGTATTGTTCAAAATTATAGATTTTTCTTCATCATTAGGATATTAAGTAAAGATCATGTTCCATGAAGATATTTAGTAAATTTCCTACTGTAAATATAGCAAAACATAATTTTTAATTAGTAATATGCATTTGCTAAGAACCTCATTTGGACAACTTTAAAGGCGATTTTCTCGGTATTTAGATTTTTTTGCACCCTCAGATTCAAGATATTCAAATAGTTGTATCTCGGCCAAATATTGTCCTATCCTAACAAACCATACATCAATAGAAAGCTTATTTATTCAACTTTCAGATGATGTATAAATCTCAAATTGACCCTTATGACTGGTTTTGTGGTCCAGGGTCACATTTTATGTTTAATATTTAGAAATGTGCATTGTGGACAGGTAGTACTCCAATAAAGTTTAATTATAATTTTATATCAGTAAGTCTCGAGTGTATGTTAGTAAATATGTTAGTAGATATGAACTATACTTGGTGTGAAATAAATGTATTTTAAATGTATTACTTTTTTACTAGGGAAATCATTCTAATATACTGATTTGGTGCTCAAGAAACAATTTTTATTATTTTCAATGTTGAAAACAGTGCTGCTTAATATGTTTGTGGAATTTTTTTTTCAAATAGAAATCCCTAACAATGTAAAAGCTTTTACTGATAAGTTTAATGAAAAAAATAATAATATGGATATGTGTATGTACAAACATATATGTGTATACATATATATATATATATATATATATATATATATATACTGTATATATATGGTTATACTCACCCCTATCTAGTGATGCCAGCGGCAATATGCACACTAGCAACAGTCACCAAGGCGACAGAAAATGTGACCGCTGATCAGTGTTAGCGTTACCATGGCTCCTTCAGCCACATAAACACCAACAACATCAAAGAAGCCCAGACGCAGGTGTATTCAGGCCATCAAACTCATTCAGAGCCTGAGATGGTGTCCTCCACCGCAGCTCTGAGCACACATTAAAAGAATTGTGTTAACCAGAGCAGACGAGCAGCTCCAACCATCAGTTTTGTACTGGGGGAGGAGTGTTTAAAAGAGAGGGAGAGGGAGAACGGGAACACAAACGGCAGAGGCCAGCATGTAAAATCCACAGCGACAAGCCGTGTCGCCAGCAGAGGAAATTGATCAGACAGTCTCAAGGGAGGGCTGAGTAGAGATTTGGGACAGCAATCCAAGTGCATTGGTCATATCACACATCTGCCACCTTAACAGCACTGACAGGGAGCCAGCAAAGTGTGAGGAGGAAAAAAAGGAAAAAAGACAAACACACTAACACGGTCTCTCTAAATAGCCGCTCTGAAGCAGAGCCGAATGTGTCCTGTGGAAGTGGCCCAGTGCTTCTGTGTCACCTATGGCTGATGGAGAGCATGTTTTTGTCAGGACAGCTCATAGTGATGTAAATAAACCTTTGAGGTCATTAGAATAAAATATTTATGAATTCAATAAAGTCTCAAAAGACATATTATCTGAAAAACATTTCATTCACATACATGTTTAAATGTAAATAGTTATGAATAAAAATCTCAATATACATTTTATCTGAAAATGTCCTTTAATTCACATACATTTTTAAATGTAAATTTTTGAATTAAAATCTATGAAGACTTATATATATATAAATATATTTGTTTATATATATATATATATATACATGTATATATAAAATATCACAGATTTTGAATGCAAATATGTCTGAATTAATGTTGAATTGTTGTGAATTAAATAAAAGTCTAAATCTGAAAAGATATTTTATCTGAACACTTCTTTAATTCACATAGATTTTATATGTATTTTTTTCTGAATTAAGTAAGATTTGAAAATATTATTTTTTTTTATTCAAAGATACATGTAAATATTTCTGAATTAAATTAAATATGAAAATACATTTTAGTGGAAAAAATATATTTTATTCACAGATTTTTTTTTTACATTTACATAAATCCTAAGTGTAAATATTTCAACATTATATATTTTAGCTGAAATTTTGTTTTATTCACATATATTTTGAATTTAATCGCTATCTTCAAATGTTGGCACTTAAAAAATATATAAAATTTTTAATTATTATATTTAATTATTTTTCAGTGACATACTCTTGCGGTCATTTCTAATAAATAAATCTCAAAAATCTCAACTTGCATTTGATTTCAACTGATTTTATGTTCGTATCAAGAATTCAATCAACAATATTTTATACCTGAACACCTGCAACCATAAATAACAAAGAAAGAGGCAGCCCGAACATTTGCATCATAACGCCGTGATAATATAGCCAGAGAAAGTGTCTCAATCTTCCAACAAATTCACTGTCTTAAATAACATGATGTTTTTCCTTCTCCACCCAGATAAGTTATTCGCCTTTTTTTCAGCTGTGGATAATGACGGCCTGAGACATAAAGCATTTATGTGGGGGAGCTTTCCTCTCGCCCATGCGCTGTAATTACGCCTTTGAAATAGACATGGGGTGTCACCAAAGCTGAAGATTTGAAAAGTTTTTTTTCTCTTCTCGCTCTGCTCTTTCTTTTTTGATTACAGACTGCCTCTATCTAAAATAACAGGCTGGGAAAATAAGAGGCTGCCAAAGCCCATTTCTAGTCCTTTTTCTGATGGCATGGAAATTGCTATTAATGCCCCAAATGCTCTTTAGGCAACCTGTCTCCCGGACATGAAATGGCCTCCATTTTAGGTGCCCATTATACTTTCATTCCTTTAGCCAATGTGATAATTTGCAATAATTGATTCCTCCATCATCTGTCTTTTGAAAATCATGTTCTGGAAATGACTCGTAATATGCAGCATAATGTCGTTCCTTTTTACTGCCTCACTTTGTGACTCACTTCTTGCAAAAGCGTGTTTATAGTGAGGGAATTCATCATGATTGCTCTCGTTTAGATTTCACGACGGGGTTTGTAGCTGGTAGCCTGCATCTTTGCATTTGGATGAGTGTTGAAATACGCACTTTATAATTTTGTCTTTCGTTTTTTTCCCTCACAAAAGGTGAACGGTGGCTGGCAAGATGCCCCGACACCCTCCTCAGTGACCTCACCCACGGAAGGACCCGGGAGCGTCCATTCTGACACCTCCAACTGATCAGCACCATCCATCCTCACAGCGCGTGGATCTTCAGACTAAAGATCCAGCGATCCACCCTCCTCAGATTTGGATTAACATCCTACATGGTCATTCACAATCATGCCATCCTTCCGTGGAACATTTGGGATACTTTACAAGATTTTAGAAAACAATTATGAATAAAAAAAAAAAAAAAAAAAAAAAAATATGTGTTTGTACAGTTTTCACAGTGTATGTTAGGTGGCACAGGGCGACTAACAAAAACCTGTGACTGTTTCAGTCTTATGAGGCAATTGTTAATGATGGAACAACTAGTTGTTGTGTTTCAATTTAAATGCTTCATTCTACCTCTCAGCAAAAAGAAAAAAAAATACATGAAAGAACAGTCCTTGTTTTCTAAAAAAAAAAAAAAAAAAATGTTACCACTTGATGTAATGCTTGAGAGGAAGCTCTCCTTATCGGTACGGTCAATTATTATTGCCTCTTTTGTTCATTCATAGTGATATATTGACTATTTGTTTACTGTTTCTCCTTTATCATTTTTCAAAAGACCCTCCAATATCAGTTCAGCTATATTCAAGTATTTCCTTTGCCCGATAAAACTGATTTTTCTTTTTTTTTTTGTGGAGGTCAATCATACCATTTCAAAGCTGATTATCATATTTTCCCCATACAGGCCGTCAAAAGCTGTCCATTAGATAAAGGAACATGCTTACGTTTATCGTAGAGAGCAGTCCAAACAACTCTGTTGTCGTAGATTTCAATTGGAGTCATTTCCTCACTCTGTTTGTTTTTGAGGACACTGTCTGCGAGTCGATGAAAATGTAACTGATTCCGGAAATGGCGGAAGCATCAAGTCATTACGGTCTGTAATGATATTTCCTCCCTGCTTTCACTTCAGATTGCTTTCAAACGCTCCCTTATTCCCTTTCTCCCTTGAGTGAAGGAATTTGACATAAAGAGCTATATATTTGTTTGGTTTATACAGACGGATGCCCGTTACTGCCCCAAATCCTTAAAAACAAGCACTAATGCTCTTTATTGTTTTGAATTGAATTAGTTTTAGTATAGGCCCTTTTTTTTAATTTTTATGTTCTCTTATGTTCACCCACGAAAACCTTGAGGGTTTCATCAAAAGGCCACATCTTAACAAATGCGAACCTGACATCTTGTTTTTCCTGTAATTTCAAGTTTGAGAGCCAACTGTGAGTGTACAGTTTTAGCAACAAGCAATGTACTTTACAGCTGAGTGTTGCTGGTAACCAAAATCAATTGTGTAAACGCTGTAAAATAATATGAAATATCATGCTCATAGCTGTTCAAACATAATGAGCTTTTTTCTCAGTTTTCTGTAGCATTTGTAAGGACGTACAACACACAAGCATGCCTCTGCCAGAAAGCTCATGTCTTATATCTTTTGGCCAATTGGTATTGCTGATGCCACTGTTTCCATTGTGAAATCATGACGGATGCAGCTCCTCTTCCTAATTGAAAAAAAATTATCTTGAAAAATCCAATAGTTAACTAATTTTTGTTGAAAATATATCCCTGTCTGTCAGGGCTCCGGGTAATGAAGTTTGTTTTGCAGTACATTGAATCAGAATCCATTTAAATGGGGAAGTCATTAAGTTAATAAGATTTGGACATTTCGACGGTCGCTCTTAGCTGTGTTTATGCAGGTAAAGCGCCATACAAGCGCTTAATCTTTATGGACCCTTTGCCCCGAACCCAGAAATCCAGTTCAACGGCTTTCAAACACTGACTTGGGATGAAGCCAGTCGATCGCTAATATGACCTCAGTGTCTAATATCATATTATCCCCTATTAATTTGTGCTCTCTGACACATGTTCTACCAAAAACATATTTTTGAACAATTGCCAAAAAGGAAGACGCTCCGTCTCTTTAATGGATTTTGGGGGGAAATGTTTGGGAATGTTCATCGCTATTCACTGTCAAAACCAAAAATGTAAAAACTGAAAGTAGCTTATGTATGTATAAGAAACAGAAATATGTGACAGATATTTCATTGCCTTTGCCTTCAATAATGGCTTTGAAGATTCTTTTTCTCTCTTTATTCAATGTTTCTTGTTTTTTGCTTTTGTTTAGCTCTCATTATCAAGACATTCTGAAACACCAGTTAATATTTTTTGTAATAGTTTGAAGATGATCATGCTAATCCATATGAAAATACAAACATACGTCATCTGTTATTTGAATGACATAATTTTATGAAACAAAACACAGAACACACTCGAGTTTGCTGATGGTTGCCATTGTGAAAATGTATATATATTTTGTGAAATAGACTTGACCGCATCTGCTATAAATGCATTATTAGACTTCACGATTATGTACCATATGAAGCATTGAAGTCCAGACTATTGTGTTTGGGTTTCCCCCACAATTCCCACAAACTTTGTCTCAAAATTGACATGATTATCATCAATAAATGTTGTATTGCTCACTGAACAGTATTGATACACATCAGTATGTATTTTGTGAGATTCTCTGTTATTATTTTTTATAAAGGTTTTACAGGGTGTAATGCTTTTCTTGTTCTTCAGTTCATGTTTAGGGACCATTTTAGAAATACAGTAAAGGAATTATGGATACACATCTATAAAGGGCACTTATAATTTGGCATTAGATAACTCAGTCCATGACTTAGATTTTGCACACTTCTGGTCCAAAATCACATCATTTCTTAGCCTGAGATTTTAAAGTCAGCCCTTAACAAATTATCTCATTTTACTTTTTTGCATGTGTTTTGATTACAATAAAATACGGCAGTGTTTTGAGTAAATCCTGATGTATTTTTTTCCACGATTTTACTTTGTCTGCAAATATACAATACCGTTTAAATGTTTGGGGTTGGTAAGATTTTTTATGTTTTTGAGAGAAGTCGCTAATGCTTACCAAGACTGCATTTATTTATATATTAATACAATTTAAAATAACTGTTTTCTGTATTTGTTTATACTTGGGTCTAGGAGATGGAGCCACAGTGAGAGTCAAAAATACAGTCAAATAAATATTATTTGTTAATTATTATATAACAGTCATTTATCTGTTTATGTGTCTCCTCAGCAAGTGTTTTAGTAACAATAAATATGAATTGTTGTGCATAAGGATAAATGATAATTTTAGTAATCATAAAACAAATCAAGAAATAATTTAAAATTATTTTACAGTTTAGAAAAAAATCATAAATTATTATATCAATATATTATCATACCAGTGTTATACATTTTATAATTATTTTATTATTTATTTATTTATTATATAAAACTTTTTGTAATTATTTTTGTAATTTCTCCAATCACAAATGTATCATCATTTTTGAAACATTTCAATTTGTGTATAACTTAAACCATTCACAGCTCTACCATTCAAAAGTTTGGGGTCATTCGTTTTTTTCATGAAAGAAATTCATATTTTTATTCAGAAAGTACCAAAAGTGTCAGTAAAGGCATTTACGATGTTACGAAAGTTTTCTATTCTAAACAAATGCTGTTATTTTAAACTTTATAGTTATCAAAAAAAAAAGAAAAAAATGCATCATGGTTTCCACAAAAAATATTAAACAGTACAAAGCAGTAATAATGTTTTATAAATAATAATAATAAATTCTTGAACATCAAATTAGCATTTTAAAATGGTTTCTGAATGATCATGTGACATTAAAGACTGGAGTACTGCTGAAAATTCAGCTTTACCATCACAGTAAATTATATATTAAAATACATAGAAACATATACATTTTCTTTTCATTATCCTGGGCTGAATATCACAGTAAGGTCTGTGATATTAGTTACACAGACCTTCCTGAATGTCATTGTGTTCCTGCTCTGAGTTCTGTCATTCCCTCATGCCTAAGAGTGCAAGTGGGCCAAGGTCAGGCCTAGACTTCACAGGTCTGTCAGGGTCTCATGCCTCTGGACTCAGAACAGCTTTAAGCTACTCAGCCTCAGGAGTACTGGCAGTTTGTTTTATATATACTTATTCTGGCAGCCATTTCTCACTGCCTTCCATGAGGGGGGATGAGGGGTGTGAGGGGGATGAGGGTTTTAACATGTCTCCCACCTCCACAGGCCCATACTGACCCAGTCTCCCACCTCCAAACCGCAAACAACCCCACACGTCTTTCACCCTAAACGTCCTGAATCCCGCTCATCCACATCTTCCACTTGTCAACACGTGAGAGAGAGATGTGAACGCTAACAGAAATGAAATGTGAAATTGTCCTCTGTAATGTCAGGTCTTATTTCACTTCCACAGGGGAGAATATTGTTGCTGAAAAAAGCCGCAGAATCTCTAGATCACATAGAGGATATTTACACAGATGTTAATTAAAATACTGATTATAATTAATACAACACATCTTTTGCTGCAGTGTGCTGGTAGGAAGTATCAGTTTACATTTTCAAGCATTCCTTTTGCTATTAATTTTAATAATCCAATGATTATTGTATGTGCATGAGTCTGACAACAGCCAGTGCTCCACACCATCCGTCTGGAATTACATGAAGAATCAGAAAAAAAATGAGACAGATTAAATCCAGAAGAACTGTGGCAATATCTCCAAGACACTTGAAGAAATCTTCCCTACAAAGCTGTAGAGGGGAAAAAACTGTTTAAACGCGAAGGGTGGAAACAGAAGTTTCTTCAAGTGTCGTGTAGACGTTGCAAAAGGAATGTTTGGAAATGTGTGTATATAATGATTAATAAGTTCCAATCAACAGGAGATATTATGAATCTGTCTGGAAGAGGATGTGTGACTATATTGGCTTAAAGCAAGGCAAGAAGGATGGTTTGAGTGGCCAAAGACTCTCCAAGGATCACACCGGGAGAATTCCAGAATAAGTCGAGTCTCGGGGTCAGAAAGCCTAAAAAAATATCAAACAGCACCTACATCACCACACATATAGGGAGGTTTTTTTAATTTTATTATTATTCTCTGCTCTCATCCAAAAACAAACACAGCATCTTCAAACAGGACTGGTTTCAATAGTCAGATGAAACAAAAAAAAAAACTTTTTGGCAACAAACATTCAAGATGGGCTCGGTGCACTAAGAGATCAAAAGTGTCCCAATAACAATTAAATATATTGTTGTATCTTTAATGTTGTGGGTCTATTTTTCTGCCAGAAGTCCTGGACATCTTGTTCAGATACATGGCATTATGAATTCTATCAAATACCAACAGATAAAAAACTGTCCCTGCTAGAAATCTTATAATTGTCCATGTTTGGATCTTCCACCAGGACAATGATCCAAAAACACATCAAAATCAAAACACAAATGGGTCACTGAGCACAAAATTAAGGTCCTGCCATGGCCGACCCACTTCCCTGACCTGAACCTTATAGAAAATGAGTAGGGCGAACTGAAGAGAAGAAGCAACAACATGGAGAATCTGAAGGGCCTAGTGATTCTGGATGAAGGAATGGTCTCTGATCTCTTGTCAGATGATCTCCAAACTCATCAGGCATTATAAGTGAAGATTCAGAGATGTTGTCTTGGCAAAAGGAGTTTTATGGATTCTTAAAATATTGATAAAAGGGTGCCATTAATTGTGGCCAACGTTATTTGAGGAAAAAAAAATCATATGAGATTTTCCCCTCATTTTAATTCATAAATCAACACACACACCTTATTACAATTATGAGCTGAAAAGTAAGGCAAGGGCTTGTGACTGAAATAAATACTGTTGACTCATGTGACTGTTGATATTGTGTGCTATTTTCTTTTCCTGCATCCATATACCAGGAGAACAGATTCAATGGCATTGACAGCGAATCCAGCACTGTGTATTGGGAAATTAAAAAGGGCAATAGGAACATCTGTGGCCAGTTCCGTTTAATTCTCTTTATCTGTTTGGCGCTGTTGGAGCCTCCCCGGTCGCCTCTGTGTCATTTGGCATTCCATCTCACGACTGATCTTCTCAGGTTTGAAAGGACAGGACAAATCCCAGAGATAGGCCGTCTGGTCCAGACGCACAGCCTCTGCATATCAGCCACTCACAGGAGGGATGAGAAATCCCCTTCCTGACACTCGCAAAGGCTTTCTTTGTGAAACCAGCTGAATTATCTGAGCTCTGCACACATAAGCTTAGGTGCCAGTCAAATATTGAGCAGCTTCCAGCCAACTTTAAATTATATTGAGTCCATGTCTTTCCTCCTAACAAAACTGGGGAGACGGAGATGTAGGACCAGTGAATGCCTGCTTATTTTCATTTTGTATTGTGTTTGAGATCATACAAGTTTTATAAAAATTCCTAGGTCCTAGAAAGTTTAACTTAAAGTTTAATTGTTTAATTAAAATGTAAGTTCATTTTTAATATTTAAACCATTTTAACTGGAAAAGTTAAAGGTTGATGCATTTTTAATTTCACATTTCAGTATAAACACAGCAGCATGTCAGAAACATTGGCTCAAGCAATGCTGTGAATTCAGGGCAGGAGTGTTTGTTTAACCAGTGACGGATGGGGAGTGTTTGGGAAACGTATGAAAACAATAATTGTTCTTGCAGTTTCATTTGTTGACACTAATGACACAATAGAGCGCTGCAGTCATGATTATTTTTTGTAGGCCAAGCATCAACCTTGTTCCTTTGACAAAAAATCCCAAAAGGAATGTTTCATTGACTTTTGGATCATTGCGGAAAATAAGTTGACAGTCTTCACAAATTAACACAGATTTCATGAATTTTGAAGCCTAAATAAAAGACAAAAACTAAATATAGGCTGTAAATAAACTACTCAATGGTCATATGACTTCAACGTCACCACTATTAAGTTTCTGACAGTGCTTTCAATCTTTAAAAAAAAAATACTGAAAGTTTAAAGAATTGGTTGCAAGCACAATGTACAAGTAGACTGTGTAGACGAGTGTATTGGTATTGGTTCAACATGATGTTTAATGTCACAGACAACTTCTGTAGGCCAATTTAGCCGCTTGTTAGCAACCGACAAGTAAAAGCTTTTAAAAATCAGTAGGGGTTTTACTGATGTATTATATGATGTAGAATGAAATGTGACAATATCTTGAGTTTATGAAAACCACAGACCTTATTTCAGGTATTTAACCAAAAGAAGCCCATACGTAAAACACAATGACTTCTGGATGATGGAATCAGAAGTGCTAAAATGCTAACTAGTTTCCAGGTTTTGGCCTAGAAAAATGTTTACTGAATAGATATCGACTGTTCCTTTGATGTCCTTGACATGGCTTTTTAAAAAGGGGAGAAAAAAATGCAAGAGCTTGAGATGGAATTCAGTTAAAGTGTTTCTTACTTGTTAGACTACAGTCACTCAAATGTCAATTTCCATGAATGTGCACATGCTTGAGGTCACAATACACAAGCAGTAGCTCAGTGTGGGGTGGTGGGTGCCTGGATGACCGGCGTTAAATTAGCCATCTCAGCGCACTGCTGTCGCATGAGCGGGGTCATGTGGCCATGACTCCCGCTGATCTCATTACAGTGGCAGGGCTGAGACCTCGCTGGCCAGGCCGGTAATGATCACACTCTGTCAGGCCTGATCAACATCTCACCCTCACACTGCCATCAGTGGGGTCACAAGCACACAGTGCACACATACACAATAACATGCTCATGTACATTCCACTCTCACCAGTCACAAAATCCACATTATGCATTATACTTCTCAATGTGCTAGACATATTTTACTGTGAAACCCAAGTTTATTCAGTATATATATATATATATATATATAGATATATGAAAATTGTATTAATGTTACATTAATTAAAGAGTTTATTATATCACATTTATTATAATATTAGTAAAATCCAATATGTATTTACAGTACCATTCAAAAGTATGAATATTTTCATTCAACAAGGACACATTAAATTGATAAAAAGTGACAGTAAAGACACCTATATTGTAACAAAAGAATTCTGTTCAAATGCTGTTCTTTTGATTTTTAACATTGAACATTGATAATAAAAAAAATTTATTTGTTTATTTATTTATTGTTTAATTTATTTGATTGTTTGTGCACCAAATCAGCATATTAGAATGATTTCTGAATACCAGACCAATAGCTGCCGAAAATTCAGTGTTACAGTCACAAAAATTTACATTTGTACATTTACATGTACATTTTTTACATTTAGTCATTTAACAGACACTTTTATCCAAAGCGACTTACAAATGAGGAAAATGGAAGCAATCAAAATCAACAAAAGAGCAATGATACGCAAGTGCTATAACAAGTCTCAGTTAGCTTAACGTAGTACACGTAGCAAGGTTTGTTTGCTTTTGTTAATTGTATAATAAATAAAAAGAAAACAAATAGATAGAATACAAAAAGATTAGAAAAGCTAGTGTTAGTTTTTTTCTTTTTAAGAATAGAATTAGAACAGAGAGTGTTAGAGTTAGAGGGTCAAATAAAGATGGAAGAGATGTGTTTTTAGAGGATTCTTGAAGATGGCTAAGGACTCAGCTGCTCAGATTGAGTTGGGCAGGTCATTCCACCAGGTGGGAACATTTAATTTAAAAGTCCGTGAAAGTGATTGTGTGCCTCTTTGGGATGAGCAATGAAGCCACGTTCACTTGCAGAACGCAAGCTTCTAGAGGACACAGAAGTCTGAAGTAATGAATTTAGGTAAAGGGGTGCAGAGCCAGTGGAGGTTTTGTAGGCAAACATTAATGCCTTGAAATAACTTGCATTTTAACCCTCTATGGGTTATCGTCATTTATAAATGACGCTAAGAAAATTGTATTTAAAATATAATATATATGTTCAACCAACAAAATGTTATTTTAGTGATGTCAAATGACATCCCCTTCAACCAGTAAAATTAAAAATTATTAGCCTTGTGCTTCACATTTTTGGTAACTAAGTAGTAAAAGAGACATTAGCACAATTTAGGTCACATGCTCTCAAGACTCCATAGTGAGCTCATTTTAGACTAGCAAATACATATAAATTCAAGTTATAAAACATATAATTGTACATCCAAATGTGTTTTTTAATGCACTTTTATAAAAACAACAACTCAGAGACCAACAAATCTGAGCGTCATGCATAACTGACAAAGCATATTTTGTGTAGCTGGCACTATTAACCAGCATTGGCGGGCAGTATAATAGCCTTTATGCATGTGTTTTAGGTTCAAAACACTAAGACATGGTTTTCAGGCAGTGAAATGCATCCAAATTTGTGTCAATTTTAGACATTTTCACGTGCAACTTCCAAATCAAATATACAGTAGCAGCACAAGAAAAAATAAAATAATATTCATAAAGATTTTTTATGTTTTTTGAAACGGTAAGACCTTTTCACTTCTTTTCTTTTCATTAAGTTTCAGACAATTTGCCAAAAATAATTTACCCTAATGGGACAACGTCAGTTATAAATGACGGATCCCTAAAAAAAGGTCAAAGGTCAGATGAAGAAAACTAATTTTGGAAACTGATTTTACTCCTAAATATATGTAAAATATAAAGTCAATTATTTTTTAAGCTGTAAATTCACAATTAGTCCTATAGAGGGTTAAAATACAGAAAACAGTTATTTTAAATTGTAAATATTTTTTTTCAGAATTTTCTGCCTTTTCAAATAAATGCTGCCTTGGTGAATATAAGAGACTACTTTCAAAAACATTTAAAAATATTACCAACCCCAAACTTTTGAACAGTAGTATATGCAGGGGCGGATTTAGTGAATTGGGGGCCCCAGGCAAATATAGAAATGGGGCCCTATACATTTGCACACATTTACCTAGATCAACCTTGAGGTTCCTTTTTTGTCGTGATGCTTGCTGCTGCACAGTGGTGCCCCATAGTTGTGTCCAATGTTTCTACATTTTTCATGTACATGTTATAATGGGATTCTTTCATTTACATTTACATTTACATTTACATTTATTCATTTAACAGACACTTTTATTATTTCATGTTGTAAACCATGAAATAGCAATTGATTTACCATTGAGATACAAGTTTAAAAATATATATATATATATAACGATAAACCTCACAATTGAACCTTTAAACCATTTTTTTTTAAGAAAAGGGATGAGTCAGATGTATAAATTATTATATTATTTAAAACGGGTTTATGTGGGTGGATTTTTGCATTGGTCTGAACAAAAACTGCAGACTGGATTATTGAAAATGCACATTCATTCTCTGCCAGTAGGAGGTGCTTTTGGAACTTCAGAAATATAGCGGTTTCCCCGGTAACGGCTGTAAACAAAGCAGCGCTCAGCTCATAAATTATACTTTATCAGGTAAAATGAAAATGCCATCAAAACTTTTCTGAAGACAATCGGTTCCCTTCAGAGGTTCATTCATATAAAAACTTGAATTAGTGAGAATGAGAAAAGTGTGAAAAACATATCCTATATTGACGAGGAAAGTCCACTGATGAGTTACCAGTTTAAGCCTACATTTCATTTTAGTCATTGTAACTCAGGGCTGTCAATCAATTACAATATTTAATCGCATGATTGTCATGAGTTAACTTGCGAATAATCACAACTTAATCGCATATTTTTATCTGTTCTAAATGTACCTTAAATTAATACTTTTCAAGTTTTTAATACTCTAATCAACACGGGCATGGATAAATATGGATGCTTTATGCAATATATGTTTATTATTAGTGAAACCATAGTCAACATAGAGCATGAAGAGTAGACAACTTGTTCATGTCTATTAGACACATGAAAAAAAGAACATAGAAATACCAGGTTCCTATTACTTCTCTTTCTCTGTACTGAGCAATTTACTGACATTTTCGCAAGACAGGGCAGCTCACTTCTTCTGAACATGCAAAATGTACATTTATTATTTATTATTACATTTGTTTGGTTCTCTGTGCCACATACTGTATTTTGATGCAGCTAAATTCTCAATAAATTTTCATTAATATATTTTACTGTTTCTGTTGTCAGACAATGGAATGAATATGAAATAGTGACTGAAACGCGATCCATCAAGACTACATAACCAGATCTCCCTTCCAAGATGTTAATCTGCACAAAAATCCTGATTTATAATCGTGCCGTCTTCTGATAAAATCAAATAGGCTACACATAAGATAAAGACAATAGCTGTGATGTGATTTCGGCTATACTTGCATGTTAAATTAGAGATGCAACATATCTGTGTTTTAACTGAAAGCGCAGCTCCTTTCAGAACAGAGCAGACGCAGAGAGAGAGAGAGAGAGAGAGAGAGAGAGAGGTGTGTGCGCGCGCTGGGAAAGAGAGAGAGACCTCGCGCTCGTGCGGCAGTCATCTTCAGATGCATTATATTTATATTTGCTACAAGCAGGATACACAAGAAGCACGTTCAACTCGGACACGCAGACCGTTGTCGTGGCAATAAACACAGTTAACAACAACCGTTCGCGTGTCCGCGGCCGCGCTTAATGCGCATCTGGTATATGAAAAGCTTTTTAGGGGGCCCTTGGCTTTTGGGGGCCCAAGGCAGTCGCCTACCTTTGCCTAATGGGTAAGTCCGCCCCTGAGTATATGTATTATAAAATGCTATATGATATATTTTATATATTATGATATAATATATTGAACCAAATTCTAAATAAATTGTGATGCTGTTTGTACTATAATAAGTATATTTAAACTAATTTTGTGCAGTGTAATTGGTAAACCAGAAATAAAAACCTAAATATTTTTTATTTTTTTTGCTCCAGGAACCTGCTGCTAGAATGGAACATTTATTTGGGTGAACATTATAAATGTTCACCCAACATTGTGCAGAGCATTTAGCCAGAGGCTACATTGTATAAGAGTTAATCACAGACCACAAAGACTAATCATCCATAGAAATTTTGGCAGATTATTTGTTGGGAGCTCAGCATATTGCTGGATTACCACTCCTGCAGATGGACCCCAGATGGGTGATGGGATGGGGTGTCATGGGGTGATGAGGAGGAACACAGTCTCGTACCATCATTTCCTTTAGGAATCATCCGAGGTGGACAAGGGTTGACACCTGACCCTCATATCATCTGCTGCCCTTTCCTTACAGACACAAAGAGTGATTATGAGGAGCATCTCCTTCACAGCAGCAGAATCTGACCTAAACATGTGTGCTCTCACTTTGATGATGACACTATTAATATAAAGACAGATAGAGAGTCTCATCTTTTAGTTTTATGATTCATTTCGTGCAAAAATGGAAATTCTCACATCACTGACTTACCCTCATGTTAATAAAAAACCTGTTTGATTTTTTTTTTTTTTTTTTGTATTTAGCAGATTCTCCAAGCTGCTCTTTCCTTATATAGGGTTGTCAAGCACAAACAAACAAACAAACAAGCAACCGGATGAACAAACAAAAAACTAACAAACAAATATTAAAACCATAAAAAAAATAATTCAAAAAATAAACATTAACTGAAATAAAATATAAAAACAAACTTATTTTATTTCAGCTAGCTGACAAAGCAAAACTTATCTTTTTCATTTAGTTTAAATTGAAATACTAAAATAACTAGAAATGAATCAACTGCTCCTAAACTAAAACTTAATAAATGTTTTCAAAAACAAAAATGAATAAACATTGCTAAAACATACAACAAATAAAAAAAAATAAAAAAATAAAAAGTATACAATTTTAAAAATATTAAATCTAAAATGAAAACTTTAACAAAAACTATAATCGTATAGAAATCATATTAAAATTACACTGCATACAATAACTTTGTGTAAAATTCAAGACAGCCATGGTCACCATTTACTTTCATTGTATGAAACGGCTTGGACGTTTTCTATAAATAACTACTTTTGTGTTACACGCAGGAAAGAAAGTCACACAGGTTTGAAACAACATGAGTGTGAGTAAATTCTACAACAATATTTCATTTTTGGTTCACTATCCCTTTAACTAGAACGTGGCCTACTGGTTTCATTGTTTAGTTTTAGAATATAATCAAGCATTAATGAGGCATTTCGTTCCTGTCCATTATTGTGTCTAACGTAATATTTTGCGGTAACCATGCTAACACACTTAAAATAACGCTGGACATACTGAGAGGTTCTGATGATGATAAAGGGTAAATGAGATCTTAATTGTATTATGGCATTATATGTTGACAGTTATATAGATTCATAATCTCAGGGAAGGACCACAAGACCTTGAGCACAATTCTGCATCCATCCCGACAGATCTTTAGCATTTCTCCCATGATTCTGTCGGACGGCAATGCGTGTGTGCGAATGTGGCCAATGTTTTATATGTAGGTCAGCATATCACTGGCTCTGGTCATTGTTCTACATCCATATAAGACAGGCAGTGGAGTGGACAGGCCACATTTTTTTGAAGGCCCTATCCCCCCGCATGTGGATCCTGTTTCCTGCTGCTAATGACTTTGACATTATTGGGCCGGACAGTGGCGTGTCTGGCCACATTACTCTCAGCACTATTGCATATTCATAATCGACTAAATATAGTCAGCCAAAGCGAAGACTAGCGGGCAAAAAGGCTAGGGATGGACACTCCGGCTGGCCACTGAACAATGGCGAAATGGCACCGGACCCCTGACTGGCCGCGGGCTGATGGGTAACGGGCCAACTCTCAACATGCAGGGAAATCAAAAGGATTCAACTTGAGGAGCTCTTTTCTTAGAGTCCCTCAGGGCTAAATGAGTGAACTGAAAAGACACAAAAATGGCCCCACAGATTTTACATGTTTATATACATTAAGTCACAGTGACAGGGCAGTTGTTCGGTAACATTAGATGTGCTTTCATTTGAAAATATTGTTCAAACTTTTGTACCATTCTGTTGTAGATTTTTATGTACATCTGCAAGGTATCATTTTTTTCTTCATTTAGACAGCAGTTTGGCATCAAGTCTCAGTAACCAATAATAGAGAATAATAGAGGCTAGTAGCCTGATTAATTCTATATTTGCCAAACAAAACTTTTAGTCTGGATGCGATTAATTGTGATTAATCGATTGACAGCACTAATATATATATATATATATATATATATTATATTATATTATATATAAAGCTTTTATTTACATATTATATGTGTGTGTACTGTGTATATTTATTATGTACATATAAATACATACACATGCATGTATATATTTAAGAAAATATGTTATGTTTATATTTTAAATACATTTATATATATAATATAAATTATATAAATATAAATATATACATGTAAATACATGTAAATATTTTCAAAATATATATTCATAATAAATGTACACAGTACACACAGGGCTGCATTAAGACTGCACTGGGCCCCGGGGCTATGACTTACTGCAGGGCCCCCCATCACAATAATAATAATATATATAGGCATATATGGTATAAAAATCCTATTTAAAGCTTTATATAGGGTTTTAATCCCATATCAAAATTATTGATGCACTGAAATTTCATAATTTTTGTTACCAATTTCAATATCACATAAGATAATACTAGCCTAAGTAAAAATAAGCTTACTGAAGACAAGTAAACAGTCACAAATTAGGCTACAACAGAACAAAGATCATAAGAAATCGACCTACTTGAATTAGGTCGAAGCACTGAATAATATTATGATGTATAAAAAAGTACAAATAGACTGAATGGTGTCCACTGTATTCAATATACATTCATTCTTATTTATTTTACAAAAGTGATTCAGTCAAGGACAGTAATTGATTTTCCTTCTGTTTGATTTACATTATTGACACAAATGGCAACAGCAGCTATATTAGGCTGCTTTAGTGGAATAGTTCACCCAAAAATGAAAATTATGTTGTTGTTCTAAACCTGTATGAGATTCCTTCTGCTGTTGAATGCAAAATAATATATTTGGAACAATACTGGTAATCAGACAGTTGCTGGGCCCCCATGACTTCCATAATATGAAAAAAATACACTATACTTGGAGTTAATGGGGACCAGAAACTGGTTGCGATCATTTTTCAAAGTATCTTCTTTTATGTTGAGTAGAACAAATAAATTCATAGAGGTTTAAAACAATTTGAGTTTAAGTATATGATGAGAGTATCTTAATTTTTAAGATCTCATCATATCCAGGATCTCATATCTAACACATGCTTTTATCTTTAAATATTAACGTTCATTTAAGACACAAATAACTGTTTACGAGGATACTCGCAAAGACGAGAATTTTTGACACATAACTGTGTATTTGAACGTTTAAGCACAACAAGGAGCGAAAAGTTTATTCAGTCGCAATACGAGCAGGTGCGCGCCGCGCGAAATCAGGCTGAAACCGTCTTAAATGCACGCATTTACCAGAATGAATTCTGCCCCACTGCTCAATGTTCATTAACAGTTTAAACCATTTGTTTTAAAACCTGCTTAAAACGCGTTTAAATGATAAGCTTAGCCTACATCGTGACGTGCAAAACGATTGATATATTTCTACCGGATTATCTCCCAAGTCCCAATCCTTTAATGAATAGCCTATAAAGGTGCATCTCAATAAATTAGAATGTCGTGGAAAAGTTCATTTATTTCGGTAATTCAACTCATTTTGTGAAACTCGTGTATTAAATAAATTAAAAGCACACAGACTGAAGCAGTTTAAGTCTTTGGTTCTTTTAATTGTGATGATTTAGGCTCACATTTAACAAAAAAACACCAATTCACTATCTCAACAAATTAGAATACTTCATAAGACCAATAAAAAAAACATTTTTAGTGAATTGTTGGCCTTCTGGAAAGCATGTTCATTTACTGTATATGTACTCAATACTTGGTAGGGGCTCCTTTTGCTTTAATTACTGCCTCAATTCGGCGTGGCATGGAGGTGATCAGTTTGTGGCACTGCTGAGGTGGTATGGAAGCCCAGGTTGCTTTGACAGTGGCCTTCAGCTCATCTGCATTGTTGGGTCTGGTGTCTCTCATCTTCCTCTTGACAATACCTGATAGATTCTCTATGGGGTTCAGGTCAGGCGAGTTTGCTGGCCAATCAAGCACACCAACACCATGGTCATTGAACCAGCTTTTGGTTCCTTTGGCAGTGTGGGCAGGTGCCAAGTCCTGCTGGAAAATGAAATCAGCATCTCCATAAAGCTTGTCAGCAGAAGGAAGCATGAAGTGCTCTAAAATTTCCTGGTAGATGGCTGCGTTGACTGTGGACTTCAGAAAACACAGTAGACCAACACCAGCAGATGACATGGCAGCCCAAATCATCACTGACTGTGGAAACTTCACACTGAACTTCAAGCAACATGGATTCTGTGCCTCTCCACTCTTCCTCCAGACTCTGGGACCTTGATTTCCAAATGAAATGCAAAATTTACTTTCATCTGAAAAGAGGACTTTGGACCACTGAGTTCTTTTTCTCCACAGCCCAGGTAAGACGCTTCTGATGTTGTCTCTGGTTCAGAAGTGGCTTGGTAGCCCTTTTCCTGAAGACGTCTGAGCGTGGTGACTCTTGATGCACTGACTCCAGCTTCAGACCACTCCTTGTGAAGCTCTCACAAGTGTTTGAATCAGCTTTGCTTTGACTGTATTCTCAAGCTTGCGGTCATCCCTGTTGCTTGTGCACCTTTTCCTACCAAAATTCTTCCTTCCAGTCAACTTTGCATTTAATATGCTGGTGTTGTCAAGTAATTGTTTAGTATACATCAGTCACACTGTTTATGCTGTATTTGTATCTGTAGTATTAAATTGTATTACATATGTTTTTTTTTAGGCTATACAATAACTGGTGTTTAGAGCTGTTAGTTACAACTCATTTGTTCCATATTGTCAAACATGACCCAATTGTCCATTGTTTTCAAAAGCCTCATTTTTATCAGTTACATACAACACCCTAATGGAAGTTATTTGCATCAAATGAACAATACGTTCATATGATTGTGTGTGTGTGGTCCTGTTATTCCGTGTGTTATACGGCCAAAATATAACCTCAAGGATATTTATACCAGTAAATTTAGACCTTGTGGAGACATTTTTTGGTCCCCATGAGGAAACAAGCTTATAAATCATACAGAATTAAGTTTTTTGAAAATCAAAAAATGTAAAAAAAAAAGATTGTGAGGGGTAGGTTTAGGGGTAGGGTTTGGGTAACGGCATAGAAAATACAGTTTATACAGTATAAAAACCATTAGGCCTATGTCCCCATAAAACATGGAAACCCAACATATGTATGTGTGTGTGTGTGTGTGTGTGTGTGTGTGTGTGTGTGTGTGTGTGTGTGTGTGTGTGTGTGTGTGTGTGTGTGTGTGTGTGTGTGTGTGTGTGTGTGTGTGTGTGTGTGTGTGTGTGTGTGTGTGTGTGTGTGTGTGTGTGTGTGTGTGTGTGTGTGTTTTAAAATAAGTCAGATATAAATTGGGTACAAAAAGGATAGTCTCCTCAACATATGTGACAGTGAAAAAAGAAGCATAATTTTGTCTCTAAAAGTGATGTGGAATTTTGAAATCTTATAAAAACAGACCAAATCTTATGAAGGCACCATGGTGTGAAAATTGCTGTAGCAGATTACATTAGCCTGTACAAGTTTCACGACTCATTTCCCCCATCTGCAATCAACACATGATGTTTAAATGAGGTATATTAGGGCACAGTGTTAAACACCAAGTTAAAGGAAAGTGATAAAATAAACACTGCATATTTTTACTCATACAAGAGCAGAAGGCAACAGATACCCATGACATCCAGGAAAATGAGAATAAAAAAACTGTCAAGTAGGTCAGTACAAAACATTATATGTTAAAATATACATCCACCCAAATGCACTTTGTTGGATTTTTTTTTTTAATGTTCTATTCGATAAAATCTTCTCTCTTTTTTAAGTTCATGCCCTTTCCCATTTCTCCTTATTACTACAAAATGATTACAAGCTCACATTTTTTTGTCTTTGTCACAGCACTTTGTACATCTACCACAAGAGGGAGACATTGACCTATATTATTTGGAGTGTTGCAGAACTGCTGTGGAAAATTGGCACAGATTTAATCTGATTTTATTGTACATAAAACAAACAGTACTGTGTGACCCTGCCAAATCTTGCTTTTAAGACACTTATAATGTTCTTGATCCCGAGAGAGACAAGAACTAACGTAATTCGCATTACAAACTAAAAGGGTGGTTGTCCAAATGACCTTGGATTACAAAGGTTTGTGTTCTCTTACAACCCTAAACGATAAAAACTCCACCAGACATTAATCATTGTATATTGCTGTGATATAGAGTGCAGAGGACTAATATTGCAGACTTTTTGTCCTGCTGTAGGAATGATATGTTAGGGAGGATATGCAGGTTAAGAGATGAGAGGATACCACTTGTGTGACATGCTGATGGATTCTTAGTCATCCCCTTTCAACTGTGCTGTCACACAAGCAAAATTACAGCCCTCCTCCCATTACAAGCCATTTCCTTCAAAGAAGCAGTCTGGGGTGACCCCAAATCAGCGTGTGGCGATTGGAGCTTTTCTGTTCCAGCTTTTGAGAGCATTCTATCACACTCATGAAAATAACACTCTTGAACACAATAACATAACCACCAGTGATGAGGTCATCGCTCAGCAAATGGTAAAATACAATGTCTGATGTTGATCATCATCATCACAAAAAGTAAAATATTCTTTAAAAAAGTGTCATTATCTCTGTGTTTGTGAAGACTGTTACACATGACAATAATCAGACTATCCTTTCTGAATGATGTGGTTTCTTTTAAAGTCAAGCCATGTGTATTACTAAAAAAAATCAGCCTTTTTAAATAATATTTGATATATTCTGATATCTATCTATCTATCTATCTATCTATCTATCTATCTATCTATCTATCTATCTATCTATCTATCTATCTATCTATCTATCTAACAAATTGATTAAAAGAAATAGAACACAAATATATATTTAATTTTTTTCTTTTATTTTTATGACAACTTCCACAAAACAACAAGCATATCATTTTCATTTAACTATTTATTTTTATTAATTTTTAATATGTATATTTTAATATTTAATATAATATTTATATTTTATTAAATAACTTTGTAATTTAATTTAATTTAATTTAATTTAATTTAAAATTGTTAGATAGATAGAAAAAGGGCAATTAGAGCTGGAAATTGTTTCATTTTTGTAAATAAGTTCAAACTGTCTGAACTAAAACTTTTTTGTGTGTTATCACTCAGAAATGTTCATGGATGTTGCATGGTATTTTATGTAGGATTTTTTTTAAATATATATATATAAATAACTCAAACAATTAAGATATTGTTACTAATAGTTGTATTATTAACAATGCATATAAATCAGACAGTTCTTCTACTAAAGATGAAAGAATCCAAAAACATTGTTTTATCTAGAGTTTTCCTGCATCTTGAATGTACTTGTCAACAATGTCTTTATCAATAGTTGGCAGCGGCTATGAGGAGGTGACTCAGTTAATTAAAACTGCTTTTTTGATGACTGATATTTCTAGATATATCAAGTCTTTGTCTCACGCAAGTGTGCCTTATTATGAAAATATGTGTATTCAGTATTTTGCCCAACACTAGTGGCTACTTATTACATTCAGTCACATGCTAATGAACAGATGACAAGCTCTTTGCCAGCAGAGGCTTACGAATGGCTGTTCCAGGTCCAAACCAACTTGAGTCCCACAATCTTGTTTCCTGAAGCCAGCAGGCTGAACGTTTCCAAAAGAATAAGACATGAGGCAAAACTCACTGGTGTTCTCTCTTATCCTCTGCCAACACCTCCACGAGGACAGCCATCAAAGTTGATCTTCCAAGGACAAGACTTCAGTGTAAGATTTGCCATGTCCCTCTCCATCTATCTGTTCCTCTTTCGTTTCTGTTCCTTGGTCCCTCCCTGTCTTGGTCTTCTTGCTGCCTTCCCCCCTATGTTTCTTTTTTATTTCCTCTCTGTGCTTCAGGTAAGGACGCGGGATGTTTTGAGATGAAAGGCTGGCAGGAGGGATGGGGTAGAGGGGAAGATATAAAAACTCAGAGGCAGCAGTGGAAGGTGATGTGTGGTGATAAAACGAGTCAGTGGTGCTTCTGCTGTGAATTAGAATGTCTCTATTATGTGCTTCCACCCAAGAGATGCTTAATGAGCTACCCAGCAGGAGTATGGGTGGTAGCAGAAACAGGCCTGATTGATTTCCTTACATTGCATAATGCAGGGCTGTGCAGTATCAAACGCAACCACCAGATGGCAGTCTTGGGCTTCAGGACTTTTTGAAGACTGCCCTGCTTGCCATGGTACATTTGTTTAGGACAAATTATAATGGGACAAAAAAGATTTAGATTAAGGTTTAGAGAAATTTCATCAAGTTCACATAATGAAAATGTATTTATTTATTTATTACAAACTAGTTTGTTTATTTATTTATTTATTATAATCTAGTTTATTTATTTATTTATTGTCATATAAAGGAAACTATTGGGGTCCAGTGTTGTTTGGACTCCATGTGTTCTTTAAAATATATTTTTGGTTTGTTCCAAAGGAAAGAATGTGTATCAGACAGGTTTGGAACAACATGAAGGTGAACTATCTGAAGCCTGATGATACTTAAAATCAAATTGAAATGTATTGCTGTGTGATATATATATATATATATATATGACAAAATGATAGTAGCATGCATCATGAAAACTTGTTTCTGCCATGGGATAAAGAAAAAAATATAATAAAATGGTAATTAGGGCCCAAGCCAGTAAGGCGCAGGGCCCTATTGATTTCCTAAGGATTATTTTTATTAGGGCCCAAGCCAGTAAGGCGCAGGGCCCTATTGATTTCCAAAGGATTATTAGGGCCCAAGCCAGTAAGGCGCAGGGCCCTATTGTTTTCCAAAGGATTATTAGGGCCCAAGCCAGTAAGGCGCAGGGCCCTATTGATTTCCTAAGGATTATTATTAGGGCCCAAGCCAGTAAGGCGCAGGGCCCTATTGTTTTCCAAAGGATTATTATTATTTTTTTTTTTATTTTTTTTTTCAACCTTCCAGGTACTTTTGGGGGCCTTAACGTGCTCAAAAACTCTTGAAAATTTGCACACACGTTGGAATCCGCGGCCATTAGGACGCCACAGAGGCTGGGACCCGGGCGTGGCACAGGGGCTCTACGGCGCCCCCTGGAACACAGTCAGAAAACTTGATGTATAGCTCACACATACTTGCACGTATTCATATGAAACTCGGTACACATATAGATCTCATTGAGCTGAACAACTTTCACACTGCATGTCATTGGCTCCGCCCAACAGGAAGTTGGCTATTTAGGGCTGTTTAAAAAGCGCATGCTCTGGAATTTGATATACTCCTCTGAGGATTACCACCCGTTTGCCACCAAACTCGGTGAACATGATCTCAAGACATTGGGGACGCAAAATTGCCAGGATATTTTTGATATCTCGAACGGTTTGCCCGTGGCGAGGCGATGAATTTATGGCGAAAAATGAGAGACAGGAAGCGTCTAATAACATCCACATACATTGTCTGATTTTGATCAAACTTCAGGGTTTTGTTCGTTGTATGATGCCGAGCGCATAGATGTGACTATTAGGAGTCAAAGTTATAGCGCCACCAACTGGCAGCAGGAAGTGTGTCATTTTCAAAATGCTTTGAATTCAGCATCTTATTTTTACTCAATTTGCTTCAAACTTCATCAGAATAATGTCAAAACACGGCCGATGTAAAACTGTGAAGGGAATATTGATATCTATAATACTGTTGCCATGGCAACGTTTCAAACTTGAAAATTTGTTTCTGGTGATTTTGAAGCAGATAACATGTTTAGAATGTCATGAAACTCAACACACATATGAGTATTAATGATAGTTAGACACTGGAAAAAGCTCATAAACGGGCGTGGAAGAGGCGCTCTATAGCGCCACCTTTTGTCAAAAATGGGGGGGTTAGTTTTAGCTACAGACACCAATCTCGGTACATAAATTGTTCTAATCAAGCCGGACAACTTTCTAATTTACACTCATTAGCTACGACCAACAGGAAGCCGGCTATCTTTTTTTTAATGTAATTTTCGGGGAATATCAAGCTGTAAATAAATTCTTACTCCTCCAAGCAGAAACAAGTAGTTCACACCAAACTTTGTCAACATGATGCCAATATACTGAAGATGCTAAATTGCTAACGGATTTAGGATATATTGAACGGTGTATTAATGGCGATTTGTTAAAGTTACAGTAAAAAAGAGAGCAGTTATTTTCTTATATCTTTAAAGTGCAGCTTCCAAACACTTCAAAACTTTTTACATACATAGAGCAAGTCATTCTGAAGAAGTATGGTTAGTTTCATGACTTTACAAAAGGTCTATGAATAACAGAAAATTAATAAACTATCAAGACATTTGATCACACTGGCTCTGTGTATGTGGGGGGATGGGTGAGTCTGTGTGTTAAGTGTGAGTGTGAGGAGGTGGGTGAGAGAGACAGACAGAGAGAGAGACACAGAGAGAGAGAGAGAGAGAGAGAGACTTTTAAACATCTCTTTAATCACTAGAAAAAAATCATTCAGTATCTATTTATTTAATTATTCGTTTTATTTTATGTTATTTATTTAAATCTTCAATTTTTTTTTTTTGTTGTTTTTTTTTTTTGCATTAAAGCTTAAGAAATCTCCTAGGCCTTATCTTTTTCTGTCAGTCTTAGGGACACAAATAAATAAAAATCCAAGAACCAGTTAATTTGTAGGGCACTGACAACATAATTTTATATAATAAGGTTAATAATTATGTTAATTACAACATAAATTTTTTTGTGTTTTATGAAAAATCATAAATCATAAAAAGATAAAATCATAAAAATCATAAAAGATTTTATGTTAATGTTTTTACTTAACATTAATTAACATTAATACATTTTAGATAATTATTGTTCATGTTAACTAGTATAGTTCAATAATATCATTTTTTTAACATTAATTTATTCGAAACTAACCAACTAAGTATGAACAACCATTGTTTTACTATATTTCTTAAGAAAACAAATTCTAAAAAATAAAGTAAACAAATCTTTGTTAGTTCATGGTACAGTGACTGATGTACATTAACCAGAAACTTTAATTAATAATGTAGTAGTCAATTTTGAACATATCATTAACCAAGAATCATAAGTGCTATAAAAATATTGGGTAACACTTCATAATAACTGCACACTATGAATCATTAGGTAAGCATTAGTAAATAGTTAGTTCATCGTTTATTAAGCATTGTCCCAACATTAATAGTCATTAGAAAGTAGTTTATAAATACAGCTATAAATGCATTGTTCTTTATTTATTAGGCATATCTATTACAAAGGAGATTTAAAGGCTCAGTTATCTTCCTAACAGAAAAAAATACACAAACACAACACAGAGGGATAGAGAACTCAGAAATATTTTTTCAAGATGCAAATAATGAAACTGTACACTTGAATATTTACTTTACTTTATTTTTTTAAATGAAATTGCAGAGGTTTATTTTTCATTTTTTAATCAAGTGTACAGTCACCTTGCATCTTGAAAAAATATTTATGTGTTCTGTATCCCTCTGTGTTGTGTTTGTTTAACTTTTCTTTTTGGGAGATAAATGAGCTTTTAAATCTCCTTTGTCAATGCTTTATAAGATATAAATAGTCCTCACTTTAGATGAGCTCACACAAATAGATGGCTGGCAACTACTAAATGTTTTATAACTACCTGACTTAATCATGAATTAAAGCAGGAATATGTGTTAATAAAGCATTTATTAACACATTGAGCAATTATTATGATGTGTCTAAATAATAAGATTTATAAATGTACATTTAAATAGTTTATTAATCATTTACTTACACTTTCTAAATGATCTTATGAACCACTCACAATAATATATACGTACTGATGTTAATTAATATAGTTAATGTTAAAAACTGAAACCTTATTGTAAAGTGTTACTAAAGTTTTATATATTGTTCTGTCAGTGACGGCTCCAGGATTTTTTTGTTGGGGGTGCTAAGGGGGGCTTAACAGTTCAGAGGGGGTGATAAAAACTAATTAAATTGAGAGAAAATAATGAACGCCTAACTTTAGCTATCGTATTTTTTTTATATACAGCAGCTTCGAAAAAGGCATATTTAACTTTTTTCCTGTGGTATTAAACTTCACATATGCCACTGTTATTAGTAATATAACTTCTAATGCCAACTGCCAAATATGACACTTACAAAGTAATATAATTTATGAATATAGAAAAGAAAGAAATTTGGGATTTTTTCTTTTTTCATTGTTTTCTTTTATTTATTTATTTATTTATTTATTTAAGTTATCTTTATTTTTTTACACATATCTAGTAATTTTTTTCTGACCATCAAGTGTCAGTCAATCAATGCCAACTGTTAGGAAAACATGGTAAATTCTAACCATTTACAATAGATAGTGCCGACAATTCATACAACTATTTCCACACGGGCACACATTGTGGGAGATAACCTCCCCGTGCTGATTTGCATCGTATCATGTGTAGATGATAGCCAGAGATAGGCCATTGTAAAAAGCTTCAAAAATTGGCAATATTAAGAGGATTTAGCATTTCCAATTAATGTAGGCCTGTTACATTCTTCTTATTATTAGGCCTATTATTATTATTAGATTACATTTATTATTAAATTACATGAAATTATTTGCCCCGCAATAATTTCATAGCTCATCACCGCATGATGCGCTGTGAGAATAATAAAATAGGCTAGCTTACTCCTCATTGAAAATGTTTTTAAAAACTTTTTTAAAACAGGTCTATTGATTTATACAATGAATTACAGGCCTATAATTATAACACTGCAGTCATCAATGAAAATTCAGAGCAGCTTTATTTCATGCACCGATTTTCAAAAACAACCTGTTTAACGTGAACTACATTTCTTCTCATGTTTTTTACTATACGAGCCACAAGAGAAATATTAAGGGAATAATTTGAGACAGTTATATACCGTTATCAGCATATGTTAAAATAGATTCGTCTCTCGTTGTCTCAGAGAGAATATGCGCCATTAATGCAGCGTTAGCCGTCAGTTTTTTTACTTTCACTTTCTCCATAGTGAATTGACTGACGTTCACCGTCTTGCGCAAAGAATTGCTTGACCCCTCCCCATATTACCAATTGTCTATAGGCCACATATTTTTTAGGTTTTTAATATTTATTTTTCAATGTTAATGAGAGTGACACCGAGAGTTAAAAAACAGGAAAATCATTTGGAAATCCTTGGGGGGGGGGGATGACAGCATCTACCTGTCAGGACCCGCCCTAGTGCCACCACTGTGTTCTGTGTGTGTTTCACAGAGTTGATGGTTTGGATTAACCCTTTAATTGCCGTATCCCTTAAAACCAGACTGCCAGAGGGTTACTGTAGTGCATGTGCCCGCTGGGCACGGTTGTTTGTTGCCACCGGGGTGGCGTTTGCACTGACGCTTGGGCCCGCCATCGCTGCTTGCAGCTATATTTAGGGCCCAAGCCAGTAAGGCGCAGGGCCCTTTTTTCCAAAGGATTTTTTTTTTTTTTTTTTTTTTTTTTTTTTTTTATTCAACCATCCGGGCACTTTTGGGGGCCTTAACATGCTCAAAAACTCTTGAAAATTCGCACACACGTTGGAACCTGTTGGCGTCCGGACGCCACAGAGGCTGGGACCCGGGCGTGGCACAGGGGCTCTACGGCGCCCCCTAGAACACAGTTTGAAAACTTGATGTATAGCTCACACATACTTGCACGTATTCATATGAAACTCGGTACACATATAGATCTCATTGAGCCGAACAAATTTCACGCTGCATGTCATAAGCTCCGCCCAACAGGAAGTCGGCTATTCAGGGCTGTTTAAAAAAGCATGCTCTGGAATTTGATATACTCCTCTGAAGATTACCACCCGATTGCCACCAAACTCAGTGAACATGATCTCAAGACATTGGGGACGCAAAATTGCCAGGATATTTTTGATATCTCGAACGGTTTGCCCGTGGCGAGGCGATGAATTTATGGCGAAAAATGAGAGAAGGAAGCGTCTAATAACATCCACATACATTGTCTGATTTTGATCAAACTTCAGGGTTTTGTTCGTTGTATGATGCCGAGCGCATAGATGTGACTATTAGGAGTCAAAGTTATAGCGCCACCAACTGGCAGCAGGAAGTGTGTCATTTTCAAAATGCTTTGAATTCAGCATCTTATTTTTAATCGATTTGCTTCAAACTTCATCAGAATAATGTCAAAACACGGCCGATGTAAAACTGTGAAGGGAATATTGATATCTAAAATACTGTTGCCATGGCAACGTTTCAAACTTGAAAATTTGTTTCTGGTGATTTTGAAGCAGATAACATGTTTAGAATGTCATGAAACTCAACACACATATGAGTATTAATGTTAGTTAGACACTGGAAAAAGCTCATAAACGGGCGTGGAAGAGGCGCTCTATAGCGCCACCTTTTGTCAAAAATGGGGGGGTTAGTTTTAGCTACAGACACCAAACTCGGTACATAAATTGTTCTAATCAAGCCGGACAACTTTCTAATTTACACTCATTAGCTACGACCAACAGGAAGCTGGCTATCTTTTTTTTAATGTCATTTTCGGAGGGGAAACAAGCTGTAAATAAATTCAAACTCCTCCAAGCAGAAACAAGTAATTCACACCAAACTTTGTCAACATGATGCCAATATACTGTAGATGCTAAATTGCTAACGGATTTAGGATATCTTGAACGGTGTATTAATGGCGATTTGTTAAAGTTACAGTAAAAAAGAGCAGTTATTTTCTTATATCTTTAAAGTGCAGCTTTCCAAACACTTCAAAACTTTTTACATACATAGAACAAGTCATTCTGAAGAAGTATGATTAGTTTCATGACTTTACAAAAGGTCTATGAATAACAGAAAATTAATAAACTATCAAGACATTTGATCACACTGGCTCTGTGTATGTGGGGGGATGGGTGAGTATGTGTGTTAAGTGTGAGTGTGAGGAGGTGGGTGAGAGAGACAGACAGAGAGAGAGACACAGAGAGAGAGAGAGACTTTTAAACATCTCTTTAATCACTAGAAAAAAATCAATCAGTATTTATTTATTTAATTATACGTTTTATTTTATTTTATTTATTTATTTATTTATTTAATTATTCATTTTATTTTATTTTAATTTTTTATTTTTTATTTTTTGCATTATAGCTTAAGAAATCTCCTAGGCCTTATCTTTTTCTGTCAGTCTTAGGGACAAAAAAATATAAAAATCCAAGAACCAGTTAATTTGTAGGGCACTGACAACATAGTTTTATATAATTAAGTTAATAATTTATTCACCACACATATAATATTTTTAATTTAATTTTTGGTTAATTATATAATAAGGTTAATAATTATGTTAATTACAACATAACATTTTTTGTGTTTTATGAAAAATCATAAATCATAAAAAGATAAAATCATAAAAGATTTTATGTTAATGTTTTTACTTAACATTAATTAACATTAATACATTTTAGATCATTACTGTTCATGTTAACTAGTATAGTTCAATAATATCATTTTTTTAACATTAATTTATTCGAAACTAACCAACTAAGTATGAACAACCATTGTTTTACTATATTTCTTAAGAAAACAAATTCTAAAAAATAAAGTAAACAAATCTTTGTTAGTTCATGGTACAGTAACTGATGTACATTAACCAGAAACTTTAATTAATAATGTAGTAGTCAATTTTGAACATTTCATTAACCAAGAATCATAAGTGCTATAAAAATATTGGGTAACACTTCATAATAACTGCACGCTATGAATCATTAGGTAAGCATTAGTAAATAGTTAGTTCATCCTTTATTAAGCATTGTCCCAGCATTAATAGTCATTACTAAGCAGTTTATAAATACAGCTATAAATGCCTTGCTCTTTATTTATTAGGCATATCTATTACAAAGGAGATTTAAAGGCTCAGTTATCTTCCTAACAGAAAAATAAACAACCACAACACAGAGGGATAGAGAACTCAGAAATATTTTTTTCAAGATGCAAATAATGAAACTGTACACTTGAATATTTACTTTAATTTATTTTTTTCAATGAAATTGCAGAGGTTTATTTTTCATTTTTTATCAAGTGTACAGTCACCTTGCATCTTGAAAAAATATTTATGTGTTCTGTATCCCTCTGTGTTGTGTTTGTTTAACTTTTCTTTTTGGGAGATAAATGAGCTTTTAAATCTCCTTTGTAAATGCTTTATAAGATATAAATAGTCCTCACTTTAGATGAGCTCACACAAATAGATGGCTGGCAACTACTAAATGCTTTATAACTACCTGACTTAATCATGAATTAAAGCAGGAATATGTGTTAATAAAGCATTTATCAACACATTGAGCAATTATTATGATGTGTCTAAATAATAAGATTTATAAATGTACATTTAAATAGTTTATTAATCATTTACTTACACTTTCTAAATGATCTTATGAACCACTCACAATAATATATACGTACTGATGCTAATTAATATAGTTAATGTTAAAAACTGAAACCTTATTGTAAAGTGTTACTAAAGTTTTATATATTGTTCTGTCAGTGGCGGCTCCAGGATTTTTTTGTTGGGGGTGCTAAGGGGGGGCTTAACAGTTCAGAGCGGGTGATAAAATCTAATTAAATTGAGAGAAAATAATGAACGCCTAACTTTAGCTATCGTATTTTTTTATATACAGCAGCTTCGAAAAAGGCATATTTAACTTTTTTCCTGTGGTATTAAACTTCACATATGCCACTGTTATTAGTAATATAACTTCTAATGCCAACTGCCAAATATGACACTTACAAAGTAATATAATTTATGAATATAGAAAAGAAAGAAATTTGGGATTTTTTCTTTTTTCATTGTTTTCTTTTATTTATTTATTTATTTATTTAAGTTATCTTTATTTTTTTACACATATCTAGTAATTTTTTTCTGACCATCAAGTGTCAGTCAATCAATGCCAACTGTTAGGAAAACATGGTAAATTCTAACCATTTACAATAGATAGTGCCGACAATTCATACAACTATTTCCACACTGGCACACATTGCGGGAGATAACCTTCCCGTGCTGATTTGCATCATATCATGTGTAGATGATAGCCAGAGATAGGTCATTGTAAAAAGCTTCAAAAATTGGCAATATTAAGAGGATTTAGCATTTCCAATTAATGTAGGCCTGTTACATTCTTCTTATTATTAGGCCTATTATTATTATTAGATTACTTTTATTATTAAATTACATTAAATTATTTCCCCCGCAATAATTTCATAGCTCATCACCGCATGATGCGCTGTGAGAATAATAAAATAGGCTAGCTTACTCCTCATTGAAAATGTTTTTAAAAACTTTTTTTAAAACAGGTCTATTAATTTATACAATGAATTATAGGCCTATAATTATAACACTGCACTCATCAATGAAAATTCAGAGCAGCTTTATTTCATGCACCGATTTTCAAAAACAACCTGTTTAACGCGAACTATGTTTCTTCTCATGTTTTTTACTATACGAGCCACAAGAGAAATATTAAGGGAATAATTTGAGACAGTTATATACCGTTATCAGCATATGTTAAAATAGATTCGTCTCTCGTTGTCTCAGAGAGAATATGCGCCATTAATGCAGCGTTAGCCGTCAGTTTTTTTACTTTCACTTTCTCTATAGTGAATTGACTGACGTTCACCGTCTTGCGCAAAGAATTGCTTGACCCCTCCCCATATTACCAATTGTTTATAGGCCACATATTTTTTAGGTTTTTAATATTTATTTTTCAATGTTAATGAGAGTGACACCGAGAGTTAAAAAACAGGAAAATCATTTGGAAATCCTTGGGGGGGGGGGGGGGGGGGGTAGCTGTGCCGGGGCTAAGCAAGTTCGTGATGGGGCTATAGCCCAGTCAGGACCCGCCCTAGTGCCACCACTGTGTTCTGTGTGTGTTTCACAGAGTTGATGGTTTGGATTAACCCTTTAATTGCCGTATCCCTTAAAACCAGACTGCCAGAGGGTTACTGTAGTGCATGTGCCCGCTGGGCACGGTTGTTTGTTGCCACCGGGGTGGCGTTTGCACTGACGCTTGGGCCCGCCATCGCTGCTTGCAGCTATATTTAGGGCCCAAGCCAGTAAGGCGCAGGCCCTTTTTTCCAAAGGATTTTTTTTTTTTTATTTTTTTTTTTTTTTTTTTTATTCAACCTTCCGGGTACTTTTGGGGGCCTTAACATGCTCAAAAACTCTTGAAAATTTGCACACACGTTGGAATCCGTTGGCGGCCATTAGGACGCCACAGAGGCTGGGACCCGGGCGTGGCACAGGGGCTCTACGGCGCCCCCTGGAACACAGTCAGAAAACTTGATGTATAGCTCACACATACTTGCACGTATTCATATGAAACTCGGTACACATATAGATCTCATTGAGCTGAACAACTTTCACACTGCATGTCATAAGGCTCCGCCCAACAGGAAGTCGGCTATTTAGGGCTGTTTAAAAAGCGCATGCTCTGGAATTTGATATACTCCTCTGAGGATTACCACCCGATTGCCACCAAACTCGGTGAACATGATCTCAAGACATTGGGGACGCAAAATTGCCAGGATATTTTTGATATCTCGAACGGTTTGCCCGTGGCGAGGCGATGAATTTATGGCGAAAAATGAGAGACAGGAAGCGTCTAATAACATCCACATACATTGTCTGATTTTGATCAAACTTCAGGGTTTTGTTCGTTGTATGATGCCGAGCGCATAGATGTGACTATTAGGAGTCAAAGTTATAGCGCCACCAACTGGCAGCAGGAAGTGTGTCATTTTCAAAATGCTTTGAATTCAGCATCTTATTTTTAATTTTCAATTTGCTTCAAACTTCATCAGAATAATGTCAAAACACGGCCGATGTAAAACTGTGAAGGGAATATTGATATCTATAATACTGTTGCCATGGCAACGTTTCAAACTTGAAAATTTGTTTCTGGTGATTTTGAAGCAGATAACATGTTTAGAATGTCATGAAACTCAACACACATATGAGTATTAATGATAGTTAGACACTGGAAAAAGCTCATAAACGGGCGTGGAAGAGGCGCTCTATAGCGCCACCTTTTGTCAAAAATGGGGGGGTTAGTTTTAGCTACAGACACCAAACTCGGTACATAAATTGTTCTAATCAAGCCGGACAACTTTCTAATTTACACTCATTAGCTACGACCAACAGGAAGCCGGCTATCTTTTTTTTAATGTCATTTTCGGGGGGAATATCAAGCTGTAAATAAATTCATACTCCTCCAAGCAGAAACAAGTAGTTCACACCAAACTTTGTCAACATGATGCCAATATACTGAAGATGCTAAATTGCTAACGGATTTAGGATATATTGAACGGTGTATTAATGGCGATTTGTTAAAGTTACAGTAAAAAAGAGAGCAGTTATTTTCTTATATCTTTAAAGTGCAGCTTCCAAACACTTCAAAACTTTTTACATACATAGAACAAGTCATTCTGAAGAAGTATGGTTAGTTTCATGACTTTACAAAAGGTCTATGAATAACAGAAAATTAATAAACTATCAAGACATTTGATCACACTGGCTCTGTGTATGTGGGGGGATGGGTGAGTATGTGTGTTAAGTGTGAGTGTGAGGAGGTGGGTGAGAGAGACAGACAGAGAGAGAGAGAGAGACTTTTAAACATCTCTTTAATCACTAGAAAAAAATCAATCAGTATTTATTTATTTAATTATTCGTTTTATTTTATTTTATTTATTTATTTAATTATTCATTTTATTTTATTTTTTTTTTTTTTTTTTGCATTATAGCTTAAGAAATCTCCTAGGCCTTATCTTTTTCTGTCAGTCTTAGGGACAAAAAAATATATAAAAATCCAAGAACCAGTTAATTTGTAGGGCACTGACAACATAATTTTATATAATTAGGTTAATAATTTATTCACCACACATATAATATTTTTTATTTAATTTTTTTTCCATTTCAAATTTGCACATCAGACCTGGACACACATGATTGTCTGTATTGCATAGTGTTTTTGCTATTTTGTACATTGCCTATTTGTATATTTGTATATTGTTCTTTTGTTGTCTGTGTCCTGTCCCGTTGCTGTCATTCTGTTGCACTGTGGAGCTTTGTCACTATAACAAATTCCTCATATGTGTAAACATACCTGGCCAATAAAGCTCATCCTGATTCTGATAATCATGTTAATTACAACATAAACAAAATCTAAAGATACATACACGTGGTCTTACAACTTTCTAATTTACACTCATTAGCTACGACCAACAGGAAGTCGGCTACATTTATTTTAATGTGGGTATTTTGAAATATCAGGCTGTAAATAAATTCATACTACTCCAAGCAGAAACAAGTAGTTCACACCAAACTTTGTCAACATGATGCCAATATACAGTAGATGCTAAATTGCTAACGGATTTAGGATATCTTGAACGGTGTATTAATGGCGATTTGTTAAAGTTACAGTAAAAAAGAGAGCAGTTCTTTTCTTATCTTTAAAGTGCAGCTTCCAAACACTTCAAAACTTTTTACATACATAGAACAAGTCATTCTGAAGAAGTATGATTAGTTACATGACTTTACAAAAGGTCTATGAATAACAGAAAATTAATAAACTATCAAGACATTTGATCACACTGGCTCTGTGTATGTGGGGGGATGGGTGAGTCTGTGTGTTAATTGTGAGTGTGAGGAGGTGGGTGAGAGAGACAGACAGAGAGAGAGACACAGAGAGAGACAGAGATAGAGACTTTTAAACATCTCTTTAATCACTAGAAAAAAATCAATCAGTATTTATTTATTTAATTATACGTTTTATTTTATTTTATTTATTTATTTAATTATTCATTTTATTTTATTTTATTATTTTTTGCATTATAACTTAAGAAATCTCCTAGGCCTTATCTTTTTCTGTCAGTCTTAGGGACAAAAATATATAAAAATCCAAGAACCAGTTAATTTGTAGTGCACTGACAACATAGTTTTATATAATTAAGTTAATAATTTATTCACCACACATATAATATTTTTTATTTAATTTTTTTTCCATTTCAAATTTGCACGTCAGACCTGGACACACATGATTGTCTGTATTGCATAGTGTTTTTGCTATTTTGTACATTGCCTATTTGTATATTTGTATATTGTTCTTTTGTTGTCTGTGTCCTGTCCCGTTGCTGTCATTCTGTTGCACTGTGGAGCTTTGTCACTATAACAAATTCCTCATATGTGTAAACATACCTGGCCAATAAAGCTCATTCTGAGTCTGATAATCATGTTAATTACAACATAAACAAAATCTAAAGATACATACACGTGGTCTTACAACTTTCTAATTTACACTCATTAGCTAAGACCAAAAGATTAGCTATCTTACAGACAATTGAACCACAGACAATTGCTAAATAACTGGTTTGTAAATAACGTAATCATTTAGAAATGTTAAATTGATCATTAATAAAGTATAAAAATACAGTTATTAAACATTATATATTTGCTCAAGAACAAAACATTTATAGCTGTATTTATAAAATGCTTACTAATGCTTATTAATGCTGGAACAATGCTTAATAAAGGACGGATTTCCTATTTACTAGTACTTAACCAGCGGTGGGCAGTCAGGGGCAGCAGGGCCTTCTCTGCTGGCCTTATAAAAAATAAAATAGTGTGAAAAAATGTTTTTATTGATTATTTGGGTATCATTTTCATTTGTGTAATGTCTACAAAATTGCCTATGATTAGTTTAGTTGAGGCTGAACTGGAATATCTTACATAAAAAAGTCTGAGGCCAGCACTACAGATAGTACTACCCTTTTGTTGAAAGATGTCACATCTGATTTGTTACGAGCATTAGTGACAGAATCATCAGCCAATCAAATTTTGACGTTTAATGACAGCCCGCCCTCTGGGTCTAGCTACGTGCCCAGTGCTACCCCTTGTGTTAAACCGCCCCTCTAGTCAGGGATTTCCAGAGATGGTCCTCACTGCAGAACACAAGATCCAGGGGGTGTGGCTGGATCTAGATCCAACTCCTCCCACCTTACATACACCTAAACCTACCATCTCCACCTACATTGTCTGATTTTAATCAAACTTCAGGGGTTTGTTTGGTGTATGATGGCGATCGCATAGATGTGACTATCAGAAGTCAAAGTTATAGCGCCACCATCTGGCAGCAGGAAGTGTCATTTTCAAAATGCTTTGAATTCAGCGTTTTACTTTTACTCTATTTTTTTCAAACTACATCAGAATAATGTCAAAACATGGCCAATGTAAAAGGAATAGGCCCATGTTGAGGGAATGTTGATATTTAAAATACTGTTGCCATGGCAACGTGTCAAACTTGAATATTATTTTCGGTGATTTTGAGGCGGATAACATGCTTAGAATTTCATGAAACTCAACACACATATCAGTATTAATGATAGATAGACACTGGCAAAAGCTCATAAAAGGGCGTGGAAGAGGCACTGCATAGCGCCACCTTTTCAGAACACTTGGGGGGTTAGTTTTAGCTACAGTCACCAAACTTGGTACATATATTGGTCTCATCAAGCTGGACAACCTTCTAATTTACAGTCATTAGCTACAACCAACAGGAAGTCGGCTATTTTGATTTGAATGTGGATATTTGGAAAAATATGGGTGTGAATTAACGCATACTCCTCAGAGGATTATTATACTATACACACCAAACTTTGTCTACATGATGCCAAAACATTCAGGAACTTAAATTTGTAAACGGATTTTGATATCTTGAACGGTGTTGCCGTGACGATTTATTAAAGTAACAGTCTTTCACAGTCTTGATGGTTTGGATTAACCCTTTAATTGCTGTATCAATTAAAACCAGACTGCCAGAGGGTTACTGTAAATGCATGTGCTCGCTGTGCCCCTTTTTCGTGATGCCACCGGCGTGGCGGTTGCACTGACAGCTTGGGCCCGCCATCGCTGCTTGCAGCTATATTTATTATTTTTTTTTTTATTTATTTTTTTTTTTTATTCAACCATCCGGGCACTTTTGGGGGCCTTAACATGCTCAAAAACTCTTGAAAATTCGCACACACGTTGGAACCTGTTGGCGTCCGGACGCCACAGAGGCTGGGACCCGGGCGTGGCACAGGGGCTCTACGGCGCCCCCTAGAACACAGTTTGAAAACTTGATGTATAGCTCACACATACTTGCACGTATTCATATGAAACTCGGTACACATATAGATCTCATTGAGCCGAACAAATTTCACGCTGCATGTCATAAGCTCCGCCCAACAGGAAGTCGGCTATTCAGGGCTGTTTAAAAAAGCATGCTCTGGAATTTGATATACTCCTCTGAAGATTACCACCCGATTGCCACCAAACTCGGTGAACATGATCTCAAGACATTGGGGACGCAAAATTGCCAGGATATTTTTGATATCTCGAACGGTTTGCCCGTGGCGAGGCGATGAATTTATGGCGAAAAATGAGAGAAGGAAGCGTCTAATAACATCCACATACATTGTCTGATTTTGATCAAACTTCAGGGTTTTGTTCGTTGTATGATGCCGAGCGCATAGATGTGACTATTATGAGTCAAAGTTATAGCGCCACCAACTGGCAGCAGGAAGTGTGTCATTTTCAAAATGCTTTGAATTCAGCATCTTATTTTTAATCGATTTGCTTCAAACTTCATCAGAATAATGTCAAAACACGGCCGATGTAAAACTGTGAAGGGAATATTGATATCTAAAATACTGTTGCCATGGCAACGTTTCAAACTTGAAAATTTGTTTCTGGTGATTTTGAAGCAGATAACATGTTTAGAATGTCATGAAACTCAACACACATATGAGTATTAATGTTAGTTAGACACTGGAAAAAGCTCATAAACGGGCGTGGAAGAGGCGCTCTATAGCGCCACCTTTTGTCAAAAATGGGGGGGTTAGTTTTAGCTACAGACACCAAACTCGGTACATAAATTGTTCTAATCAAGCCGGACAACTTTCTAATTTACACTCATTAGCTATGACCAACAGGAAGCCGGCTATCTTTTTTTTAATGTCATTTTCGGGGGGGAAACAAGCTGTAAATAAATTCATACTCCTCCAAGCAGAAACAAGTAGTTCACACCAAACTTTGTCAACATGATGCCAATATACTGTAGATGCTAAATTGCTAACGGATTTAGGATATATTGAACGGTGTATTAATGGCGATTTGTTAAAGTTACAGTAAAAAAGAGCAGTTATTTTCTTATATCTTTAAAGTGCAGCTTCCAAACACTTCAAAACTTTTTACATACATAGAACAAGTCATTCTGAAGAAGTATGATTAGTTTCATGACTTTACAAAAGGTCTATGAATAACAGAAAATTAATAAACTATCAAGACATTTGATCACACTGGCTCTGTGTATGTGGGGGGATGGGTGAGTATGTGTGTTAAGTGTGAGTGTGAGGAGGTGGGTGAGAGAGACAGACAGAGAGAGAGACACAGAGAGAGAGAGACTTTTAAACATCTCTTTAATCACTAGAAAAAAATCAATCAGTATTTATTTATTTAATTATACGTTTTATTTTATTTTATTTATTTATTTAATTATTCATTTTATTTTATTTTATTTTATTATTTTTTATTTTTTGCATTATAGCTTAAGAAATCTCCTAGGCCTTATCTTTTTCTGTCAGTCTTAGGGACAAAAAAATATAAAAATCCAAGAACCAGTTAATTTGTAGGGCACTGACAACATAGTTTTATATAATTAAGTTAATAATTTATTCACCACACATATAATATTTTTAATTTAATTTTTTTTCCATTTCAAATTTGCACATCAGACCTGGACACACATGATTGTCTGTATTGCATAGTGTTTTTGCTATTTTGTACATTGCCTATTTGTATATTTGTATATTGTTCTTTTGTTGTCTGTGTCCTGTCCCGTTGCTGTCATTCTGTTGCACTGTGGAGCTTTGTCACTATAACAAATTCCTCATATGTGTAAACATACCTGGCCAATAAAGCTCATTCTGATTCTGATAATCATGTTAATTACAACATAAACAAAATCTAAAGATACATACACGTGGTCTTACAACTTTCTAATTTACACTCATTAGCTACGACCAACAGGAAGTCGGCTACATTTATTTTAATGTGGGTATTTTGAAATATCAGGCTGTAAATAAATTCATACTCCTCCAAGCAGAAACAAGTAGTTCACACCAAACTTTGTCAACATGATGCCAAGATACTGAAGATGCTAAATTGCTAACGGATTTAGGATACCTTGAACGGTGTATTAATGGCGATTTATTAAAGTTACAGTAAAAAAGAGAGCAGTCATTTCATATCTTTAAAGTGCAGCTTCCAAACACTTCAAAACTTTTTACATACATAGAGCAAGTCATTCTGAAGAAGTATGGTTAATTTCATGACTTTACAAAAGGTCTATGAATAACAGAAAATAAAAAAATCTATCAGACATCTGATGTGTTTGCACTATGGTGTGTGTGGGGGTGGATGGGTGTTTCTCTGTCTGTGTGTGTGTGTGTGTGTGTTGAGTGTGGAAGTGAGGAGCTGGGTGAGGGAGAGAGAGAGACAGACAGAGACATTTAAACATCTTTTTAACCACAAGAAATAAAGATCAATCAGTATTTATTTATTTATTTAATTTATTTATTGCATTACAGCTTAAGAATTCTCTAAGGCCTTATCCTATTCTGCCCGTTTTAGGGACAAAATAAATCCTAGAACCAGTTAATTTGTAAGGCACTGACAACATAATTTTATATAATTAGGTTAATAATAATATTAATTACAACATAAAAAATATATTTTTTAAATCTTACACGTGGACTTATACATTTTTGTGCTGCAAATAATAATTTGAAACTCATTTGATACTGACCTATGACATCCTGTGAAATGACATCTGAACTTACATCATCTCATGGATGTAACAGTAAAACAGTTCAGCTCACAGATGAAGACTAAGATGAAATGCAGGCAAAACTATTTCACAAATGCTTATAGATCATTAAAATAATTATTAAAAATGGTAATAGATCATAAAAAGTGTTGGCAAAAATTTACAATAAGGTCTCTTTGGTCAACATTATGTAATGCATTAACTAACATGAACTAACAATGAACAATCTATGTTTAGATCATTTATTAATATTTTTAATGTTAGTTAATACTAACATTAAAAAATATTAATTTTATGTTAATTCACATATATAAACTAATGATCAGATACAACTTTAAATTTTAAATTTTAGATTTTTCTTATGTTGTAATTAACATAATTATTAACCTAATTATATAAAACTATGTTGTCAGTGCCCTACAAATTAACTGGTTCTTGGATTTTTTTTTTTTTTTTGTCTCTAAGACTGACAGAAAAAGATAAGGCCTAGGAGATTTCTTAAGCTATAATGCAAAAAATAAAAAAAATAAAAAATTACATAAAATAAAATGAATAATTAAATAAATAAATACTGATTTATTTTCTTGAGCTTCCCCTCTTTGAAAGACCAGCAGCCGCCACTGATATATATATATATAAAACATTAGTTAATGCATTGACGAACATGAACTAAAAAGGAACAATATATTTTAAAATAATTTATTAATCTTATTTAATGTTAGTTAATACTAACATTAAAAATATTATTTTTATGTTAATTCACAGTACATAAACTAATGTTAAGATACAACTTTATATTTTAATAATGTATTGATATTTTTTTTTACTTAACATTAATTAACATTAATACATTTTATATAATTATTGTTCATGTTAACTAGAATAGTTAAATAATATCGTTTTTAACATTAATTTATTCGAAACTAACCAACTAAGTATGAACAACCATTGTTTTACTATATTTCTTAAGAAAACAAATTCTAAAAAATAAAGTAAAAAAATCTTTATGTTAGTTCACGGTACAGTAACTGATGCACATTAACCAGACATTTTAATTAATAATGTAGTAGTCAATTTTGAACATATCATTAACCAAGATTCATAAGTGCTATAAAAATATTGTTTATGTTAACTTACATAATGTTAAAAACTAAAAACTTATTGAAAAGTGGTACAAAAGTTTTATGTTGTTCTTTGTGTGTGTGCGAGTGAGTGAGTGTGAGAGAGGATAGAGAGAGACTAAAATTAATAAAAGCTATATAAATATTGTTCATATGAATTAATATAGTTAATGTTAATATCTGAAACCTTATTGAAAGTGTTACCAAAGTTTTATATATTGTTGTGTGCATATGTGTGTGTGTGTATGTGTCTTTCACAGTATTGACAGTTTGGATTAACCCTTTAGTTGCTGTATCCCTAAAAAACAGACTGCCAGAGGGTTACTGTAAATGCATGTGCCAGCTGTGCCCCTTTTTCGTGATGCCACCAGGATGGCGGTTGCACTGACGGCTTGGGCCCGCCATCGCTGCTTGCAGCTATATTTAGGGCCCAAGCCAGTAAGGCGCAGGGCCCTATTGATTTCCTAAGGATTATTATTTTTTTTTTTTTTTTTTTTTTTTTTTTTTATTCAACCATCCGGGCACTTTTGGGGGCCTTAACATGCTCAAAAACTCTTGAAAATTCGCACACACGTTGGAACCTGTTGGCGTCCGGACGCCACAGAGGCTGGGACCCGGGCGTGGCACAGGGGCTCTACGGCGCCCCCTAGAACACAGTTTGAAAACTTGATGTATAGCTCACACATACTTGCACGTATTCATATGAAACTCGGTACACATATAGATCTCATTGAGCCGAACAAATTTCACGCTGCATGTCATAAGCTCCGCCCAACAGGAAGTCGGCTATTCAGGGCTGTTTAAAAAAGCATGCTCTGGAATTTGATATACTCCTCTGAAGATTACCACCCGATTGCCACCAAACTCAGTGAACATGATCTCAAGACATTGGGGACGCAAAATTGCCAGGATATTTTTGATATCTCGAACGGTTTGCCCGTGGCGAGGCGATGAATTTATGGCGAAAAATGAGAGAAGGAAGCGTCTAATAACATCCACATACATTGTCTGATTTTGATCAAACTTCAGGGTTTTGTTCGTTGTATGATGCCGAGCGCATAGATGTGACTATTAGGAGTCAAAGTTATAGCGCCACCAACTGGCAGCAGGAAGTGTGTCATTTTCAAAATGCTTTGAATTCAGCATCTTATTTTTAATCGATTTGCTTCAAACTTCATCAGAATAATGTCAAAACACGGCCGATGTAAAACTGTGAAGGGAATATTGATATCTAAAATACTGTTGCCATGGCAACGTTTCAAACTTGAAAATTTGTTTCTGGTGATTTTGAAGCAGATAACATGTTTAGAATGTCATGAAACTCAACACACATATGAATATTAATGTTAGTTAGACACTGGAAAAAGCTCATAAACGGGCGTGGAGGAGGCGCTCTATAGCGCCACCTTTTGTCAAAAATGGGGGGGTTAGTTTTAGCTACAGACACCAAACTCGGTACATAAATTGTTCTAATCAAGCCGGACAACTTTCTAATTTACACTCATTAGCTACGACCAACAGGAAGCTGGCTATCTTTTTTTTAATGTCATTTTCGGAGGGGAAACAAGCTGTAAATAAATTCAAACTCCTCCAAGCAGAAACAAGTAATTCACACCAAACTTTGTCAACATGATGCCAATATACTGTAGATGCTAAATTGCTAACGGATTTAGGATATCTTGAACGGTGAATTAATGGCGATTTGTTAAAGTTACAGTAAAAAAGAGCAGTTATTTTCTTATATCTTTAAAGTGCAGCTTCCAAACACTTCAAAACTTTTTACATACATAGAACAAGTCATTCTGAAGAAGTATGATTAGTTTCATGACTTTACAAAAGGTCTATGAATAACAGAAAATTAATAAACTATCAAGACATTTGATCACACTGGCTCTGTGTATGTGGGGGGATGGGTGAGTATGTGTGTTAAGTGTGAGTGTGAGGAGGTGGGTGAGAGAGACAGACAGAGAGAGAGACACAGAGAGAGAGAGACTTTTAAACATCTCTTTAATCACTAGAAAAAAATCAATCAGTATTTATTTATTTAATTATACGTTTTATTTTATTTTATTTATTTATTTATTTATTTAATTATTCATTTTATTTTATTTTAATTTTTTATTTTTTATTTTTTGCATTATAGCTTAAGAAATCTCCTAGGCCTTATCTTTTTCTGTCAGTCTTAGGGACAAAAAAAAATATAAAAATCCAAGAACCAGTTAATTTGTAGGGCACTGACAACATAATTTTATATAATTAAGTTAATAATTTATTCACCACACATATAATATTTTTATTTAATTTTTGGTTAATTATATAATAATGTTAATAATTATGTTAATTACAACATAACATTTTTTGTGTTTTATGAAAAATCATAAATCATAAAAAGATAAAATCATAAAAGATTTTATGTTAATGTTTTTACTTAACATTAATTAACATTAATACATTTTAGATCATTACTGTTCATGTTAACTAGTATAGTTCAATAATATCATTTTTTTAACATTAATTTATTCGAAACTAACCAACTAAGTATGAACAACCATTGTTTTACTATATTTCTTAAGAAAACAAATTCTAAAAATAAAGTAAACAAATCTTTGTTAGTTCATGGTACAGTAACTGATGTACATTAACCAGAAACTTTAATTAATAATGTAGTAGTCAATTTTGAACATTTCATTAACCAAGAATCATAAGTGCTATAAAAATATTGGGTAACACTTCATAATAACTGCACGCTATGAATCATTAGGTAAGCATTAGTAAATAGTTAGTTCATCCTTTATTAAGCATTGTCCCAACATTAATAGTCATTACTAAGCAGTTTATAAATACAGCTATAAATGCCTTGCTCTTTATTTATTAGGCATATCTATTACAAAGGAGATTTAAAGGCTCAGTTATCTTCCTAACAGAAAAATAAACAACCACAACACAGAGGGATAGAGAACTCAGAAATATTTTTTTCAAGATGCAAATAATGAAACTGTACACTTGAATATTTACTTTAATTTATTTTTTTCAATGAAATTGCAGAGGTTTATTTTTCATTTTTTATCAAGTGTACAGTCACCTTGCATCTTGAAAAAATATTTATGTGTTCTGTATCCCTCTGTGTTGTGTTTGTTTAACTTTTCTTTTTGGGAGATAAATGAGCTTTTAAATCTCCTTTGTAAATGCTTTATAAGATATAAATAGTCCTCACTTTAGATGAGCTCACACAAATAGATGGCTGGCAACTACTAAATGCTTTATAACTACCTGACTTAATCATGAATTAAAGCAGGAATATGTGTTAATAAAGCATTTATTAACACATTGAGCAATTATTATGATGTGTCTAAATAATAAGATTTATAAATGTACATTTAAATAGTTTATTAATCATTTACTTACACTTTCTAAATGATCTTATGAACCACTCACAATAATATATACATACTGATGCTAATTAATATAGTTAATGTTAAAAACTGAAACCTTATTGTAAAGTGTTACTAAAGTTTTATATATTGTTCTGTCCGTGGCGGCTCCAGGATTTTTTTGTTGGGGGTGCTAAGGGGGGGCTTAACAGTTCAGAGGGGGTGATAAAAACTAATTAAATTGAGAGAAAATAATGAACGCCTAACTTTAGCTATCGTATTTTTTTTATATACAGCAGCTTCGAAAAAGGCATATTTAACTTTTTTCCTGTGGTATTAAACTTCACATATGCCACTGTTATTAGTAATATAACTTCTAATGCCAACTGCCAAATATGACACTTACAAAGTAATATAATTTATGAATATAGAAAAGAAAGAAATTTGGGATTTTTTCTTTTTTCATTGTTTTCTTTTATTTATTTATTTATTTATTTAAGTTATCTTTATTTTTTTACACATATCTAGTAATTTTTTTCTGACCATCAAGTGTCAGTCAATCAATGCCAACTGTTAGGAAAACATGGTAAATTCTAACCATTTACAATAGATAGTGCCGACAATTCATACAACTATTTCCACACGGCACACATTGCGGGAGATAACCTTCCCGTGCTGATTTGCATCATATCATGTGTAGATGATAGCCAGAGATAGGCCATTGTAAAAAGCTTCAAAAATTGGCAATATTAAGAGGATTTAGCATTTCCAATTAATGTAGGCCTGTTACATTCTTCTTATTATTAGGCCTATTATTATTATTAGATTACTTTTATTATTAAATTACATTAAATTATTTCCCCCGCAATAATTTCATAGCTCATCACCGCATGATGCGCTGTGAGAATAATAAAATAGGCTAGCTTACTCCTCATTGAAAATTTTTTAAAAAACTTTTTTTAAAACAGGTCTATTAATTTATACAATGAATTATAGGCCTATAATTATAACACTGCAGTCATCAATGAAAATTCAGAGCAGCTTTATTTCATGCACCGATTTTCAAAAACAACCTGTTTAACGCGAACTATGTTTCTTCTCATGTTTTTTACTATACGAGCCACAAGAGAAATATTAAGGGAATAATTTGAGACAGTTATATACCGTTATCAGCATATGTTAAAATAGATTCGTCTCTCGTTGTCTCAGAGAGAATATGCGCCATTAATGCAGCGTTAGCCGTCAGTTTTTTTACTTTCACTTTCTCTATAGTGAATTGACTGACGTTCACCGTCTTGCGCAAAGAATTGCTTGACCCCTCCCCATATTACAATTGTTTATAGGCCACATATTTTTTAGGTTTTTAATATTTATTTTTCAATGTTAATGAGAGTGACACCGAGAGTTAAAAAACAGGAAAATCATTTGGAAATCCTTGGGGGGGGGGAGGTAGCTGTGCCGGGGCTAAGCAAGTTCGTGATGGGGCTATAGCCCTGTCAGGACCCGCCCTAGTGCCACCACTGTGTTCTGTGTGTGTTTCACAGAGTTGATGGTTTGGATTAACCCTTTAATTGCCGTATCCCTTAAAACCAGACTGCCAGAGGGTTACTGTAGTGCATGTGCCCGCTGGGCACGGTTGTTTGTTGCCACCGGGGTGGCGTTTGCACTGACGCTTGGGCCCGCCATCGCTGCTTGCAGCTATATTTAGGGCCCAAGCCAGTAAGGCGCAGGGCCCTATTGATTTCCAAAGGATTATTATTTTTTTTTTTTTTTTTTTTTTTTTTTTATTCAACCATCCGGGCACTTTTGGGGCCTTAACATGCTCAAAAACTCTTGAAAATTCGCACACACGTTGGAACCTGTTGGCGTCGGACGCCACAGAGGCTGGGACCCGGGCGTGGCACAGGGGTTCTACGGCGCCCCCTAGAACACAGTTTGAAAACTTGATGTATAGCTCACACATACTTGCACGTATTCATATGAAACTCGGTACACATATAGATCTCATTGAGCCGAACAAATTTCACGCTGCATGTCATAAGCTCCGCCCAACAGGAAGTCGGCTATTCAGGGCTGTTTAAAAAAGCATGCTCTGGAATTTGATATACTCCTCTGAAGATTACCACCCGATTGCCACCAAACTCGGTGAACATGATCTCAAGACATTGGGGACGCAAAATTGCCAGGATATTTTTGATATCTCGAACGGTTTGCCCGTGGCGAGGCGATGAATTTATGGCGAAAAATGAGAGAAGGAAGCGTCTAATAACATCCACATACATTGTCTTGATTTTGATCAAACTTCAGGGTTTTGTTCGTTGTATGATGCCGAGCGCATAGATGTGACTATTATGAGTCAAAGTTATAGCGCCACCAACTGGCAGCAGGAAGTGTGTCATTTTCAAAATGCTTTGAATTCAGCATCTTATTTTTAATCGATTTGCTTCAAACTTCATCAGAATAATGTCAAGACACGGCCGATGTAAAACTGTGAAGGAATATTGATATCTATAATACTGTTGCCATGGCAACGTGTCAAACTTGAAAATTTGTTTCTGGTGATTTTGAAGCAGATAACATGTTTAGAATGTCATGAAACTCAACACACATATGAGTATTAATGTTAGTTAGACACTGGAAAAAGCTCATAAACGGGCGTGGAAGAGGCGCTCTATAGCGCCACCTTTTGTCAAAAATGGGGGGGTTAGTTTTAGCTACAGACACCAAACTCGGTACATAAATTGTTCTAATCAAGCCGGACAACTTTCTAATTTACACTCATTAGCTATGACCAACAGGAAGCCGGCTATCTTTTTTTTTAATGTCATTTTCGGGGGGGAACAAGCTGTAAATAAATTCATACTCCTCCAAGCAGAAAACAAGTAGTTCACACCAAACTTTGTCAACATGATGCCAATATACTGTAGATGCTAAATTGCTAACGGATTTAGGATATCTTGAACGGTGTATTAATGGCGATTTGTTAAAGTTACAGTAAAAAAGAGCAGTTATTTTCTTATATCTTTAAAGTGCAGCTTCCAAACACTTCAAAACTTTTTACATACATAGAACAAGTCATTCTGAAGAAGTATGATTAGTTTCATGACTTTACAAAAGGTCTATGAATAACAGAAAATTAATAAACTATCAAGACATTTGATCACACTGGCTCTGTGTATGTGGGGGATGGGTGAGTATGTGTGTTAAGTGTGAGTGTGAGGAGGTGGGTGAGAGAGACAGACAGAGAGAGAGACACAGAGAGAGAGAGACTTTTAAACATCTCTTTAATCACTAGAAAAAAATCAATCAGTATTTATTTATTTAATTATATGTTTTATTTTATTTTATTTATTTATTTATTTATTTAATTATTCATTTTATTTTATTTTATTTTATTATTTTTTATTTTTTGCATTATAGCTTAAGAAATCTCTAGGCCTTATCTTTTTCTGTCAGTCTTAGGGACAAAAAATATAAAAATCCAAGAACCAGTTAATTTGTAGTGCACTGACAACATAGTTTTATATAATTAAGTTAATAATTTATTCACCACACATATAATATTTTTAATTTAATTTTTTTTTCCATTTCAAATTTGCACGTCAGACCTGGACACACATGATTGTCTGTATTGCATAGTGTTTTTGCTATTTTGTACATTGCCAATTTGTATATTTGTATATTGTTCTTTTGTTGTCTGTGTCCTGTCCCGTTGCTGTCATTCTGTTGCACTGTGGAGCTTTGTCACTATAACAAATTCCTCATATGTGTAAACATACCTGGCCAATAAAGCTCATTCTGATTCTGATAATCATGTTAATTACAACATAAACAAAATCTAAAGATACATACACGTGGTCTTACAACTTTCTAATTTACACTCATTAGCTACGACCAACAGGAAGTCGGCTACATTTATTTTAATGTGGGTATTTTGAAATATCAGGCTGTAAATAAATTCATACTCCTCCAAGCAGAAACAAGTAGTTCACACCAAACTTTGTCAACATGATGCCAAGATACTGAAGATGCTAAATTGCTAACGGATTTAGGATACCTTGAACGGTGTATTAATGGCGATTTATTAAAGTTACAGTAAAAAAGAGAGCAGTCGTTTTATATCTTTAAAGTGCAGCTTCCAAACACTTCAAAACTTTTTACATACATAGAGCAAGTCATTCTGAAGAAGTATGGTTAGTTTCATGACTTTAAAAAAGGTCTATGAATAACAGAAAATAAAAAAATCTATCAGACATCTGATGTGTTTGCACTTTGGTGTGTGTGGGGGTGGTTGGGTGTTTCTTTGTGTGTGTGTGTGTGTGTGTTGTGTGTGGATGTGTGGTGCTGGGTGTGGGGGTGGGTGAGGGAGAGAGAGAGAGAGAGAGACAGACAGAGACATTTAAACATCTTTTTAACCACAAGAAATAAAGATCAATCAGTATTTATTTATTTATTTAATTTATTTATTGCATTACAGCTTAAGAAGTCTCTAAGGCCTTATTCTATTCTGCCGTTTTAGGGACAAAATAAATCCTAGAACCAGTTAATTTGTAAGGCACTGACAACATAATTTTATATAATTAGGTTAATAATAATATTAATTACAACATAAAAAATATATTTTTTAAATCTTACACGTGGACTTATACATTTTTGTGCTGCAAATAATAATTTGAAACTCATTTGATACTGACCTATGACATCCTGTGAAATGACATCTGAACTTACATCATCTCATGGATGTAACAGTAAAACAGTTCAGCTCACAGTTGAAGACTAAGCTGTAATGCAGGCAAAACTATTTCACAAATGCTTATAGATCATTAAAATAATTATTAAAAATGGTAATAGATCATAAAAAGTGTTGGCAAAAATTTACAATAAGGTCTCTTTGGTTAACATTATGTAATGCATTAACTAACATGAACTAACAATGAACAATCTATGTTTAGATCATTTATTAATATTTTTAATGTTAGTTAATACTAACATTAAAAAATATTAATTTTATGTTAATTCACATATATAAACTAATGATCAGATACAACTTTAAATTTTAAATTTTAGATTTTTCTTATGTTGTAATTAACATAATTATTAACCTAATTATATAAAACTATGTTGTCAGTGCACTACAAATTAACTGGTTCTTGGATTTTTTTTTTTTTTTGTCTCTAAGACTGACAGAAAAAGATAAGGCCTAGGAGATTTCTTAAGCTATAATGCAAAAAATAAAAAAAATAAAAATTACATAAAATAAAATGAATAATTAAATAAATAAATACTGATTTATTTTCTTGAGCTTCCCCTCTTTGAAAGACCAGCAGCCGCCACTGATATATATATATATAAAACATTAGTTAATGCATTGACGAACATGAACTAAAAAGGAACAATATATTTTAAAATAATTTATTAATCTTATTTAATGTTAGTTAATACTACATTAAAAATATTTTTTTTATGTTAATTCACAGTACATAAACTAATGTTAAGATACAACTTTATATTTTAATAATGTATTAATATTTTTTTTTACTTCACATTAATTAACATTAATACATTTTATATAATTATTGTTCATGTTAACTAGAATAGTTAAATAATATCGTTTTTAACATTAATTTATTCGAAACTAACCAACTAAGTATGAACAACCATTGTTTTACTATATTTCTTAAGAAAACAAATTCTAAAAAATAAAGTAAAAAATCTTTATGTTAGTTCATGGTACAGTAACTGATGTACATTAACCAGACATTTTAATTAATAATGTAGTAGTCAATTTTGAACATATCATTAACCAAGATTCATAAGTGCTATAAAAATATTGTTCATGTTAACTTACATAATGTTAAAAACTAAAAACTTATTGAAAAGTGGTACAAAAGTTTTATGTTGTTCTTTGTGTGTGTGCGAGTGAGTGAGTGTGAGAGAGGATAGAGAGAGACTAAAATTAATAAAAGCTATATAAATATTGTTCATATGAATTAATATAGTTAATGTTAATATCTGAAACCTTATTGAAAGTGTTACCAAAGTTTTATATTTGTTGTGTGCATATGTGTGTGTGTGTATGTCTTTCACAGTATTGACAGTTTGGATTAACCCTTTAGTTGCTGTATCCCTAAAAAACAGACTGCCAGAGGGTTACTGTAAATGCATGTGCCAGCTGTGCCCCTTTTTCGTGATGCCACCAGGGATGGCGGTTGCACTGACGGCTTGGGCCGCCATCGCTGCTTGCAGCTATATTGAATCATTGTTCCCCTAAGTATTTTTTTTTTTTCAACCTTCCAGGGGTTTTTGGGTGCCCTAACATGCTCAAAAACTCATGAAAATGTACACACACATTGGAATCTGCGGCCATTGGACGCAGCAGAGGCTGGGACCGGGCGTGTCACAGGGGCTCTACGGTGCCCCCTGGAGCACAGTCTGAAAACTTGATGTATAGCTCACACATACTTGCACATATTCATATGAAACTCGGTACACATATAGATCTCATTGAGCTGAACAACTTTCATCCTGCATTTCATAGGCTCTGCCCACAGGAAGTCGGCTATTTAGGGCTGTTTAAAAAAAGCGCATGCTCTGGAATTTGATATACTCCTCTGAAGATTACCACCCGATTGCCACCAAACTCGGTGAACATGATCTCAAGACATTGGGGACGCAAAATTGCCAAGATATTTTTGATATCTCGAACGGTTTGCCCGTGGTGGCGAGGCGTACGTGAATTTATGGCGAAAAATGAGAGACAGGAAGCGTCTAATAACATCCACATACATTGTCTGATTTTGATCAACCTTCAGGGTTTTGTTCGTTGTATGATGCCGAGCGCATAGATGTGACTATTAGGAGTCAAAGTTATAGCGCCACCAACTGGCAGCAGGAAGTGTGTCATTTTCAAAATGCTTTGTATTCAGCATCTTATTTTTTAATCGATTTGCTTTCAAACTTCATCAGAATAATGTCAAAACACGGCCGATGTAAAATTGTGAGGGAATATTGATATCTAAAATACTGTTGCCTTGGCAACGTTGTCAAAATTGAAAATTTGTTTCTGGTGATTTTGAAGCAGATAACATGTTTAGAATGTCATGTAATCATGATCCACACATATGAGTATTATTGATACTTAGACACTGGGAATAAAGCTCTATAAACGGGCGTGATGAGGCACTCTAATAGCGCCACCTTTTGTCTTAAATGGGGGGGTTAGTTTTAAGCTATATGTCACCAAACTTGGTACATAAATTGTTTTATCAAGCCGGTCAACTTTCTAATTTTCTCTCATTAGCTACGACCAACTGGAAGCGGGGCTATCTTTTTTTTTATGTCATTTTCAGGGGGGAATATCAAGCTGTAAATAAAATTCATACTCCTCCAAGCAGAAACAAGTAGTTCACACCAAACTTTGTCAACATGATGCCAATATACTGAAGATCTAAAATTGCTAACGGATTTAGGATATCTTGAACGGTGTATTAATGGCGATTTGTTAAAAGTTACAGTAAAAAAGAGCATTATTTTCTTATATCTTTAAAGTGCAGCTTCCAAACACTTCAAAACTTTTTACATACATAGAAGCAAGTCATTCTGAAGAAGTATGATTATTTCAGACTTTACAAAAGGTCTATGAATAACAGAAATTAATAAACTAATATCAAGACATTTGATCACACTGGCTCTGTGTATGTGGGGGGATGGGTTGAGTCTGTGTGTTAAGTGTGAGGAGAGGGTGAGAGAGACAGACAGAGAGAGAGACACAGAGAGAGAGAGAGACTTTTAAACATCTCTTTAATCACTAGAAAAAAATAATTCATTATTTAATTATTTAAATAATTCATTTAAAATTTATTTTATTTATTTAATTATTCTATTTTTTTTTTTTGCATTATAGCTTAAGAAATCTCCTACGCCTATCTTTTCTGTCATTCTTAGGGACACAAATAAATAAAAAATTCCAAGAACCAGTTAATTTGTAGGGCACTGAGCAAATAATTATATATAATAAGGTTAATAATTTATGTTATTACAACATACCAAATTATTGTGTTTTAATGAACACAAAATCATAAATCAAAAAAAGATAAAATCATAAAAATCATAAAATCCTAAAAGATTTTAAGTTAATGTTTTTACTTAACATGAATTAACATTAAAAC